>CM053582.1:571418978-571431885 GCA_028627135.1 Pseudochirops cupreus
AGCAGGAGTCCTTAGCAGAGATTCTGCCCTGCTCAAAGCAAAAGGAGTTCGCAACCGCAGCCACTGCCTCTGCCGCCGCTTCCAGTCAGCACCGCACGGAGACTAGCTTGGTTCCGGCGTTCTCTTGCTCCACCCCTTCCTGCTACATCAGCAAGCTCAAGGGGCGTGGAAGATCTTCAAATCCCAGTATCGTTACAACATCCTAAGGGATGTTCTTACCATCCCCATACCAAGAACGTTCCTTTTCCTTATTTTCCCATTTCTGTTCCAATTGGCTCTCAGATCTCAAGAGCATTTTTTCTGCTCTCTAGCCTATATTTATCATGTGACATTAGGTATTATAGTTATCTATGCTTCCTAAACTACAAGAACCTAGAGGGACAGTTTTATTTAGACATTGTCCATTACACAGAAGCTACAGACTGGCTGTTGAATGTAGAACTAATGAATTCAAGTTATTTCCAAGCCTTTCCCAAGACATGGATTTCCATTCCAGCTTCAATCTAATTAAATTCCAGAATTAATCAACACATATTCTTTAAGCACTGGTGCTGGGGACAGTACAAACACAAAGAGTGAAGCAGTCCCTCCCCTCAGGGAGCTTATAGTCAACCCTGGGTGTGAAACATCCCCTTTTGCCCTTAGGTCTCCCAGCTTGAAGGCTTATTCTGATAGACTAGAAGCTTCTCGTCTCTCCATTCTCCACTACCTTTCTCTCTTGTACTTCCATCCAGATTCCTAAGCACTAAATACTTAAGTACAACAGCTCAAACAAATATCTCAGCCGACAGTTTTACCCCAGGCTAGAAGCTTTAGGAACTGAAGCAATATTGAAAGGGAAAGGGAATGGATAAAGCCAGGGAGATTAACTTTCCCAGGGTGGACAAATGGGAATGGGAAGAAGAGAAGAGATGGGAGTCCCCGTCTTCTTTGCTGCTCACTCTGGGTAGGTGATGGAAGCAACTCTCAGCAAACAGTCTCTAAGCTCATCCGCCCTGATCCCTCCTTGGGTCTCACCCAGCATCTCTTAAACCACCCAGAGATCACCTCCTCGTGTTCCCACCTTCCCACTTTGTCCTTGCTTCTCTAGCCTCTTCAGCATCTAGCCACAAACTGTTTTCTCAAGGGTGTGAGGGGATAGCGGGAGTCAAGATCATCCTCCTTCTCCAGTAATAACATAATAATTAATGCAATATCATATCCAATCCAATAATCTGATCCCGAGAACATTTATTAAGCACCTAAGCCCTTGAGGATATGACTAATAAAAAGGAAACCCCTCCTGTCAAGGAGCTTGCAGCCTAGAGGGGAGACCACACATAAAAGGAGGCAGGAAAGCAGGAGGGACCCGAGGGTGTCTTGTTGCATGGAGCTAAAACCAGGCAGAACGGCAGATGCACAGGGAAGTGAGCCAAAATGTCCACTTTCTGCTCTCTATAAAGCAAGGCACTGGGGGGAGTTTCACACCCTTCTAGCCCTTCAAACAGAGCAGAGAGGAGGCTGAGGGAGGTGGTGTCAGGCAAGACTTGAATGAGCAGGGTTGAGAACGGACTTGAACAAATAGATAAACTGAAGCAATTTTCTGAGCAAGATATTTATTAATAGGGTGCTGAACCTAATAAAAGGATGTCTGGTCTGCCTCCATTTGTGCCAAAAGACCTGGAGTGAGGACCAGCAGCGCTTTTTAAACCTAGGTGTGTCTTCCTGCTGACCGTACATCCTTTGGTCTTCTCCCGGCAAAAGCAAGGCAATCCCAATTGGTGGGCATTTTGATTGGGAGGTGGGTTAATAGTTCTCAGCTCCTCCCTATTACTCCATCGTTGGGGGTGGGGCGCAGGACTAATCCTTAGGTGAAAGGTCTGTAGCTAGAGAAAGTGAGCAGACCTTCACCTGCGGCTGATTACTCCCCTCTGACACTTTAGGAATGTTAGTTGCTTTATGAGACCCAGCTGCCTCTAGCAATCTTGGCTAGAAAAACAAAAGCTATCTCGGTCAGGTTCTTTTCTGGTTTGGTCTCCCCCTTATAGATCAGGTCGTCTCTAATTTTGCTGAAGTAAAGCAAGGGCATGAGTCATTCCTGACAAGGCTGGTCAATGAGCAGATGCTTTGGGGGCTGAGAGTGATCACCTTCCTCCATCACACCCTTCACAAACTGCCCGCCCTTCCGAAGGTGAGGTTTGTCAAAGTGAGGAAAAGAATGGATGACAGAGAAATATCAGTTATTAAATAGTGCAGCACAGTATTCATTTTCCTTAGCAGCATGTGATGAGATTAGAGGTGATGAACTTAACCTGGGAAGGGCATCTGTGGTGTGAAAACTAGGCAGAGCAGCAGATAGAGAGGTCTGTTTGTAAGAGTATCAATTAGACCACCAACGATACCAATCATAGTCAATGCTTATTTTATATAAGGTCTGCAATGTGCTACTCAGTTGAGCCTTACAAGCAGCCTATGGAGTAGATACTGAGATCTTCATTTTACAAATAAAGAAACTGAGGCACAGAGAGCTGATCCAAGCAGGTTCAACATCTATTGAGTGTTTCAAGTAAGATTCAACTCAGATCTTCTTGATTTCAAGTCCAGCTCTCTCCCCCAAGACACTCTTGGGCTACGCCTTCTAAGCTTCCTTCTAAACTCATTTTTAAAAAAAGTTTCTCCTTCTCCAGCCCCATTCTATGTGGGGCCACATCAGACCCACTAAAACTCCCTCCACCTGACCCCTCCCTACCCTGTGTTTCTTCCTTGCGTCCACACATTATAACTCTACCCGGACTGGGCAAACTTTCCTTTACATGTGCCTCTCCTCCCACTCCTGCCCCCACCCCACAGACTGAGTTTGCTCTGGGCAGCAGAATTCCTACTTCCAGCAATGGACTTCAGCGAATGCGACAGAGAAGTGAGCATGTCATCATCTGGGCAGCTTAGGTATTGAGCCCTAAGTGTAATGGGACTCATGTATTCCCATCACATGGCAGAGTGCCTTCGTATTTGTTAAGTTTAAGTTGTCCGCAGAGTCTGGATCCTCATATGAAGTGAGATGTGCCACTACAGGAGGGCACTGATGGGTTCAGGGGAGCTTTTGGTCACATTTGGTCAGATGTGGGATCTCAATTGTGTGTTCTGCATTCTCTTAGTACCATTATGAGGGTAGAGTGGGTAAAGAAGAGATAGGGTGACAAGAAGAGACAGGGTGACCTAGAGTGGCATGGGGGTGGGGGTGGGGGAGACAAGAGTATCTGTGATATCTAGGCTGATATATGCCACCATCCTCTGCCCTCCTGATCATGTTGGATAGCTGATGCCTTGTAGTTCTTTCAATAATGTCCTCTACTTCCACCTAGTTCCCAAATAGGCCATGGAGATTAAGAGGGTCATTTTTTATCATAGACAAGGCAAAATTCCTTCTATGAGATGGTCCCCAAGACATCATGTGGACTGGAAAAGTGGGTCTCTGTTCATAATGGGTATCAACCTTCCCCTTTTGCAAACTGACTCCTTGCTGGCAGCTTCCCACATAAATAAGCATTGTCTCTATTGGAGGTAGATAGGAGGTGTTCCTCATAAAGCTTGACTATAAGGCTTAGATAAGGCTTCTGAAGCTAAAGGAGCCCTTTGACCTTGACCTCCCTCCCTCCCTTAGCACCTGTGGACTAGAGACAAAGGAACAGCCTCTGGATGGCTTTCCCCCACTTAGCTCCAATACACTTTGCTCCAATATGCTCTTCTCCCACCAGTTCTCTGAGAGCGGAGTGGATCTCTGTGCATGGCACCCATAACCATTCCTTTCCCCTACTTCCTCCTTGTGGCCTTTCTTCTCCTTTTCCTTTGTTCCCATTCTTTTTTCCCCCCAAGAACAGAGGAGAGGTTTGGCCCTGCTCTCAGAGTTGGGAAATCCACGAGTTCTACCAACCAGGAAGGCTCTGGATATAGGAAAGGAAGTAATCCTTCTTATAGAAATTAGTATGTTTTATATCTTTAAAGTTGTTCATAACTTTCATCATATAGGACACATTTTTTGATAAACAGTGTATTCCATATTGAACCAAGAGTTCCACTGTAAAATGTATACTGACGGGATTCGCAAAATACCTCTTTCTAAAGAAAACTAGTTATTTGAGGGGTTCTGTTTGCTGATGCACTAAGATCAAGACCAAAAGATTCCAGGAATCCTGGAATCCCTTCAGATTTGCAACAGATACCACAGATGATGAAAGCAGAAGGCTTTCCCCTCTTCCCTCAGGCCTTATTAACAACAGCGCTTAACTCTATATCACAAGGTCAGTAACAGATACCGCCACCCCTGAAATCTCCCAAGACATTCCTTATTCTTTTAGGTATAACTACGTCAGAAGCCACAGGACTCCAGCAGTGAGCAGTCGTAAAAGCTGACAAACCTCATACATCTTGCATTGATCATAATGCAAAATTTATTGATGAGTTCTCCCAATGAATTTATTTCTGTTTATCAACGTATCTTACTCACATAATTTGGGTTATAATGCAGAAATACATAATTAAGTTTTTTTCTCTTTACCTAAATATCATTTTTAAAAATCTACAGATGAAGATGGAATTATTGTAATAAATTGGGGGGTTCTATTCCCCAGTACAATCGTTTCTATGAACATTTTGCAACTGAAAGAAACGTGTAGGCCAAAACTATTATTATGAAACAAAGTCTCTATTGTGTCCACATTCTAGTCCTAAATTTGTGTTTTGAAAGTGGTGATGAAAAGGACCTTCTTTTATGATACCCTCACAAAAAAAGGATGAGAAATTTTTCCTGAGGTTGGAGTTTGATGGAAAATGTGCAGGGCTTCCCAGCAGCCTCTCCTTAGAGGTGTCTTCTCCTCATATGAAAGGAGCTTTCCACCTGTCAGAGTGATGTTTGGGGAAGAGTGGAAAGAACGGGCCTCTTGGTCTTGTCTTAGCCATGTAGGACGCTTGGTAAGTGCTTATGTTATCCTCTGGGCTGGGCACATAGCCACTTGCCCAATGATTGAAACTGGTAGAATGGAAGTGCAGTTGTCCCTGTTCCAGCTTCTTACGCCCTAGACACTGATGAAGAAGAAAGAGAAGACGGGCAAGAAACAAGGTCATGACGTTTCTCTCCTACTCAAGCTGCCTTTCCAGAAACCTTTCTGATTTCTGGCTGTTTTCCAGCCTCCTGCTCACCCTTAAGACATCTTTTCCGTAGGGTTCTCCCATCCCACTTCTGGATGCACATAGAAAGGACCATAGAATTTAGAGCCAGATGAGTGATGATTGGTGATGATGAGTAGTCCAACCCCTTCATGTTACACCAAAGAAAACCGAGGCTAAGAGAGTTTAAGTCCCATGCCTAAAGTCACACAGACAAGAAGTACTAAAAACCCAAGTCTGAACTGAAAAGCCTTGATGCTTCCTCCAATTTATATTACTTATTGGCCAAAGGGAGAATTTCAGGGACTACCAGGTTCTCCCAGGAAAACTCAGCAAGTAGACAAGCAGAGAATATCACCCTGTCTTTTTAGGGGTGTTCTCAATCAACCATGTGCAGGTGGAAGCCACCTTAGCCTGGTTATCTAGGAGGTAAGAAAAAGAGGCAGTGGGTATGTGCCATTGGAAAGGGGCCATTGGACCAACACTCCCATGTTCACCTTCCAATAGAACATTGTAGAAACATCTTACAAAGGTTGCAGAATGAAGAGCTGCAAGGGAGAGGCCCAAAGCTGGCAGCTTTAGCAAGGTGACTAGGAATACCAAAGACCTTCTCCGTTTCAGAGCTATTTGTTACTCTGGCTTTCACTCTCATTTGGATTTTAAACTTGTTCCACTTTTCAGGTAGGTGCTCCATTCAGGCAGGGGACAGGGGGCCCGGTGCTGTCTTCCCAGGGCATGAAAGTGAATACTCACATCATCCAGAACGTGGCCACAGAATTCCAAGCCACCCTTGTTATCATGCACGGAAAATGGGAAGTTGCTTTTGCTGGCTTGCTGGAAAAGGAGTGGACGAGAAAGAGAAAGAGATAAGTCAGAATTCGGGCAAGCTATGCCATTTTAATGGCGTAGAAAGAAGGCTAGGGAACCAACAGGTGCAGTGATGAAGGAAAGAAGTCAGGAAGAGGGAGGCAAGAGCTGACCTGCGTGGGGCACAGGACTTTAAAACACAGACTCATTCTTTTCACTGGCAGCCTTATAGGCATTGGAGGGAATGGAGGCAACAGTTCTTCCAAACTCGGTGTGCAATGTACAAAGTCTGTAACTACATCTAATCCCATCTCTGACCATCACTAGCTGTGTGACCTTGGGCAAATGACTGCTCCTCCTGCATCTTAATTTCTCCATCTGTAGAATGGAGGGATTGGAATGGACGACCTCCGAGGTCCTTTTCAGAGTGGGGATGCAGCAGTCCCATGATCTCATGTAGGTCATTCAAAGGCATGTGGCACTTTTCACACACTAGCTCATTTGATCTTCACAAAAATGCAATGAGGGAGCAATTATGGGTCCATTTCACAGATGAGGAAGCTAAGGTTAGAGTAGAGGCACCCAGTTAGTGACACGTTGGGAGTGGGAGTTGAGACCAGGCTCTTGATTAAATGGCCCAGCCCCAGGGTCCCACATTTCTAGCCTCAGTCACTTGGGGCACTCACCTGCTCTCGGAGCTGGTAGCATAGAGGCAGCTGCTCCTCCATCTTCCGCCTACTTTCTGGGAGGAAAGGCTGCTTCATCACAGAGGTGGTGGTGGACTCTGGGGTTTTTTCAATCAGGCCGAGGTGAGGAAACTGGAAAACATGACAGGTCTGGATCAGAACCAGCCCATTCACACTCTTTGGACCCAGTATCAGGCTTCCTCTGGGAAGCAACTAAATGCGTGTGGGGCTTTCCTGGCACGTCATGACAACCACCTACAGTTTGAAGTTCTCAGGATATTTTCCCAAGGGGAAGAAGATCTATGACATTGGACTGTAGCTACTTGTGTGGCTGCTCCCCTCACCTGCCACTCCTTGCCACTCCGGAGCCTGTCCACCCACAGCTCCCAGGAGGACAGAAGCTGCCTGAGAGCGGGCAATTTCATTTTGGCTTCCATACCCCAGTGCTTAGCATAGGGTTTGGCACACAGTACCCGCTTAGTAGGGCAGCTGGGTGGCACCACAGTGCAGAGAACGCTGGGCCCAGAGTTAGGGAGACTCCTCTTCCTGGGTTCAAATCCACCCTCAGACACTTCCTAGCTGTGTGACCCTGGGTAAGTCACGTGTTTGCCTCAGTTTCCTCATCTGCAAAATGAGCTGGAGAAGGAAATGGCAAACTAGTCCAATGTCTTTTTCCAAAAAACCCTGACTGGGGTCACAGGAAGAATCAGGCATGACTGAAACAACAGAATGGCGACAGCGAAGATACCGATAGGCACTTTATGAATGCTTCTTGAAGCAAACGGATTCCACGTGGAGAGTCTGTCCTCGTGGTCAGACAGCATGAGAACAGCAGCGCTGAAAGGGAGGGATGGGAGGGCAGACGGCGGGACTCCCGAGTTAGGGAGAGAAGCTAACACTCCATGGAGAGCTGGGAGGTCTCCATCCTCCATCAGCCGGGGGCTTCTTCTTCCCCCTCTCTCTTCATCTCAAAGGCCCTTGACCTTGTCCCCCTCTGTCCCCTCTTTCCTCTTGGCCTGTCCCTTGGCCAAGGCTTTTACTGGCTCCCTCCATCTCCTCCCCGTCTGTCTCCTCTAGAAAACTAGCACCTCAATCACAGCATCACAGATGGCCAGCCCTTTGGTCACTTCTCGTCTTCCTCATTGCCCTCTGTCATCCGGCTCACAATCTCAGCACCTTCCTCACTCCAGATCTTCCTAATCAGCTGATATCTTGTCAATCCCACCTCCACAACAGGCCTCATGTACATGCCCTTCCCTCCACTCACGTAGCTGCCCTTGGCTCAGGCCGGCTTCCCTGTTCCCTCTCTCCTCTTTGGAATCTATCCTTCGTACCAGCTGCCCCAAACACGGATGTGGCTGGGCCACTCTCCCACTCAAAATTAAGTCCTTTATTGGGCATTCGAGCCATTTCACAGTCTGACTCTAGCCCACATTTCTAGGCTTACTGTGAATTCTTCCCTCATACTCTCTATGCTCCAGCCCCAGAGGAATACAATCTCCCACCTCCAAGCCTTTGCCCAAGCTTTCCACAACCCTGCAAAGTTCACCTTCCTCATTTCCACCTCACAAAATCCCTCACTGCCTATAAGGCTCAGCTCAAATGACACCTCCCAGGAGGCCCAATCCAGGCCCCCTCGTCCTCCCCATACACTGTTAGCACCTCATAATTACTTGTCTGTGCACACATCTATTGTCTCCCCACCCCAAGAGAAGGTGAACTCCTAAAAGTCATTTTGTTTCTGCTTTTGAAACCTTGGTAACTGTGGGGGTGACTTAGCAAATGCTTATCAAATAAATTAATCAGTCAATGAAAACTGGGAGCTACCCTAGGCCTGCTTCCTTTGGATAGATATTAGAGGGGAGGGGTAGGCAGCTTCCAGAGGCCTCATCTGCCTCAGGGTCAGTGTCTCCTCCCCACCCTATCCCTGCCTTGTCAGCAACCCAGGACACAGTCTGTGGCTCTTGTTCCAGGTGCAAAATTCCTAGGGATAGTCATGATAGAAGGGCCTTGCAGTAGCAGACATCAGGTCTGACTTCCTCATCTAACAGGTCAGGAAGGCCCAAGTCAGGAAGGGGTTGGCATCAGCAGCCAGCGCTTGAAGAGGAGCCTCGGTCTTTGCCCCTCCCGTCTCCACTGTGCAATCCTGCCTCCAGCCCGGCCCATTTCCCACCTCCAGACCCCACAGCAGGACGGGCACTGCCGTCAGCCCAGAAAGGCCTGCTGAGGGGCCCTACCTTCTTCTGCCAGCACAGCAGTGGCATGATGCCCCTGCCAGCTAAGTGACAAGCCCAACTCTGGTTCATTTCTATTCTGTGATTCCATGGATTAAACTGCTGTTAAAAAAAAATCACTGGCGTTTTCATTTCACTCTTTTAAAAATATACTTAATGGCAATAACATGATAGCTGTGAAATAAACCCTTCTGTTAGGTATGATAGCCATGAAATATGGCTTTGGAGCTCGGTGGCGGTGCAATGTTTGGTGCAGTCATTCAATCACAGAATGACTGAAATATTAAAGATAGTCCTCAATGTGAAAATGAGAGGAAGAGACAGAGAAAGCCTGTGACCTTGCTACATTGTAACCAATAAGATTTCCACTTTCAAGGTCATCGAGGTCCCGTCTCCTTGACCTGGAAGGTCCCCCTACCCCAGCCGTCCCCCTCTCTCTGACTTAGGAGTGAGAGGACCAGGAAGAGCCTATGGTAGGGGACCTGCTCAGATGGGATCATGCACAGAGAAGACCCTTCACAAATGATTCTGGGAATGGATTGGACTGGACTCTGGGCTTGGCTTTCACCACAACCCTGGGCTCCTGAAAGAAAATATGTCCACGTTCAGCCAAGCTTTCTTACCCATATCCCTGCCCTCTGTTTTCGGGAGGCGATGATGCTGGAGACGTGTGGATAGAGCAAAGATGAGGAAGGGAAAATCCGAGGGGCTTGGGCAGCTAAGGTGGCTGGAGAGGCTCTTGAGCCTAGGGTGGCTGGAGAGACTTGTGAGACAGGAGATGCTGGAACTGAGGTGGCTGGAGAGTCTGGTGAGACCAAGGTGGCTGGACAGGCTCGTGAGCTCAAGGTAGCTGGAGAGGGTTGTGAGCTTGGGGAGGCTGGAGAAGCTCGTGAGCCCGGGGTAGCTGAACAGGCTTGTGAGACTGAGGTGGTTGGAGAGGCTCGTGAGCCCAGCATGCCCCAGAAGGTCGGGGAGGTTTCAGTCAGATTGGTTGTCTCAGTTGACTCAGGCTGCTCCATGAAGTCTGAGGATTAGGGATTTCTTTTCCCTATATGTCTCTTGTTTTGCTCTAGGTTCTGGTTCAGAATCTTGGGCCTCTGTGGAGATTAGAACCCCAGGGCTGTCATAGAAGGAGAAGAAAACTTAGCAGAATGGGGGTGCTGGGACCCTCAGTGTTCCCTGATGTTTGTAATCGAGGGTTTCCTAGGTGAGTGGGAAAGGGCCAGGTTCTGCCTGCCTGGGCAGGACTGGACAGGAACCAGGCAACAGCCCAGCTAAAGTAAACATGCCTGTCTAAGCCTGAGCCCTGCCCCCCATCCCCTCCTCTGTCCCATTTCTCCACTGTCCATTCTCCTCTTCCAGGCCCCCCACTCCCCCTGAGCCCTCCTCTGGTATCTTCTTGCTCAATATCTACCTCGCATGTATCTACCATCTTCTAGACATACCAGAAACCTGAGCTTCTCCTGAAGGTGCCTTACCCTTGCCTCCCTGTCAATGACAGACCTCCCGGCACAAATAGACTTGGGAAGATCAGCTGGTTTAGTCCTTGGTCCTCCCTGTTCCCATCCCTTGGGAACCCCTGACCTCCATACACCCAGACACATGAACTCCACGGTTATTACATCTTGCTACAGTCCTGACTCAGTCCGGATGGTGGGATCGGTGGGTCAAAACTCATTCCAAACCCTGCCCCCCCCCTTTTTTTAACAGATAAGGAAGTTGAGGCTAAGTGACTTGCCCAAGGTCACACAGCTGGTAGAGCCTGGATTTCAATCCAGGTCCCCTGGCTGTAATCTCAACATCATTTCCAATCTATCCCAGTTCTTCCATCTCCTGCTGTAATCCACTACTGGACTCCAGGTCAGTCTCCTTCTCACAGGTGCCTTTAGCCATGGGAATGGCAACGTTCAGCTATGAATGTGCCTTTGAGTGTCCTGGCCTCCCAGGTCATCAGCCCCTGCTTTCCATGCCCTCTGTCCCCCCTCTGTCTCAGTCACACCTTCAAACTCATCATCATCCAAAGTCGTTCCCTGTCTCTGAAATGCCCCTTTCTGAATACAATCTCCTGTCCTCCCAGCCCTCCCAGTGTCCCACTGTGAACACCTGCTCAGCCTCATCCTTTCTTTTATCTCCCATTTTCTTAGCCAGCTGCTCCCACTCTGATCTCACTGCCCCCTTCTCAAACTTGACCCTAGCATTCACCAGTTCAACAGGACACTGCCCGTTAGCCTTGAATGCCTTGCTCCAAAGTCCATGTGCTGGTTGTGTCCTGCTAATGCTCCTGGAGAAAGTCATTGAATGGCTGACCGGGGTCATTCAACATTTCCATTAGTTCACCTCAGTTCTGCTCTCACAGATGTACAGAAACCCTCTGAGGCATCTCTGCTCCCCTATTGTCCTCCCAACAGTAGCTGGCCCCAACCTTCTCTTTTCTCTTCCAGCCCCTACCTCCCAACTTTGTCTTAGTAGATGACCTCACTTCCTAGGGCACTGAGAATAGGAAAATGATTCGAGTGAAGGACCTCATTTCCTTCCTCCCAAACCTCTCAAGATCTTCACCCAAGATTTCCTGCTTTGTCCCCGCACGGGAGAAGTAGCAGCTTTTCTCCCCATAGCCAAGACTCAGCCCTCTCCAGCTGCCCTTGATTCCATAGTACCCCGTGGTGTTTGTACAGAGTGCCTTACATACATCACCTCGTTTTAGTGTCACACCTTATGGGGCAGGTTTGACAGGTGTTGTTATCCCTGTTTTACAGCTGAGGAAACAAGATTAGAGGTTTGAGTGGCATGTCCATGGTAACATAGCTAGTGAGGAAGGCAGGATGTCAGCCCCGGTTTATCCATGGGGTTATGCTTTGGGCAGATGGGTGGTGCAGTAGATCGAGCACAGACCCTGAGGTCAGAAAGACTCATCTTCCTGAGTTAAAATTTGGCCTTCAACACTAGCTGTGTGACCTTAGGTAAGTCACTTAACCCTGTTTGCCTTAGCTTCCTCATCTATAAAAAGAGCTGGAGAAGGAAACGGCAAACCACTCTGATGTCTTTGCAAAGAAAACCCCAGATGGGGTCACAAAGAGTTGGACACAACTGAAAAACATAATTCTAAAACTATCACTCCTACAATCCTACCACCATGGTAACAACCCCCTAGTAGACTTAACTCTTAGCAAAGGCATTTCGTTGTTAAAATTAGTAGTAGAGTAAGAATGGCAGGCACAAAGCCTCATCATCAGCCCTCCCCGCTCTTCCACAGGGACACTAGGAAGAGGCAGCTCACACTTTGTGTACAACTGAGGCAGATACGTGCAACTCTCTGACGACACGATCAAGGGAAGGGAAGGTGGAGAAAACGACCCCTTCCTCCACTGCCCTTCCAGCACAGTTCTCTCTCAGGGGTCTGGCTTTTCCTCCACTTTTGGCTCCAACTCCTCAACCTGGGACTTAATCCCACTGGATGAGGGAATTGCTATAATTCCTGCAGCCATTGAAAGCCCCTAGAGGTTTTGTCCAGCACACTTTTCCAGTCAATCGCTCCAGCTCCATTTTTAACCCAAAGAGGAGATTCTACCTGAAAAAGGTATCCGGGAGTTAAGAATCTTGTTTAAACATTTCAAAGCTAAGCATGTGGCACTACATTGTTGTGAGACTGTAAGAAAACTTAACACCTCATTTTAGGACTGTATTCTGGGTTCAGTGATGCTAACTCATTGAGGGGGAAGAGAGGGGGCAATCCTCTCTCTTACACAAACACAGGCAAAATCAAGACCAAAATGATCCCTGTTGGCAGATGACATGATGGTGTAGTTGAGAAATTCCAGAGAGTCACCAATGAAACTAATTGAGATGATGAATTGTTTCAGTAAAGTAGCTGGTGACAAAATAAATCCATGAGAAGCATCCGCATTCCTGTATGGTACTAATGCAAACCAGAAATGAAACGATAGATAGATCTGTTGAACCCTTAGACAGCTCGTGCATTTTGTAGTTATGTTGAAACTGACCAACAACCACACAAGATTTATATAAATACAGCTGCTC
>CM053582.1:571439055-571468132 GCA_028627135.1 Pseudochirops cupreus
GGAAGGAAGAAACAAGGAAGGGAGAAGGAGGGAAGAGGGAAGAAAGGGAGGGGAGGGAAGGAAGAAGGAAAGAAGGGAGAGAAGAAGGGAGGGAGAAGAAACAAAGAGAAGGAAGGGAGGGAGGAAGGGAGAAGGAGGGAAGAGGGAAGAAAGGGAGGGGAGGGAAGGAAGAAGGAAGGGAGGAAGGGAAGAAGGAAGGGAGGGAGGGAGGGCGGGAAGAAGAAACAAGGAAGGGAGAAGGAGGGAAGAAGGAAAGAAGGGAGAGAGGAAGGGAGGGAGAAGAAATGAAGAGAAGGAAGGAAGGAAGAGAGGGAGGGAGGGAGGAGGGAGGGAGGGAAGAAGGAAGGGAGGGAGGGAAGAAGGAAGGGAGGAAGAGAGGAAGGAAGGGAGACAGGAAGGGAGGGAAGAAGAAACAAGTAAGGGAGAAGCAGGGAAGAAGGAAAGAAGGGAGAGAGGAAGGGAGGGAGAAGAAACGAAGAGAAGGAAGGAAGGAAGAGAGGGAGGAAGGAAGGAAGAAGAGAGGGAGGGAAGAAGGAAGGGAGGGAGGGAAGAAAGAAAGAAGGGAGAGAGGAAGGAAGGGAGACAAGAAGGTAGGGAAGAAGAAACAAGGAAGGGAGAAGGAGGGAAGAGGGAAGAAAGGAAGAAGAAAGGGAGGGGAGGAAGGAAGGGAGGAAGGGAGGGAGGAAAGAAAGAAGGGAGGGAGGGAAGAAGGAAAGAAGGAAGGGAGGGAGGGAAGAAGAAACAAAGAGAAGGAAGGAAGGAAAGAAGGGAGAGAGGAAGGGAGGGAGAGAGGAAGAGAAGAAGAAGAAACAAAGAGAAGGAAGGAAGGAAGAGAGGGAGGAAGGAAGAATTGAGGGAGGGAGAGAAAGGAGAGAAGAGAGAGATGGCCTTCTGCCTTCTAGTAGAAGTCCTTGGTGGCTGTCCTGAGGAAGGTTCTGAATGGCAGAGGAAGAGGCATCTGGCGGCAAACTGCAGTTTCCTGATTCTGCCTTGGGCCAGTCCAACTTCAGCTTGACCTAAGAATTCAATTGAATTCCACCAAGATTTACTAAGTACTTCATTCATAAATGCTTGGTCTGGAGTTTGAACAATTCCTCGGCCAATGCAAATAAGCCAGTCCTCCACACTGGTCTTCCTGAGTTCCTGGCACATTGAGGGGTGAAGGATTTCCCAGGGTCCCTGAGCCAGTCCATGAAGCTCAGATATGGCAATTGGCCCCAGAAGGCCAGACCTCTGACCACTCTTCCACTGCCTCTAGCATACACAGAGTCTATGCAAAGCAGTAACAGTAATTTTCAGAGTGACAGCCTGTTAATGGCTAGATAGACTTAAGCCCAGTCTTGTGTGGGTGGTGGCCCCCAAACTGGGCTTTGAGGGAAGCTAGGGATTCTACAACCCAGTGATGAGGAGATGGTTCACTCAAGCCTGGGAACCCACTTGGGCAAAGTCATGGTGGCAGGAGATAACACGGGAAACATCCTGTGAAGAAATCCATAAGCCACAACCTACTCATCTGACACTGGCTCTTACCACAAGCCAGAGAATGACCATGAAAGTGCACGGTGTGTTGGGGGAAAGGCCTGGGAATTGCATGCTGGTCCGTTCTATATACCACAGACTATAATCAACATTACTGTGGTCATCTTAAAAAACCCAGGACAAGCAAGTCAATTTTTCATTATCCATCCTAAGAGGGGAGAGACAGTACAGGTAAACCCAAATGGGGATTTACATTGGACTCTGGGAGTTGTTTGCGACCTGAGCTGCAAGAACATGTGAGTGATCCCAGCTCCCTTCCCCTGCCTGGAGGAGCAGCAGAGCCCACCTTTAGCCAGCAGCAGCCTTTGCCTTCCAGTGGATGCACTTGGGTTCCCAAACAGAGCACTGGGACTACCTAATGTAAACCTCTTCATTTTGCTGATGAGGACACTGATATCCCAATGGGGAAACAGATTTCTCAGGGTCGCTCCTTCAGTAGCAGATTCAAATCCAGGCCTTACACCAACAAATATAATGGGTCTAGGGCTACTCGCATCTAGCTCTGAGTTCCCGCCTATACAGCCAATGAAGAAGTGATGTTAGTAAGTAGTTTGGAGTTCTGTCTCTACAATGACTAAACTCTGACCTAGTGATTCCAAAGAATCAAAGACAGAGACAGAAAAATGTTTATAGCAGGATCTTTTACTGTATCAAAGCCGTAGAGTAGCTGGGCAAATTATAGTATGTGAATATAATGCAATATCGTTGTGCTATAAGAAATGGCAAAATGGATGAATTCAGAGAAACCTGGAAGACTCATAGGAACAGATGCAGAGTGAAGGGAGCAGAACCAGAAGAAGAACTTATACAACGAGACAATATAAATATAGTCAAGGAAAACAGCCATGGAAGACTGAAGAGCAATGGCCAATTGGGACTCTGGAAGACCAATGGGGGTGCCTGCCTCCAAACATAGGGCAGAAAGGTGAGGCCCTACAGGTGCAGAATGAGACATACAATGTCCATGGATACCAATGGGTGACTTTGTTTTATTCGACTATACTTGTTACAAGAGGGCTTTCTTGGGCGAAGGACATGGGAGAGATGGGCACAGATGTCTACTAATAGCAGTGCTAAAAACAGAAGAAAAACTCCAGAGCATCACTGCAACTGCAGCGCTGCAGAGAGGAGAGCAGAAGGAAGGTCACGCAGGGACCCCGACAAGCAGGATAGCTGCATCACTATCTGGGTGAATTTACTTATTTGTTAAAATTTACTTTATTTTTAATTTTTGGAACAAAAAAGCATGCCCACACCATAGTATAATAAAAAAGATTGCACCTGAAACTGCAAATCTATTATGTATAACTTTCTATTCCTTTAAAATATACAATAAAGTTATCACGTACCTTTTGTCTTTTTTCCTTTTTCTTCTTCTCTCCCCCTTACTCGCCTCCCTGCCCCCCCATGCCCTAGATATGGCTACCTTTAGACACAAATCGGTATAAATGATGTTTAGGCTCATTAATGTTTTTTTAATTAAGCAATATTATGGTCAAAAGCTCCTGCTTATGGCTCAGGATTGCTTCTGCGCTCCCAACACAGGAGACTTAGCTCTGGGACCAGATGGCCCCTGGTGGAACTGGGCTCATTTCCTGACTTCCAGACCCCTATGTTTCTCCTGACCTTGGGGAGCCCCAAATTTGCCCGCCTTTGTCCTGCCTCACTGGGTCCCTTAATCCAGACCTGAAGGGTCTTCAGGGTCCATCTTAGAACAGTCTTAGTAATTGTGGCTTAAGAGACCATGTCCTCCAGCTTCTGTTGGACTATCACAAACACACACCCTACGATATCTGCAATTCGAGACTCTAAATGCCAAGAAGTCAGAGACTTTGACCTCTCTCAATTTGCATCTCCTTCAATCCCCAGCCCAGAGCTCTGGATGTTTACAGTTGGATTGACCTGAACACAGCACTTACGTGAACAGAAGGAGTGATTCAATGCAGTTTATTGACTGTGGTGAGAGAAGCCAAGCCGGAGATGAATGAAAAGAGATGTACCCTAGGATCAAAGGAAGCCGATGAGTCCCATGACATTTGAGCAGAGACTGGTGGGTCTGCTGCCTCAGGTCTCCCTGCTCCTATCCATCCTCCACTTGCCACTGAAGGGATGTTTGAAGCCCAGGTCTGACCTCAACATCCCCTTCTCAGTCAACTCTGGTGGTTCCAGATTGTCTGTGGTATTAAACACAAGATTCTGTAGGGAGCATTCAAAGTCCTTCATAACCTGGCCCCCTCCCACCTGTCCAGTCTTCTCACACCTTACTCCCCCCCCCCCCACATCTCCCATCCAGGGGCGGGGGATCCTGCTCCGTCTCCCCTCTGTGGGCATTCTCTCCGGCTGTGCCTCACGCCTGGAGTGCTCCTCCTCCTCCTCCTCCTCCTCCTTCTCCTCCTCCTCCTCCTCCTCCTTCTCCTCTCTGCCTTCCCTGGCTTCCTTCAAGTCCCAACTAAAATCCCCCTGACTTTTCCCTCTTCATCCTGGTTTTTTATCTCCAATTTATTTTGTATGTAGCTCGTTTGCACATATTTGCTTTTTGGTTGCCTCCCCCATTAAATTGTGACCTCCCTGAGGGCAAGAGTAATCTTTCAACTCTTTTTGGATCCCCACAGCCTAGCCCTGAGCTTGGCTCATAGCAGGTGCTTATGAAATGTCCATTGATTGACTGAGGACCCTGTCAGGTTCTCACTGCAGAGACTTACTTCTCAGCCTCAGGTGAGATCATGAAACTGAATTTCCGCATTTCCAAAACCTAATACAGCTCAGGTCTTTCAACAAAGAAACAAAGAAAACCTGCATAAGTTAGTGCATCTCCTGAGCCTAAACACTGTTTATGAAAATTACGCTAATTCAGATGTGACAATCATTTTGTTCAAATTATTTTGTTCTGGAAGACACATATAGAAAGAAGGAAATAGCTTTTCTTTATGTGCAGTCATTTCCAGCCAGCCCCTCTTTGTATGACTTCCTTCTCATTTCCCTCATCTCCCTGCTTACAAACATGATCACCACAAACATGACCCTGAGGAGAAAAAATGGCAGAAACATGAGTATTTCAGTGGCTGCTAGATCTTACTGGGGAAGTGAGGTAGAATAATTGTGTAAGTGAGCCTACACATGGAAATAACCTCCCAACACCCTGGCCTCCTACTTACTTACGCTCCTTTCTGCAAAGACCGTCAGCCACATTCTGCCACGGCTGCCCATAAGCACAGCCCCTCCCTGGCCCTCACCATCACCTGGAGCTGTTCCTCTCTCTGACCCCAACCGTCCATCCCTCCCACTCCCACAATTTCCTTTGCTGTCATTGCTACCCTCAATGATAGGGTCATAGATCTGGAGCTGGAAGGGCCCTTGGAAATCATCTCCATCCCAGAGGAAGCAAAGGGCCACAGAAAAGAAATGACCTGGTCACCTAGGGAGTATGTGCAGAGCTGGGATTTGAACCCAGGTCCTCAACACCGTGTCTGACACTTTATCTATTGAGCCACACTGCCTCCTAGTCTTCCCTGCTCCTCTAGTCCATCAGCCCCTTTCTGCTCTTACTTGCCTCCCTAATCAGCCAATGGTCAATTATGGTCAAACTTCTCATTTCCTCTTAGAATGCCTGGCCCACTAGACTTTCTGCCCTACCTGCTTTGACAGCCCCCAACATGGGTAAACTCTGCCACCCAGCTTCCCTAATCAGACTGCCATTCTCCTAGGACTCTGAACATGGTTGGAGAAAGCAGGTTCTGCCTAACGCCCTCTGCTGTCAGCTAGTCCTGACACCCTTCAGAAATCCTTGGATTTGCCTCTGGCTGGCTCCCTGCAGGATTCCTCACAGAAGGTGTGCCAGACCTTTTCCATTTTCCAGCCATCCAACCCTGGCCCCCCACGTCCACCTCGCCTTCCACGTCATGGAGAAATCTGCAGTCACCCAATGGGAGTTCCATTGGCTCCTGCCTTTCTGTCCCTGCATCTCAAACTTGTTCTGTATCTTTACCCATCTTGTTTGTTCTTTTTTCTCTTCCTTTAGGATCCTGAGTAAGTAATTTAACTTCCCAATGCTCTAAACTACTCTAGATTTTAAATTGCAAATGCTGTCCTGCATTGGTAGAAGAGCTTCCTCACTGGGGATTCTCTAGATCATCTAAATCTCAGGTCTAGTCCTCATGCCTTCAGACTCATGGAAGACATATCCCTCCTTTCCAAGGCTAACCCTTTTGCCTGTTCCCGGACTCTAGCCTTTCCACTGCCTTTGCTCTCATCAGTCAGTCTTCAGTTTCTGTGCATCATGAACGTCTCCCCATCCTTGGGTTCCTTTCCCTTGACCTACAAACGGCTCCTCTTCTCCATCCTAAAATTTTTCAAACAAAATCCCTTTCCTTTTGCTACATTACCCTTTCAAACAACTGCCCCATACCTCTCTTTCCTTTGGCCACCAAAAGTAATCAGCCCCTTCCTCCTCCAATTTCTTAGCTCACCTGAGTGGTAGTGGAAAGAATGCTGGAACTGGGTTCTGATGCCCTGGACTCAGCTTCCTCTTCTACCAGCTACCACTGTTGGCTTGGGCAAGCCCTAACCCTGGGCCTCGGGCTCCTCAGCTATAAAATGACTTGATTTCTACAGTCCAGGATCCAATGATCTCTCACTTTCTGTTCTCTCCCTTGCTGCTGAGTGCCTCCTCCACCATTCTACTGAAACTTCTTTCTTACAGAGGGCTAATTGGATGGTTGCAGCCCATGACCTTCTCTCCATCTTCCTCCTCCTGAACCATCTCCTTCTCATGACTGCCATGATGATGTCATTCTTACTCCTGCTGATCAAGTCAAGGGCTGTAGTCCGGACCACTACCCTTAGCTAGAGTTCCCACTCCCAGATGAGCTCTGGACATATAAACTCAGCCTGCCTCAGTTGAATAGATTGTTTATGACATGGGTGTAGACCCACTGATCACTAGAGGTGATAACTCAATTCCATTTGTGTGCAAATAGTGAGTTCATTACCCAGACCATCAAATTTCCAGCCTCTAGGCCAATGGAACCTGCTGCTTCTGTAGAAAGCATACGAAGTCAGGAAGTCTATTTTTCACTTTCTTTCTTTTTTTCTTTTATTTGAGTCTCTTTGTATGAAATGACTAACATGGAAATGTTTTACATAATTGCACATGTATAAACCTATGTCAGATTTTTTGCCATCTCAGGGAGGGAGGGACAGAATTTGGAACTCAAAGTTTTAAATAAAAATGTTTTAAAAATTTTTTAAAAAGATTTATCACTAAGATAGGTTTAGATACCCTCTGCTATAGTTATAACTTTTTCTTGGCTCTTAAGGATGGAACCTATGAAAAAAATGAATAAAAAAAAGAATGAAACCTATGAATAAGACAGACAGCAGTGAAACGCAAGCAAGGGAAGGGACCACCACCGATGGCATTTTCCCAGCCAAGATGTTCTTCCGATTGACTTCCTTGCTTATCCTAATGGAACCACCATCACCCAGGCTCAAAACCCCGGGGTCATCTTTTGACTTCATTAACCTTTTTCATACCTAATCCATTTAACTGCCGAGTCCTTCCTTAAAGGCACCAGGGGGAAGTGCCAGACTCAGAGTCAGGCAGGAAACAAGGACTGATTGAGCATTTACTATGTGTCAGACATGGAGACTTGGGTGCAAATCTCACTTCTTTTCTTAATTGGGGAAGGGTGGGGAGGGGGAAGCGGGGAGAGAGGACGGGTACCTGAAAATAAAATTGAAGAAACTCTACCTCTGACACTAGCAATGAGACAACGGGCATCAGCTAACTTCTCTGATCCTCAGTTCTCTCGTCCTAATGGAAACAGCAATGGCTGTAATACCCGCTTCTCGGGGAGTGGATGAGGCTCCAATGAGGCTGTTTACGTAAAGAGTAAAGTAAACTTTAAAGTGTTGTACCCATTGGCTCCCTCCTTTCCAGAACTGTTACCCTCACCACTCACATAGTGACTGGAGGGCCCAAAGATGGAGGTACAAATCTGGCCTCTGACCCTTAGAAGCTAGACAGCCCTGGGAAAGATCCTTCACCTATCTGAGCCTGTTTCCTCTTTTGTAAAATGGGGGGGGTGGACTCAGTGGCCTCTAAGGTCCCCAAGACCTCAGTTCCCACTTCTGTTCCCTCCTGCCCACAAGCTCCCTGTCTCTGGTCTCTCCAACTCCAGACCCAGCTGCTTCCTCAGCTTCCTAAAACCCTGCTCTGATAACACCACTCTCCAACTGCAAAACCACCAGCATTGCCTCATCGGACAAACGAGGTCCAGACCCCTTTGCCTGGTTTTCGAGGCCCTCCACAACTGCCTGACAATCCTTCCCATTTTATCCCAGGCCATTTCCATTCACACACCCACAATTATTTAGCTCCCCCCAACATGCCCTGAGCACATGCCCTGGGCTTTTCTCCCTCCATGCCTCAGCTCACCCCCTCACTCTGACTGTGGGAGAACTTCCTATTTTTCAAAACCTGCTCAGATGCCACCTCTCCTGGGAAATCCTCCCTGATACTCCCCTGCTGAGGATCTATCCATTATCCTTTATCTAAATTCCTATAGCACTTCATTTACACCTTCATGGGAACTGGTCTCATTAGTCAATCAGTGAGTCAGTAAGCATTTACTACGTGCCAGGAACTGTGTTAAGCTCTAGGGATTGAAAAAAGACAGTCTTTTATTATCTTTTGTTATTATTTATCTTTTCTATTATACTATGTTATGGAAATTAAAAAGAAATTAGAAATAAAATAAATTTTTAAAGGACAGTCTCTGCCCTCAAAAAGCTTACAATCTAAGACAACACTCAAAAGGAGCTGAAAATCAAGGTGGGGAGGGAGGAGCTACCTGTCAGAGAAGCCCCCATTTGGTACAGCCCGGTAAGAAATGAGCTGTTCTGAGTTGAGCTCCCTTAAGTGGATGCTTTGGAGCCCACGGCTCCACTCTCCAGGGGGACTGAGGACAAGGATGAGGTGGCATCCCAAGGCTGATGAGGTGCGCCTGGTGATGAGCATTAATTAGCAGGTACTTGTTGCCTTATCTCCCCTACTAGAGTGTGAGCTCCTAGAAGGCAGGGAGTATCTTGTTGCATTCTTTTTTGTGGGCTTCATAGCCCTAACACAAAGCCTTGCACACCAAACATCCCTGATCGATGTTTGCAGAAGGAATGCAGCGTTCCGTTGTGCAGTGGAAACGTTCCCATTGCGATTTCAGGTTCCATTTCTCACTGAAATGGAGTCGATTTGCACCATCTACTGGAGTAGATCACTATGCACACTCAGATTTCAGAACGATGAAATCATATTTTAGGATTCGTGCAGCTGTATTCCCACAATGATGAAGAGAATGGCCCTTTTGACATGCTAGAAACACCAAATGCTAATTTACAGCAGGGAATATTTTCTAAATTCAACTGTTTGGCCGTCAGATTTAATTATCGAGCTGAATTAACAAATGGTACTGTTGCTTATAAAAATAAAATGATTAAACCAATAACATCAACCAAAAAGATAAAAATGCAAGTTAGAAGGCAAGCAGAAATCAATACACGTTATCATTCGCCCACTTGGTCTCATTTAAAAAAAAAAGCATTCGAGCAGACAACTGGAGAATGATGGGAAACAGAAGCAAGCAGGATAATAAAGGAAACATAATTCAGCATTAATTAAAAGAGAAGTCACCCAGCGAAAATGGGGTAGCCTTTATATTTTCCAGCAACAATCACTGTCACAGCTTAATTACAGGCTGAACACAAAAACACTAAATTTTCGTTTAGGCTTTTTGATGTTCTGAAAGAAAACCCAGCCCCAATGTTTCTGCTTCCAAAGCTTTCTTGCTTTTTTGCTTTTTGGAGGGGGACGGTAGGGCCATTGGGGTTAAGTGACTTGCCCAAGGTCACATGGCTAGTTTTTGTGTTCAGTGTCTGAGGCTGGATTTGAACTCAGGTCCTTCTGAGTCCAGGGCCGGTGCTCTATTTACTGTGCCACCTAGCCGCCCCCAAAGCTTTATTTCTGAATTTAAAGGGGCAGCATTTAATATCACCCTATAACTGACATGCCTTTAGAAAAATGACACCTGTAATATCTTCTACTCCACCTGAAGTTGCTTAGAATGGCAGTCCAATCTCTTCTCCTTACTCCAGACCATTTTTTCCCCCACTTGTTTTGCACCTATTATGGGTATTTTGTCTGAAAACGTTATTTTTTAAGATGTTAAATAAGTTAACTGTTATTGGCAAGGTCAACCAAACATACACAGTGTTGATAATGTTTTTATAAATAAGCCCTCCCAAAAATAACATGCAAGAAACAAGAATCTGATTGACATTCACGTAAGAAAAAAGCATTCTGTGGAAGGAGAACCCCAGCCTGATTTTCCTTCTTGGACAGATGACCTCGTACAGGGTGGGTCACTCCAGATTGTGATCTCACCGGGGTCTACAAGGAAGATTTTCTTAATCTGGTCATTTTCCTTTCCTTATGATTTTACTTTAAAGCTTCTCACTTTTGGTAGAAAAGAAGGTTGTTCATTTCAACTGGAAGAGCCTTTATCTTTAAAGTGACAATTTTAGGAAAAAAATTGAGCAACTTTTCAGCTTTGGGGATGGTTTTTAAGTCTGCCGGTCATGACTTCTGTCTAGCCCTATCAACACCATGCCGTGGGTCTGGTAACAGCCCCTTCCCAGCCCCCCTTCACAAGTCCCCTCCACTCCCTAGAAGGCAAGCTTCTGACATTTTTATTACAAGGTACGCTTTCTTGGAGGTGGGGAGAAGTTAAACAAGGGGAAATTAAGGCAAATAAAAGGCCGTGTAAAAGCAGAAGATGTAAATTTAAAGAGAACGGGAGCAGGGAGGGGGGGGGCGGAGGCGTACTGTCTCGGTTACTGGTATTTAAGTCCTGAGGGCTTAGCACAGCACCTGGGACGTTTGTGGTTCACTCGTCTCAGTCGCGCTCAACTCTTTGAGCCTACATTAGGAGCTTTCGTGGCAGAGACGTGGGAGGGGTTTGCCGTTTCCTTCTCCAGCTCATTTTAGAGATGAGAAAACCGAGGGAAACAGGGTGAAGTGACTTGCCCAGGGTCACATGGTTTGGAAGGGTCTGAGGCTGAATTTGAACTGAGGTCCTCCCTACTCCAGGCTTGGCGTTCTGTGCACTATGGCGCCACCTAGCTGCCTCCTCGCACATAGTAAGCACTTGGCGTCCCTAGCTCTCATAATTATCCATATGAGCTTCTCCTATTCATTCCGCAAGGAGCTAAGTTACTTACTTATTCTGTACGCCACTTATTCCATGTACTTATCCCTTCCATATGGTAACCTTCCGCCATATATCGCAGGTCGGCATAAGAACTTAAACGGGAATTTTGGGGGAGTTTTGTGGAAGCTGCAGATAACACAGAGCCTATGACCAAATACTTAACCCACATTTTACAAGAAGGTTCTGTAAACACCCCATAAAAGAGAAAGAAAAAATTCAGACCTGCTCTGGAACAAAGGGAGGCCCCAAACATTTAGGTGGCTTTTCCAGATTGAAGGGGCACCACGCCCCTGACCCTCTTGATGTGGAACTGTACTCCGTAAACTCTGAAGTCTCTCTGAAATCTGTGACGAGAAACTTACAGTGAAGTTCACAAGGATCTGAACCCTAAGACTGAGAATCCAAAGGGGCCTGAGCTAGCCCTCCTCCTAGCTGTAACCATCGTGGAGAAGCATCTGTCTTTCCACAAGGACCTGGCTACAGCTTGGACTGTGCCGTTCCCAAAATCTTGTTGGCTCATGCCCCCATCCAGGGAAATCCTGGAAATGTCAATATTTGACTCACTTTGCTCCCTGCAAAAAGGTCCTCAACAACACTGACAGAGCATGGGATAAGGTATAGTTTTGTGTGTGTGTATATATAAATATGTGTGTATATAAACACCCATATGTACACATACTTACAAACATATGTATGTAGCTACACAATGCATATAAATGTATATGATTTTATCAACAAAAAATTAGAATGAGCTCATGCCTAGACAGTAAGTTAAGAAAACGCTCCGATTTCCCATAGGCATCTCTACAGACCTTACAACAAACACACTGTTCCGTGTATCTTGGTATTGCTAGAAAATGGATATTCTGCCTCCCCCCCTCCCCCCCATACAATCCATATGATCAACTGGCCACATCTCTACTGCAAGGTAGCTGTATGTCTCACTCCTTGGCACCAGAACGTCCTCAGGTCCTGGTTTCTATGATTTCTCAGTGTAATGGGAGTCTCAACATTGGCCAGGCTTCCCACTACACTTTCAAATTTTGAAAAATTTGCCATAACACGCTGTCCATGCCCCCAAAACAATGTGGTCCCTGGGCAGGCATAACTGTTGTCCCTCTCCTGACTCCCCCAGTGCTATCCAGAAAAGAGCCTCAAAACAGTTGATTGGTGTGATCTTATTCAGTTCCCGGTGAACAGGCAAAAATCCCAATTATCCCCAAACACAAATTCTGCAGATTTAACAAATAAGAAATGTTTCACGAAATTTACTATTTGCTTAAAGCACCTGACTTGGTGCTCCAATGGCCTTCCTTGACCCAAAGGCAAAAAACAAACAAGCCACCAGAAAAGAAAAAGCGAAGATTAAAGTTTAAAGTGAGCTTCCTGCCTCCAAAGCCTGTCTGGTCCGCACCTGGAGCTCTCACTGAAGGGACTGAGGGCCTGAGGGAATCAGAGCTCCCAGCTCTCCCTCAGGCAAGAGATCTCACACCCAGGCTGGCTGGTTCCGCAAACAAACTGGGGGGCTGAGCGAGGTCCCACTTTCCCTGTTCCCTCGGGCCTCACTCTTGCCTGCTAATCAATGAATTCCCCCTCACTGACAATGGTAGTTAGTGCTCCTCCAGGGTCAACAGAACGATGGCAGGGAGAGTGGGGGATGTCGAGCTCCTCGTTTCATGTAAGTCACAGCCCATGCAGCACGCCCCATAGATCGGGCCCCATGCGCTATCATCAGCCCTTGTGGAGAGTTGCCAAGCTTGAGAAAACCATGATAGCCGAGGGAAGAGGCTGGCTTTTCCAGAATCTTCTCCAAGCACTCTTTAAAGTAGGACAGGTATTTGTCTGGCCAGTCAGTGACACATCCCTTCTTTGCCTGGAGACCAAATGATTTCTGAAAGTTGTTACCAAGGTCAACTTTTGCACATGGATCCCATTACCATGGAATAAATCAAGAAATCGTTGAGGCTTTCAGGAAAAACATGCAGATTGTATAAACATTGTTTTGTCCAAGGATCAGAGGATCTTGGATTAATTTAATGCCTTTCTAAGAATACGCATGATCCCACACCCAGGGCCTTAACCAGCCAAAACTGCACATGGGGTAACACTGGATGGGGTGGAGAGGGCTGGGAGAGGAAGGGAGGTACACGGGGAGAAGGGTCACACTACAGAGAAGAGTTTGGGGTCGGGGTACAGGCGTCCAAAATGTAGTCTCAGGGGGATAGTCCCATCATAGGTTCTTTCATGCCTCGGGGGCAGCCTGGTCCCCAGGGGCTGCAGAGAAGTCTGCAGCCTTGGTAGATCAGAGGGATAGCAGTCACCAGGCAGTGGGAGCACAGGCTCATCAGACTCTCCTACGTGTCAGCTCCTTGGACAAATCCTTGCTCGCCCTGGGCTGGTTACAGCCCCGGACATCCCTAGTCCATCGGACTGATTTTGTGTGTAAATAGCCAGAGGTCCCCTTCCAAGAGCTCATTTCCAGGCTTTCTTGGTGCTGCTCTTTCCTTCTGACTAACTGTTCAAAGAATAAAACTGATCACAAGGACAAGGACAAGGATAAGTTCTTTTACAAGACGACAAGGAGGCAAATGGACGTCAGACAGTTTGGGGATTTTCTCCTTGTAAAGATTCAGAAATCTGAAAGCATGCCAGGAAATGGGGACAGACTGGCCCTTTGGTTGATATAACAACGATCCCAGTCATTGGTGCTAAAGCACTGAGCTCTGGACACTTTGGCAGTGTAGCTGGTGGGCAGGAGAATGCCGATGGATGACCACATAGGGGGCTTCCAACTCCCACTCCTGGAGAAGGTGAATGCAAATGCAAAGGGGAGAAGGGCTCAGAGAAGACCCTTCTTGGATTCGCCCAGAAGTACCTGTCCAGGCCGCCTTCCCTTGTAGTTTACTCCATCTCAGGAATGCCCGCTGAATGCCTGACGAGGACAAAGGGATGAGATGTGTTTGCAAGGCCAGCAGGGAACACAATTCTTGCATCAGATTTTGGAAACAAGAGCCAATCAGTGACCGTAAAGCCTCATGCCCCAGTGCTGGTGATGGCATGTCCCCCCCCTCACCCTTTACTCAGTCCGTGTGGAGACCATGTGATAAATGCGTGATTAGCAAACATCAGCCTGTGTGAAGGAACACCCAGGCCCCTGACTGACCACTCACACGAGGTCCCCCAGCTGAGCCCAAGAGGGGCACTGACTACCAGGAGAGCCCCAAAGCAGCATCTTTCGCATCCAAAGGCTCTTGGGCCTCCTTGTCTACTACCCAGAAATAGCCACAGAGGTTTCACCCCATTTCCTGTTTAAAGAGTTATTGTTATTAATGAAATGGCTTTTAGGGTTAAAGGGGCCCAAGAACCGTCTGAGGAGGGCAAAGATGTCATAGCATCATGGATTTAGAGTTAAAAGGGCTGAGGCTGCTGAATTCAACCCCCTTCACTTTGCAGATGAGGAAACTGAGGCAGGGAAAGTTAAGTGACTTGCATAATAAGGTCAATTGGCAGTTTTAAAGTTATGCAACCACTGGGAGAGGCCAGTGGAGAACGTCCACATCTGTCCTGGTTCTCCAGTCTCCTGGTGGCCAGTGCCTTCGTCTTCCCCGTGGATGATGCTACCTGTGGGGATCTAGACAGGTGCCAAATCCCCATCACATTTAAAGCATCAGTTAAGCTTTAGAAAGGAGACACAAAATAGCCCTTTTTAGATCTTCCACTTGTGGTTTCTGTTGTAACCCTGGGGAACAGTGAGGTCATGTAAGCCTGGACCACCATGCTGGCCTCTTTGCCATCACCTGGTGTCTTCATCCTTCCCCTGGCCCCAGCAGGCCAGACCCCACCCAACCACCCGACTGCTTTGGAAGAGACCAGAGTGGCTGACGTTATCCTGTCAGATGAGATGGAGGCCCTGGAGACCACCAGGACTTAAGGCCTAATCTGCCATGTCCTGAGGTCCTGCAGAGCCCTCCCTGTGGTCCTCCAGGACCCCTGGGGCCATCAACCATCAACTGAGGTCAGTCTGGTGGGTTACTAATGGATGACGTCTCTCCGCTGGACTGCTCTAGTGTTAAGCCCTGGGCTTGGCAGATAGAGGCCCTCCATCCCTTGAAATTCATTCAGGAGATCTTTTCCTGATTTCCTTCTCCCCCTCCCCCCATTACTGACCTGAAGATTACATTGTATACTTTTCATTCTTTGTATACTTTGTATCTATTTACTTGATCTGTATTGTTTATACCTGACAGACCTGGTATGGCTCTCTAGCAAGGATGGCTACACAGTAGATGTTGAATGGACTGATTTCCTGTCTTTGGGCCTTTCTGAGCTGCCTGAATGGGACCCAGCTGGCCCTCTCCTCCCCTCCCCTCTTCCCTTACCTGAGGGCACTCTGGTTATCTTTGGTGCCCCGGCTTCCCTCCGGAACAGGCGGAAGGAGGGGACTTTAGTGCCCCAAAGTTACCTGCTTAACTCCGGGTTTAGGGGCCAGATTTCTTTTTCAAAGACCAAGCCTCAAACCCAATTCACTCAGGGTCTCCAGGACTGGCCAACAGCAGGTCCCTGCCCAAGCCCCACTTAAGGATTATTTTGGGGCTCACAGAGAATGTAAATAGTGTTTCTCTTCTGGCCAGCCCCCCCACCCCAGTCTGATTTTCTTTTTCATTAAAGGGGCCATCCCTGGACTCACTTTAAAGAGAACTGTTCATTGAATGGGTGTTGCCTCTCTCAGAGTGAAAGCCTGAGAAGACCCTGGCCACAAGGGCCAGGTCTCCCACTGCATCCGGGGCCATCTCCAGGCATCCTGATCCGTATATGGCCACTGGCCCCAGGTGGCTCTGGAGGAGAAAGTGAGGCCGGTGACCTTGCACAGCCCAGCCTCACTGCAGTCCAAGTCAGTTGCAGGTCATGGTTCTGTTGGAGGAGGAGGATAACCACACAAGCCTCTCCTCAGGCAGGTCTCCAGCTGGATTCACACTCCTCCCTCCCCTCCACCTTCACAATCCCTAGCTGCCTTCCAGGCCAGGCTGGTCAATAAGCATTGATTAACCACCTGCTGTATGCCAGGCTCTGAGAGTGGAAGGAAAGGAAGATAGCAAACACCCCCCCCCCCAATCACCAGCTGCTTCTCTCAGCCCAGTGAAGGGACAGCAAGGCCCAAGATAGCTGGAGACAGGGAGAGAGTGCCCGGGCCCCAGCGGTGAAGGGACTAGCCCAAAGTTGGGGAGGATTCTCACTCAGGGCTGGACCTCACTCATCTCCCCGACTCTCCAGGGTAATGGGGACCGTTTGCAGTGCCTACTACATGCGCTCTTTGCCGTGTATACAGGGGGCGCTAAATCAATGCTTGGGAATGAATGAATGAATGAATGAACGAACGAATCAATGAAGGCCCATCCGCCCTCCCCTTCCTCCTCCATAGAACAGAGCCCTGGCCCCGCCCCTCCTTGCCCAGCACAGGGCACGCGGAGGGGAGCCCCTGGGCTAGGGTCCCAGCTCCGCGGCACACTTCCGGACTGCTTCCCTCCCCTCCCAGGTACAACGAGCCCCTTAAACTGCGCGGGCCGAGCCCGCGTCCCAGGCTCCCTGGGCCTCGGTTTTCCTCCTCAGGAAATTGGGGGGAGCGATGGGGAGGGAGTGCGCTGGGTGTCTTGTAAGCCACGCCCCCAAGCAGCCAGGAAGACGTGGAGAAGAGGAGGGCGACGAGAAGAGTCCCAAATCGCGTGAGACCATGTTTGCCGCTGGGGAGTATGCGCATGCGTAAGGCCGTTCCGGCGCGGAGGCACCGCCTCCCGCCGGAGCTGGAGAGCCCGCGCATGCCCATGGGAAGGGAGGGGGAGGTGGCCGGAGCCCACGAGATTTTGCGCGGCTGCGCTTCCGCCGCCCGGCGGCCGTCCTTCCTTCCTTCCTGCCAGGGGCGGAAGTGGTCCGTGAGGAGCTGGGGGAGTCTCTGCCGAGGCGGCGGAGGGTCCCCTCCTTCCGCCTGTTCGGAGGGAAGCCGGGGCCGGGCCGGGGCTTGGCCTGCCGCCGCGCCGCCATGTTGGAGCCCAGGGAGGCGGGCACCGAGGCACCACCGGGGCCCAGCGGGCTGAGCGTCCTCCCGGGAGAGGCGGCCGAGGAGCCGGCGCCGCAGGTAACCCCGAGGGGCCTCGACCTTCTCCTAGGGAAGTGGGCTCGGCGGCAGCCCCGCCCCCCACGACGGGCGGGGTCCGAGCGCCGGGGCGGGCCTTCCCTTTAACGTCCTCAGAGACCGGGCCCCAGGCCCCGGTAGCGAGTCCTGGCCTCTTAGTGGAGGGGGGGGGCGGCCTCGGTGCGGCCCTCCCGCGGAGAGCCTGCGCCGGAGGCTCCCGGGCCCGGCGGGCTTGCTGCGGGGCCTGAGCGGCAGGAAGGAGGCGGCTCCGGGGGTCCTCCCTCCCCGCACTTGGCCCCTTCCGGGCTGTCGGGCGGGCCCGAGCCTCGGGGGGGCCCCCTAAGAACGAGCCGTATGGCGCTGTGCCCGCAGGCCTCGGGGGCCCTCGTGGGCGGCGGCGAGGTGAAGAGCCGGGCCGTAGTCAAGTACTCGTCCGCCCCGCCCCGCGCCGCCTTCGCTCGCCTGCAAGAGAAGACGGACCTGAAGCTGCCTCCTGCCAACTGGCTGCGGGAGAGCGCCAAGCTGGGCCCGGCGGGCACCAGCGTCCTGGGCCCCGGCAAGCGCAGCAAGCCCTTCTCCAGGTGAGCCGCCGCCGCCGCTGGGGCCTGGGGAGGCGAGTGGCCGCGGCTGGCAGCCCTGGGCCTGCCTCTGCCCCGCGGCCTGGAGGGCTCGCTGATGGTTGTCGGGGCTGCTCAGGAGGCGTCCCCTGCCAGGGCCCTGTCCGGGAGCTGCAGCGTAGCCCTCCTCCTGCTGAGGGCTTTGAATCCAGGGCCTCGCTGTCCCCCGTTTGTCTTGCTTCATAAACCCCTCGGAGTTGGGAATTTGAGGGAAGTCTAGCCTGGCCCGGCCTCTCCTTTTAGTGATGAAGAAGCAGACTCCTAGATTGGGGGAGGTCAGAACACAGAGCAGGGATTCGAACCCAGCTCCCAGATTTTAGAGTCACCGTTTATAGTCTTCATTTATTGGAACGACTCTTATCTAGGGGTTTGTTTCTCTTTCCCTTGGATCTTGAGTCCAAGGCCTTGGGTGCAGATACCATCCTCAACAAGTCCCTTCCCCCTCTCTAGACTTCAGTTTTCTCATTGGTGAAAAGGAGGCATTGGGTTAGGGGGGAAATGACCCCTGAGGTGACCTCTGCTTCTACATTCTGTGCAGCTCCACCTTGGGAAGCTGCTGGTACGTGCAGCGGGAGGGGCTTTGATACCCTAGCCCCCCAGTTAAGCCAGGAAAGTCACTCCTCACTGTGGCTCCCGGATATGGGCCTTTGAATGTCACTGCTTGGAGACAGATGGAGGATGACAGGAGAGGATGTTGACAGATCTTATCCAGAGACTGAGTCAGTTGTGTACAACATCCCTTTTTATGGGAACCACAGCCTTTAGGTCACTTGGCTCTGCCTAAAATTGCAGAATGGGAACAGTTCTCAAGGTCCTTTAGTCCTGTTTCCATGGTGTTAAAAACGTGTGCTAATTAACACGTTCTTTTCTTTATTTTCTGACTTCTTGGCCCTGTGTCCAAAAAGCAGTGAAGACTTGCCAGGCTAGGAGCTGATTTAATCTGAGGAGGGACTGAAGCTTGGGGATTAAATGATTGCCCCAAGGTCACATAGCTTGTGAGTCTCAGAAGTAAGATTTTATCTTGTATTTTCCTGAGCCCATCCTTACTTGAACAGACAAGAAACCCGAGTTCCAGAAGTTAAGTGGCTTGTTACAGCTGGTTAATGGTGGAACTAAGACTAGAACCCAGATCTCCTGATTCTAGGTCTAGTAATCTTGCCATAGCACAGCTGCTGGGTCAGCATAATAAATAACCACATTGCTTAGGCTTAGCATTCTCCCAGCATCACTGTTACGTGTACTGCACCCTGCTCAGTGATTTCTGCATTGATGGAACTTTGGTGTTCTGCTCTGGTTTTTTCCCCTACACCTTAAATGGAATTTCTTCTGTTGGCTGCTTCCTCAGCTACAAAGTACATTTTAGAATTTAAAGGGAAAGGAACAACAAGCATTTACTGAGCTATCACGGTGCGCCAGGTGCCGGGCTAAGTGCTTTACAGATGCCTCACTTGGTGAGTTTTATAATCATAAAAATATGAAATTGAGTGATTTTAGTGATTTAAAACTCCCTTCCAAATGAGTCTCCTAAAGCAGGGATTCTGAGCTTTGTTTACATCAAACACCCCTTTGCTAGCCCTTTGGCAGTCTGCTGAAACCTAAGGACTCCTTTTAAGAATACATTTGTTAAAATTTATAATTAAAGGAAAGGCTGTATTTCATTTAAAGCTCAATGAAAATAAAAGTGTGATTTTTCACCACCCAAACTCATGGCCTCCTGAAATCTATCCATAGAGTTCATAGATGCCAGGTTAAGAAGCTTTGTTCTGTGCCATCCTCATCCAGAGAAAGAACCGTGGAGTCAGAATGCAGAGCAAAGCAGACTATTTTTTTTTGTCATGGTCTCTCTAAGTCATTATAATTTTTAAGTTATTATAATTTGCATGTATAAGTCATTATAATTTATAAGAGAAAATGTGTTTAATAGGAATGTATGTGTAGAGCCTAGATCAGATTGCAGGTAATCGGGGCGGGGGAGGGGGGTGGTTTAAAACTTATGCAAGTACATGTGGAAAACTAAAAATAAGTTAATTAAGGGGGAAAAAAGAAGCTTTGTCCTACACAGTACTGTGTGTTCCCTTTTAATCCATGGTTTCTTTCTCCCTGCTAGCTTTGGGATGGCATATGACTTCATTGACTCTGTTGGAAATGATGTGGACGTTGTATCTGATTCAGAAGTATGTGCCCGCCATTGCTTGTCCCCTTGACGATGTCAGTCTTTAAAGTTGGTTGGTTGGGAGTTGGTCTGGTTATCTGCCCTGCGGGCAAGGGAATTAAGAGTGGGGAGACCTCGGTGCATGGGGAAGCAGAGCCTGGATTTAGGGTCCCTTACCATTCTTAGTATTTTTGAAAACTTCAGCAGGTTAAAACAGATAGGTACGTGTCCATGTGAACATGGTTAACATGGTATGTCATAGGATAATTCCCTGATCCTGCTTTTCAAAGTGTGTCTTAAGTATAGCTTTTCCTAGAAGGTATTTACTTATTTGTACATAAAGAAATCCAGCTGGGTTGCTGTAATCTAAATGAAAGCTAAGACAATTTCTTTCCACATTTTTATTTGTTTTTTTGTCTTTCTGTTCCAAGAACATCAAAAAGCTCCTAAAGATCCCCTATAGTAAGTCTCATGTCAGCATGGCGGTCCATCGCATTGGAAGGACTCTTCTTCTGGACGAACTTGATATTCAGGAACTCTTCATGAGATCATCCCAGGTAAAATGATTATGGGAAGACCAGCCATAGGCTTTGTCAAGAAGTTTATTAATGTGTTTTCAAATGTAATCTTTGATTAGTTGCAGTATTGAAAAAAAAGTGTTGATTCTCTGATGTTTTGATAATAGTGAAATGTACTTTGAAAGATGCATAATTGTATCTTTATGGGTACGCTTACACTATCAAGGCAGATTACAACCTCTCCATCCCTTATTCTGAGCAACTCTTGCCTTTCTTTTCCCATAAGTTCTCCATAGAGTGTCCTCCCAATGTTCCAGAAGCCTTCCTTCTGTTCTTTTAACATCTTGGAAGTATGAGAATGGAATTCAGATTGTTCCATCTGTTGTTCTTGCTGATGACCAGCCTGTCTCCTTTATTCTTTAAAGTTTTGGTCTCAGAAACCCTTTATCATTTTTAAAATTATTGAGGACCCTCAAAGACTTTTTATTGTGGGGGATTATATCTATCAATATTAAATGTCTTCGTATTATTGTGAAAATAGTTTTGGCCTCATGGACCCCCTGAAAGGCCCTCAGGGCCCCTACATAAACTCTGGAAACCACTGTACTGGATGAAGCTTCGCGAAGATGGGCACTGGGTCTTAAATCATCACGTAGAAATCTCTCTGTTTAGTGGGCACTTACTTATGTTTTTTGAATTTAGTCAGGAATACATATTTTTCATCATATGTCCAGTGCTTAGCGCAGCGCCTAGCATTTCATAAAGAGGTGCTACTGTCCATTCGCAAGTCATGGTTAACGTGTTGCCACCGGGTTTTGCCTCCATTGCTTTTCCTCTGCTTGGTTGCTCTACCCTAGGATCTGTGGGGCCTTTCCCAGTGAAACCAGCCTTGTGTGTGGTGTTCCCCCCTAGAATGTGAGCTCCTTGAGACTGGAGATTACCTGTATCTTCTGTTTGTCTCAGTGCTCAGTATGGGGGTCCTTTGCACAAAGTAAGTCCTTACTAAATGTGTTCATTCATCCATTCATTTGGTAACTAATTCTTCTGACATCTTTGGATTCTGTGATCCGGTCATATGGTGTCCCTGGAAGAATAATGGTGCTGAGTAGTTTTGCAGAGATGAGCAGTTTGGGATAATGACAGGGCTCCAGGCAGTGGCCCTGTGCTAAGTGCTGGGGATACAGAAGGGTATAAAAGACAGGTCCTACCCACAAGGAGCTTCTAACCCAGTGGGAGAGAAGCCACACAAGCAGATATGTACACACACACACACAGGCCACACGCACGCTACATTTAGGATAAATGGGAAATGCTAAATGAGGGTAGATACTAGAAGAGAATTAAATGGGACTGGGAAAAGCTTCCTGAGATCATCCAGAGCAGATCACTGTAAGAACACCGGCCCGTTTCCTGCTGTATCTATCTGGTCCTCCTCTGGCTTCAGTAGATTTTCAGGCTAAACTAGCTACAGTCTCTTTTCTTAGTTGCTTTTGGGCATTTTGTCCAGCAATACCCTGCTGTGTGTGTGTGTGTGTGTGTGTGTGTTTGTGAATCCTCTGTAGTGTTTGCATTTAGTTAAATTGTGGTGTTCAGAAAGGATGCTTGTTAAAATCATCAGTATTCCGTAAGGCATTTTTTCCCTGTCCTCTAGAGAAGTGATGTGTGAGCCATTTTGACGTGTTTAATGTGCTCTGCTATTACTCAGACAGGAGATTGGACGTGGCTGAAGGAGTTCTACCAGCGGCTCATTGATCAGAAGTGGCAGCGGAAGAAGAAAAGCAAAGAGCATTGGTACCAGAAGGCGATTCTCTCCAAGTTCTTATATTACAGGTACTTGGCACCACACAGTTTATCCTTCCTATGTCTTGGGCTTCGTGGGCAAATAAATACGTAATCTCTGGTCTAAGACAGTCTGCCTCTCTTGACACTTGGTGAGATGGCATTGTAATTATTTAAACTTCGAAGTTTTAAAAGTTTACTTGGAGCATTTTAGCCATGGCTGTATGTTTACAAGAGGCTCCCCAGAGTCCTTGGCCAGATGCCTTACCTTGTAAGCAGGGAGTGTTGGGGTGTCGTGTTGGTGCCCTGGGCACCATTCTTGGATGGTAGCACTCAGGCATCTGACTTTGTATTTCAGCATTAATGGCGATGGTGCCGCTCAGCCTGTCCCATCTGCGGCAGAGCCAGGAGTCCCTCCCAGCCCAGATCAGACACATGAGGACACTGAAGGGGCTTCCTGGCCTGCTCCTTTTGAGATGCCATCCTCTGTTTCTGATGATCCAAGTGCGTCTAATCAGGTCAGTTGGTCAGCACTGCAGTGCTCACTTGTGGCAGAAAATAAATGGGATGAAAACTGAAGGGCCAGAGGGAAGGATACATAGCTCTCCTTGGGAATGTGGATTTGAAGGAACAAGGACCCTCTTGGCCACTTGACCTCGATTATTAGGTTTCCAGATCTCCTGTGGAGGCCAAATTAGAATTACAGATAGAATCAGTCCGCAGAAACTTCCCACATTTTCTTAGTTTAATTTCCACTGATGGGACTCATAGTAGTGGTGAATCTGTGGGTAGTGAGCTGTCTGCTTCATGGGGTGCTTAGTGAATGCTGCATCTCACTGAACAGTCGACACTTGCCTGCCTGACCTGCTTGGCCTGACAGGGCTGTTGGGCTTGTTCAGGAGCCCCACATAAAATGGTCGAAGCACACATCTCGCTTCCCTCCCAGGCCAGAGGCAGAAGAAGGTGAACACTTGGGCTCTGGGTGGGCTTTGTGTGTTTTCCTTTCCAGTCGGGCGGTCCCCTTTTCCCCTCCTCGTCGTGGGCTTATACCATCCCTATTTAACAAAGAGGACTGCTCCCATGAGTGGTCAGATGGGGTATTCTGTTCAGTTTCAGACAATAGTATTGACGAACTTAGAAAACTAAAGGCAAGACAATTGGGTGAATTGATGTGGGTGTTTTCATTTTATCACAAATTTCACATTTGATTGTTTTATGTCCTTTTATTAACTAATGTATTTCTGAAGACCAGTAATGTGTTTCACATTCTTAATTAATTCTAAACCATCTTACAGTTTAATCCAGTGGCATTACAGGATAGCATTTAGGCAAGAACATATGGAAAGACATTCGTCTGAACCCTCCAGCAGTGCTCAGATGTCCCCCTGGGCTGGCCCCCTCTCTTTGAGGGAGCCTTCTGGATGTTAGCACAGGCAAGAATATTCTCTGTCTGAATCTGCGCTAGTGCCTTTGGACCAAAAAAGAATGATTGGAACACGTTCAGAATCTCAAGAGTTTAACCTAATTTATTTTTATAGTTTCAACCAATTGCAATGTTTTCTTTGTCAGATTTATAAATAGTCAGAGGGTGAACCTTATGTGCATTTACTAATATACTATTACGTACAACTTAAGTTGAGTGTTGTTTCTTAAAATTTAGAGTGGGTTTTTTTTAAAGCAATATAAAGCATCTTAAGGGAATGCTTCACTTAATGACATTCCTGTATGTTACCTAAAATTAAGAAAAGCAAGCTTAGGAACTATTTGATAAGTATGGGCAATCTTCTTATAACTCCCTGCTTACTAATGACCCTTAATGGAGCCCTGGCCTATCCCCCTCATCCATGGCAGTGAAATTCCTATTCACACTTGGAGGCATGTCTTGTGATGAAGCTTAAAAAGCTTGAGATTCAGAAATAGGTAAAGGAAAGAAGCTGGGAAAGGTGGGGAGAGGTTGAGGGAGCAAATGCCAGGCAAGATTTCCCAGCACAGTGGCCCTGCTCTGGGAGGCTGCCCACCACATAAATGTCTCCTGCTGCCAAAGGAGTTGGTATCACTGTGCTGCTCTGCCAGAAATTCCATCAGCCAGAGGCCTCAGCCCGGCATTCCCCCATCAAAATGCAAAGAACTCTGGGAAGATTCAGGAACTGTCTGTCATGTACCTCTTATAAGTAATCTGACTGAATTGGACCCTGGGCATTGTGAGATGAGGCAGTAGGTCAGATAGTCGGCAGGGGAAGGCCTCAGAAGCAGCAGAGCCAAACATGTGCCATGGGACGTAGCGATTGGAGCACAAGGCGTCTGTGGGCCCTGGGTGGGGGCTGAAAAAACAAACTCATCCCCTTTCAGAATGTTCTTGGGGCAAATCTACACTCAGGAGGGAAGGAAACTTCTGGTCAGCTAAGGCTCTATTCAGTAGTATTCATTGACTGGCCTAGAGCCTGTCATTCATGGGAAGTGGTTCTGTTTTCCAAACACCTAATATACAGACCAAATTACAGACATATCTGTAGGACACATGGGGTAACCAAATACACTCAGTTCTAAATTATGGCTGTTAGAGAGAGAATGGGTAAGGAGGCCTAGCAGGCTGGGGAGGCTGGGAGCTGGAGACCTAGCCTGAGAACACCCAGCCAGCTGCAAAGACCCACATTCAGGACTGCATGCTCTGAGTCTGACAGCAGTCTGAATGAACGGTGCCCACATCTCCGGGGGGAGCAGAGTTAGGCTGATGCCCAGATTTGTCCTGGGAGCAAAAAGTTTCTTCCTCATCCCTGATACAGTGTGGTTGGTCACACAGGCAAGAGCAGGCTTTTCCTGCCATAGCTCGGGCTTCTTGTCTTGTGTAAGTCCGTCTTTTTGGTCAGGAAAACAAAAAATGGGACCCTAAAAGTGAACTTTTGATGTTTTCAAAAAGATGGCAAACCTCACTTGAGGAAGGTCTAATGTTGTTTTCTTTTTTCTTTTTTTTTTTTTGGAGGGGAGAGGGCAGGGCAATTGGGGTTAAGTGACTTGCCCAAGGTCACATGGCTAATAAGTGTCTGAGGCCAGATTGGAACTCGGGTCCTCCTGACTCCAGGGCTGGTGCTCTCTTCACTGCGCCACCTAGCCACCCCCAGTCTTGTTTTCATATGCGTAATTTCATTGTGAGTCATTGCAGCTGTGGTGATGGAGTGCTAATGTAAGCTGCTGGGGTAAAAAGATGTCGTGATGGGATGTTGGGGCTCCAAATAGACCGGAGAATTGCACTGCTTTGTACTTTGAATGTTTGGCTTAGTGTACTTGCAAAATAGGCGATTTTTTGTGATGACAGCAGAATCACTCCTTATCCTTGCACTTTTCACAGGGAAGTGAGCCTCTTGAACCCTCATATATAGTGGGGCATGTGACCTCAGCCCCAAAAGAACAAAACCTGACTACTTTATTCAATGACGGTGAGAACAGTCAGGTATGCTTTCTGTGGTATCTGAGCTCAAAGACCTCATTCTCAATTTACGTGATCATTTAAAAGTTGGTCTCAATTGGAATCAGTAGGAAAAAAAGTCCATTTACTTCTAGAAATAGCTTTTTGTAGCATCTGTGATATTGAAATGACTGTGCTTGTATAGTGTAGTTTCTTTGTTCTTTTTTTCTTCTTTCTTTCATAGTCTTTCTGTGGATCATAGGTGGAAATGTGGTGCAAAGAGGTGAAAATGTCTAATTTAGTGATTTCTTTTTTTTTTTAAACAAAGGGTCTTAAGAACGACTTTGTTCGGAATATCTTGTGGACCTTTGAAGACATACACATGTTGGTAGGCTCAAACATGCCCATATTTGGGGGAGGACGATATCCGGCTGTTAGCTTACGCCTCAGGTAAGTCGAAAGTTGCCTCCCTCTCTTGATGGCCTTTGTGCATTTTTCCTTTATTGTGTAGTTCCCAGTATCTTGAAATTTGCTTTGAGAAAGTTATGAAGTCTTGGACTGCCAGGAAATCTGTCTTCTCTGCTTATTAGCCGCTACATTTCTGTACTCAATAAGAGTAACCAGACTAGCCCAGAGCCTGTGAAAGTCTTGGGAAATATGTATGGCAAAGCTCTTTGGAAACTGCCAAGTGCCTTGGGATGTATTGGTCTTCATGGTGGTCACTAGCATTAACAGCCTTGTATTGTGGCTGCCCCTTTTCATTTGTGATTTTCCTGGTTTAAGCAGCTGCCCAAAGGAGCCCGTGTTTCTAGTCTGTGCTGAAAATCCTTTAAGCTTTCTTTTTAGCAGAGGAGTTTGGGGGGCCGGCCACTAGGGAGAAAAAGCCCTTTTTGTCTTGGGCTTGAACCTGAATCTCAGAATTGTGGTGACACAGTTGGTAGTAGGAATGCTTAGCTGTTGATCTGAGAACGACCCCTTGTGTAACTATTTGAGAACTTTTCTGGGTTCACATGAGAATATTTATCCATAGCACAAACCCAGCCCATTTGTGTTGTGACACAGACAAAAGAGGATGTGCTTGTGAAGTCGTGGGTGGTGGCGTCCATCACAGCAGCCTGGCACAGCCTGGATTGTGCGTGGTGCTTGCCCTGGCCTTACTGGCTTTCTGCTATGATGTTAACTGCCAACACCCTCCTCTGCCCCATCCCTAAACTCTGTGCAAGTCAAACTTCTAGGAATGTGCATTTCACTTAGGAACAGTTATTGGCAATCGATGAAAGTGGGATTAGATTCGTCATGAGACTTCTCTTGCTGACTCAGCCAGCTTACTCAAGAATTGTGTATTTTCAGGGATAACAACAAACCAATTAATGTACTAACTGGAATTGATTATTGGTTGGACAACTTGATATGCAATGTGCCCGAGCTGGTGATGTGTTTTCATGTAAATGGAATTGTACAGGTACGGTGAAATGTAATCTTATTTCTTCATTGCCTATTAGAATAGAACACCAAAGGGGGTGGGGGAGTGGTATTTCAGAAGAGGAAATCTTGTAAATGAAGGTAATGTTCAAGTAGAAACTGGAATGCTTGTGAATATTTAATTAGTAGTGATGCTATATTTTAAAATGCCAGGGAAATGGAGCAACCCAACACTTTCAGGAGGGCCTTGAGGGTCCTAGAGCTTAGGTTTGTTGCCATTGGTTCCTGGTGTTTATTAAAAGCCTTTGTGGCAGAGAGGCTGTGACTGTTCCCATTAAACGGATGAGGAAACTGAGGCTCACTGAGGTATAGGCTTTGCCTCAAATCACACGACAAGGAGGCATCGGAGGCCAGGTTTCACCCTAGCTCTTCCTGTCCCCAGGACTAGCCTTCACAGCAGCCTCCGGGGCTTCTTCAGGCAGGCAGCTTGCTCCCCTTGCTGGCTCCATCTTGGACATGTGCAGTGCATTTTTTATTCGTTCAGGCCGGTGCTGGAGCCTGTTGTGTTAACTGTCCCTCCCCACTTTGTGTCCTCTGCCACTTAAAGTGTGCCAGGGTCATTGATGGTCCCGTGAGGCATCCCTGAGCCAGGGATGTAAGTGCCTGCTGCGTGCCGTGCTCCATGCTTCCATGCTTGGCCCTGAGGAAACAGACAAAAGCCTAGGGCCCCTCTCTGGCCCAGGCTTCCTTTCACGTGGGCATTGAACTGTTGATAACAGCTTTGGGGCTGCAGTCCTTCAACAGGTTTGAATCTCCTGCCGTGTTAATCATCACCCTTATCCCTGGCTGAGGAGAAGGCTGTGTGTCTCCCCCGCCTCTTTCTTCTCTGCACTCCTCAGTGGCTCCATCTTGCCCCTACTATATAAGTTCCCCTGGGAAGGCCCTGGGGTCTGCAGTTTTCCCATGTGGCTTATCTGGAGTCTGTACCTGCACAGGTCTTCTGCTTCCAAGGTTTTCCCCTAAACTTAGTCCTTCATCTTTACTTTGATAGAAATATGAAATGATCAAGACAGAAGAGATTCCTAATTTGGAGAACTCCAATTTTTCTACTAAAGTGATAAAAGATATCGCACAGAATATTTTGTCATTCCTGAAATCCAATTGCACCAAAGAAGGACACACCTACTGGCTGTTTAAAGGTAAACTGGTTTCTGGGATGGCCCAGACCTGATTAGACACCATCCTTTGGGTGGCAGAGCCTTGCAAAATGTCGGGGTTTTCCCTTTCAGCCAGCGGCAGTGACATCGTCAAGCTCTATGACCTCACCACTCTCTGTGAAGAGACTGAGGACAAATACCAGAATCCCTTTACGGTGCCTGTGGCCATTCTCCTGTACAAGTGAGTGGGGGCTGCATCTGCCAGGGAGATCCCTGAGCGCCCAGAGAGCAGGTGCCTGCAGCCATCCCCAAGGCCATCTAGACTTCCGTAGGAGCGGTGCCAGGGTCGGGCGGGATAAAGGACGGAGGAGGCTCCCGTAGAGTTGTCTTTGCCAAAGTGTCTGTGCGTGTGGTGTTCTCTTTTGTAGGGTTGCTTGCAACATGATGATGAAGAAAAATCAGAATAAGAAACACTATGGAACAATCAGAACATTGCTTCTTAATTGTCTGAAGTTACTGGACAAGGGAAGACACCCTCAAGTAAAATTTTACATTTTATGTTTGCTTTAAAATTGTGCCTTCAGAACTTCAGGCCCTGTGATCACCCAGAGCCATCCCTAATGTCTCTGTAGTCAGCATGGGGAGAACAAGGGACGTGGGAGCCTTTGTTTTGTTTGGAGCTGCATCTCCCTTTTAGAAATGTTCCGCATCCTTTCTCCCAGTTATTCTGAGTTATTCAGGCGTTTGGGGAAGTGAATACATGGGGGGTGAAGTATTCTGATGGGGTGACTTTGCCAAACGTTGTCAGTCCACACTGATTCTTACCTGGTCCTGTCTGATTGTGGATGCTTGAGAACCCCAGGTTAAGATTGATGGAGAGGTGACAAGGTTCCTTCCTATTCACTGAGCAGGAAAACAGGACATTTTTGTCTTTTATTCTCACATTCTGTGGTTTCTCACCAGTCCTCTGGCCTCTCTTGGTGTTCAGACCACTCACTGTTGCCAGGCCCTTTCGGAAGGCACTCTGAGAAAGGATAGATTAGAGAGAAGGTCAAGCCTCCAGGGACCGACGCCATCTCCAGAGCCTTGGCTAAGAACACACC
>CM053582.1:571468232-571491658 GCA_028627135.1 Pseudochirops cupreus
CCTGTGGCTTTGTAACAAAGTGCTGGGGCGGGGGGGGGGGGGGGGAGGTTCTGCTTTGTGCAGAAAATAAGGTAACTTTGCCTTGCCTTAAAATGGACAGTGTGGTACATTCCAGCACCAGTGTAGACGGGAGCCTTTCCCATTTTTCCCATTTTGTGATGCATAGACATCGGTCTCTGAGGATTTTTGAACATCTTCAGTTTTACTGGTAACAAGAAATTATTTTGAAGAGTTGTTACATTCTTGGCCTGTGATATTTTGAATGGCCTTCCTTTCTGTAATGCTTTTTCGGTTTCTCTGATTATACTAGAGAATACCTTTTATTAGATTCTGGTCCGTCTCTAAGCCTTGTCACCTGCCCCTGAGCTGGGGGGCTTCTGCTCAGTCAAGAGGCCTGTGGTGGGGAATGGGCCTTGTTGGCAGGTGTCTCCTTCAGCTCTCTGCACCGGAGCAGCATTGGGAATTGGCATTAAGAGGGTGATCCACATGCGATTTGTTTCACAATAGTCACTCACCTATTTCTCTGTTTCTTTTTCAATAAGATCATCGCCTCGGCCAATTACATGCTTTCCGAGCTCTTTCAATTGGATGAACCTAAAAAGGAAGAAAGCTCAGAGTCTCCTTTAAATGAGAATTCGGATGAGAGTTACAGTGAGGAAGAGGAGGAGATGCCAGACAGTGATGAGAACGGGTCCTATGGCGCGAGCTCCGACCCCCCTGACGATCAGAAAGCTGTGGCCGTGATCAAGTCTGTGGGAGAGTTGTCAGTGCCTGAGAAATACAAGTCCATTCATCAAATCAGAGTGAGCCATTGGCAGATTAACAGAGTCATTGAGATACTGGTGCGCTTGGGGGCTGTTTAAAAAAACTGGTCAAGTAGTCCTTGATTTTTAAATGCCTTACGTCCGTTAGGTTTATGAGTTCAGATTTCAACTTGAAGACAGCTGACTTGTCCCCTGAAGTCTTCTCTTCTCCAGGAAATCTTCTCAGCCCATTTAGCTGGTGCTCCTTCTCCCCTCCCCATCCTGGTTGCCGTTAAGCACACGATTGAGTTTGTCTTCTTTATCCTGGTCTGTGGCTGGCCCAGTGCAGAGCAGGACAAAGCTCCCCTCTCCCTCTTTCTCAGCCTGGGATTCAGCCTGGACTTTGGGCTGCTGGTCAACACCTTGACCCCTTGAGCCCATGGTTGATTAAAAACCCCGGATCCTTCCGCAGGAACTGCTGGGTCATTGGCCACGTAGATTCCCTCTTGCATTGGGAAATTGGGTTTGTTTGTTCAGTCTGAAGTTTAGAACTTAACCCCTTTATCTGTATTATTATTAAATTTTTTTTCTTGTTTACTTTGGCTAATCTTAGTTTACAGAGGTCTTCTTTGGATCTGGACTCTTGCCTTCTAGTGTGTGTTACCCCTTGAAACTTCATGTTATCTGAAAGAAATCCAATATGCCTTCTTTCTGTCTTTGATTTTTATCAAGTCATTGATAGAAAAAGTTGGATACAGAGACAGGACAGGTCAGCACTGACCCTTTCGTTCTGTTAATGTGCTCTCAGGACTTTTAACCCTCAGTCTTCTAACCCCGATGAAGTGTCCTCATTTACAGGATATACTGAAGGGTTGAATGATAACTTAAGATGAAAATGCAAAGATTTAAGTTATTCCTGTCACTAATTGTTTTCCTTGAAAATTTTATGGAGTTGCTATCACTTAAGTCTGTTGAGATTTAAAATCTCCAATTTCAAGAGTTCCGTGTTAATTCTTTATATTGTCCAGGAAACCCATTAGTAAAACAGCAGTCTGAAGGTTTAATTAAGAATTCTTAACTAAGATAGAGTGATTTAGGAGTCGCAGCCTTGGCCTCATCACTGGGGGAAGGGGGGGGCGGGGCTGCTGGATCATGTGAGCTCCTCCTCCGGGTCAGCCTCAGTGTGTGTAGCATGCCTGGAGGGCCTGGGAGAGGAGAGCTGTGTGCCCTGTGGGGGTCATGTTCAGGGCATGCTGAGGTGACTCTGCTTTGCCTCCTGTAGCCCAGCTGTGCATTCCCTGTTTGCCATGACACCGAGGAGCGCTGCAGGCTCGTGCTCAGCTACGTTCTAGAGGTTGGTGCATTTCTGCAGTGTCTGGGAAGCCCTGGGCGTGCTTGGAGGGTCTGATAGAGAGCGGGGTCTGTAGCCAGGATCAGAGACAGCCTCAGACACTTACTAACTGTGTCACCCTGGATGAGTCATTGAACTGTCTGCCTCAGTTTCCTTACCTGTAGAATGGGGATGACAATAGCACCTCCTTCTCAGGATGGTCATGAGAATCAAATGAGATGTTTGAAATATGCTTAGCACAGGGCCAAGCACACAGTAAGTGCTGTGGAAATGCTCATTATTGTTCGTGGTTCCTGAAGCGTTCCCAGCCAGGAGTTCCAGATTTTTAAGCTGGTGTAGACTTGGGGGGGTGGGTGCACACACACTGAAGCAGTTACCAGTTCAGTAGCTATCATCTTCTGTTTACACTCGGTATTTATTTGGCCTTCAAATTAAATGCATGCTCCATGCTTTGCTTTCTTTTTCTAAGGGTTTAAAATCTGTGGACAGCAGCATCGAAAAGGAAAGTGACCTTCCTGCTGCTGACCCCAACACCCCAATCCCATTAAAATATGAAGACGAATCAACCAACAGTGGTCCTGAGTGCCTGGAAAAGCAGATGGCCTTGTTTTTAGACAAAAGTAAGCTGAATTGCTGTGCCAGTAAGACCTTTGAAGGGAGTTGACCTTGTAACTCCCAATTAAGGCTTTTACTGAGAAGCTAAAAAAAGGCCTATGCCTTAAACAAGTGGAAAAGCTTTTCATTCCAAACATGAGAAGCAGCCCAAAGAGCCTCTGGGCTGCTAAGGAGCCAGGTTCTCCCTGAGGCCCTGACATAGCCGGCGGTCCCAGGCATCCCCTCAGCTTCCAGCAGAGCCCTCAAACTTGTTCATCTTTGCCAGCCATGCTTCACTTTCTGTCCTTGACTGTGCATTAATTAGGTCATTTAGGAATCAGAGAATCTCAGTTGGAATGGGTCTGAGGCCAAGGAGGTAGGCCCTGTTTAACAAGAGATCCCAGCGTGGAGTTGGCCTCTCCAGGGAGGGAAGGGGCCCAACTCCCACTGACAAGATGCCCACCCAGCTTGAGGACTGATGGGGCGGGGGTTGGGGGGAGGGTGTTGAGAGCAGGGCTTTTACAGAGCTTGAAGACAGCTCTTGTTTTCCCTGAGTATCCTATTCAGGATCCTGTGGTGTGATCCCAAGGCCCTTGGCTGTCCTTGGGGAGCTCCAAAGAGGTAGTGCTGGTCATGTAGATAAAAGCCAAGAGCTGGACGTCAGTTCTGTAGCCATAACGTTTGACGACACTTCCACATGGAGATCTTTCTCGGAGCTCTCTCTTTCCTCCACTTGCTCCACTGTGTTCAGATAGCTGGCCGCTGCCTCCTTCTCCCCACCTTGCATACACTGACCTCCATGCTGGCATCAAGGTATCCTGGCCGAAGCCTGGGCATCTGTTGAGTCTCAGGCCATTCTTGGCATCTCCTACAGCCATGCAGCATGGGTGTCTTGCCATCTGCCCTGCAGTGCCCTCTCCCCTGACTCTCACTTGGAGAAAATACTCAAAGAAGATTGCTGTACACACCAGAACTCCCTTGGATGCTGCCTCTACCCAGGTGGTGTGCTGCCCATGGCACATCAGTTCCTTGTAGTTGTGTCCCCAGCACCAGCCCAGAAGCTGATCTGCTGCTTGTGTCAGCCCTGAGGGCTGCCCTAGGAGGTGACGCAATTACTCAGGGGTCAGAGGTGGGACTTGAACCCAGGGCTTTCTACCTTTGGACCTGGCTCACTGTCTATAAGCCCAGTAGTGCCACACAGACTGAGAATAGATGTTTTATTGTATCTTTGCTTAGTTACACACTTTCCAGGGACTTTTTCATGTGCCTCATGGGGCATCTTTGCATGACTGTCCTATCAGCCTAGCGAGGTGGCGCAGAGGGTGGGGTCAGGTGCTTCTCTGTGCTGGCTCTGAGGACCCCCTTGTCAGTGGCAATGGCGGGGCAGGGAGGCTTAGCAGGTTTCTGTGGCTCATGGATTCCTGGGGACACTTCCCTCAGAGGCCAAGAGTTAGACGAAGATGGGGGGGGAGTCTGTCCGGGGTCCAGAGCCGGGCTGGCCCTGCTGGCAAGTGGCTTCTTGCCTGACATGTTTTCCTGTCTCTTCCTAGTGGGCTCCCTCCAGGAAGGCCACTGTTCCAGTCAGTCTGGGATGACCCCAGGCTCTTGGCAACATAAAATGAAGCTGCAGCTGATCCTCAAGTCATCCAAGGCTTACTACGTCCTGTCGGATGCCGCGATGAGCCTCCGGAAGTACGGGCGGGCCTTACGCTACATTAAGCTGGCCTTGCAGAGCCATGGTGAGTGGCTGGAAGTGGGATCCACCTAGCAGTTCACTGACCATCCAAGCTGGGGGGTGGGGAGGGTCATGCCCCTGAGGCTTAGAGACTGTGAGCTGGGATGGCCCCAAGTGATAAGAAACCTTTGCTCACTTTAGAACAAGATCTGCTTTGGTACTCCCTCCTCACCTGGCTTCCTCCTCTACGCTGGGGCCTCAAGAAACTAAGCCTTGTATGACCCTCATGGTTGCCAGGTCTAGGAGACCCTCCCACGAGAACTCTCCTTGGTGGTGTTCCTTGCCCTAAACCTTGTATGCCACGTTCCTACCCACGTCCAGACACCCTCTGCCTGTGGGACAGTAGCAGTGGGAGGGAGGCAACTGAGCTGGAAGGAAATTGGGAAATTATCAATGTGATCACATTGGTAGAAGGTTCTATTGTTGCCAGGACATCTGACTGGTCTCCATGGATCCTCACAACAGCCCTGGGGTGGGGGCTTTTCTCATCCCCATTTTACAGATGAGGGGTCTGAGCTACCCAGGGTCACCCAGCTAGTCAGGGTCTGAGGCTGGAGTTGAACTCGGGCCTTCCTGGCCATCTTACGATCTCTGGCTTTTGGCCTCATCACTCAACTGAAACAGGTTTCTTCAGTTACCAGGAATCTCCTAATTGATAAACCCAATGACCCTTTCTCGGTCGCTTTCCTCTTGACCTCCAAAACATTTATCACTGCTGAGTGCTTGGGATTCTCCCACCAGTGTCCTCGGCTCCAGCATCATCGGGGGCTCTTCTTTTACCAGAAGTATCCCCTGAGGCTCCATCCTGAGCCCTTTTCTCTCTCTCTTGTGTCCCAGTCAGTCTTACTGTCTTTTAGAAGATGGATGGAGGGCTTCCCCCCCCCCCCCCCGGGTCGGAAGGTCACAGCCTGGCCTCTGTTGAGTCGTTTCAGACTCAGCGTGGCCAAGGCTGAGCTTGCTCTTCCCCAGAGCCGTCCACCTCTTCCTGACTTGGCTCTTTTCCCATCTACTTGCCAAGACCACTTGATTCTACTTGTCCCGTGTCTCTTGTTTGCATCCATCCTTTATGGGGCATTCACACAAAAGCCACCCTCGGTCAAGGCCAAGGCCTCCTTGTGTGCCCTCTGGTTCACAGCCTCTTTGTTCCGAGATCTGGCTGCCATGCCACTGCCACATTGGCAGGGCAAAGGCACAGGTCGGACCGGGTCGTCCCCTCCCTGGGAAGCTTTGGGGGCCTGGCTGTCTTTGCGCTCTGGCTCCCATCTGGCTTTCCATCCTGATTTCTGACATCCAGTCAGAGCAGCCTTGCTGCTTTCCTCTGTAAAAGACATTTGCCCTCCCACCTCCATGCTTTTGCACAGGCTGTGTCCCATGCTTGTACTGCATGTCTGCATCTTAGGATCTAGGCTCAGATCGAGCGCCGAGTCCCCCTCCTCCTCCGGAGCCTCTCAGAGGCCGTTTGGCAGGGGCTTTGGGGGCGGGGGCGGGGGCCCCATGGCGTGCTCCTGCTGAGGTGCTGAGGGGAGGGCCCTGGGCGGGTAGGGAGGGGCTGGTTCGGCTCTGGGCAGGAGCACTAATTGTTGTCTCTTTTCCCTCCTCCAATCCCCATGCAGACACTTACTGCTGCCTCTGCACCCACATGCTCTCTGAAGTCCTCCTGTTTCTTTCTCAGTATTTGACTCTTTGTGGTGATATCCAGTTAATGCTTGCCCAGAATGCCAATAACAGAGCCGCGTACCTGGAGGAGTTTAATTATCAGACCAAGGAGGACCAGGAGATCCTGCACAGCCTGCACAGAGAGTCCAGCTGCCAAGGTAGGCCCACGGCGGGCTCTGCGGGCATCGCCCTGAGGCTGCCAGAGCCTTGTTTGTTAGTGGAGTGTGCCCAGGAGCACCAGAAATCTTTTCTGATTAATAGGAATGAGAGCTAGCATTTCAGCACCTGCTATGTGTCAGGCACTGGGCTGGTGGCTTTAAGAATGTCGTCTTGTTTTTGGATCCTCAGCAGCCCTTGGAGGTGGTCTTGATACTATCTCCATTTTACAGGCAGGCAGAGGTAAAGTGACTTGCCCAGGGTCACCCAGCTAGTACGTGCCTGAGGCCGAATTTGAGCTCCTGTCTTCCTGGGTCTGGACTCTACCTTTGCCCTGTGGCACCCCCAGTGGCCTCAGTGGATTATATCAGGCAAACCGTGGGTATCGACTAGGTAAAAGAGGCCATTTTCTGCCTCATTTCTCACCTAGCCTTAATCACTGGACGAGCATTGCCTCAGACACACTGAGACCTGGGAAAGACTTAGCTCAAGAGGGCTCAATGGCATCCAGGCCCATTGCCAGTTGTCCTGATGAGTATCTGGCTCCTGGAGACAGTGAGGCTGGTGACCTTGCACAGCCCTGCCTCACTTCAGTCCAGTCCCTTTGTGGGTCCGTTTGTGAAGCGCGTAGTGTGTGCTGCTCCGGATCTCACCAGAGCGCGTCTGTCTTCTTTTCTTCTTTCTTTCTCTGAGCTATTCCCATCTACCTCTGCCTTGCCAGCTCGGCCGGCCACCGTGCTCAGTGAGAGTCAGTAAATAATTATCTCGGGGAGGTCTGGAGGAGAGAGGCTGCCGCAGGCCAACTCCACTTACTTTCGGTGACTGCAGATGATGTCATCCCGGGCTGGGGTGGGGGTGGGGGTGAGGGATGCACCAGACCCGCCCGATTTGCGGCACGTATCACAGTGGCTTTGCTCTGCTTGGACGTTTTTAACCAATTCTCCAAAGGTGATGAAAAGTCCCTTACGTGTGACAGGAAGAAGATGAAAATGTAAAGAAGAAAACGGAGTGGGACCTTCTCTCAGGTTCATTTCCTTTTTAAAACACGTGGGGGTGTTACGTTTCTGTGCCTCCTTATTAGCAGGGTCCAAGACAGATTTTTTTTATGATGAACACAGTGGAAGATTGCTCACTTGAACATCATCAAATTAAGTTCATAGTTAAAGTATTTATTAAAGCATGGTGCCTGTCACAGATTAGATAAGGGCTTATTCAGCAGAATCTGTATTTAAGTCTGCCATCGATTACCCCGTGTGAGTGAGATGTAGCTGAACTTTATGGCTTTCTATCTGGCATTTGGTGACTTCGAATCTTTAGTAGTTCAGACTAACAGCCTTTCTCCGTTCTGATGAATAAACCAGCACAGTATTTACAGATGTTACCTTATTCCTTAAACCCTGGTTTGCCTCTGTTGGCAGAGCATAATTTACGCAGTGGCTTACGTGGGAAGATTCTTACATTCTTAAGTTACCTTCATTTTTCAGTCTACTCTGCCCTCTCCTGCACTCTCCAAACCTTATAAAATAAAGGAGGGGACTTGGCCTAATTGGACAGGCTGTGCAGGGCCCCCACCCATGAAGTTGCGCCAGAAAGAAGAGAGAGTGCAACCCTTCTGGGACAGGTTTGTCCCGTTGGAGAGTAACAGACTCCTGAAGTGTTCTCTCCATTTACGTTGCTTTTGTTGTGACATGACAGTTCATGGTCATCTTCCTGTGCTGGGTCACCTGACCTGGGGTCCATTCACTATCTCTGCAACTTCCAGACCAAAGCAGCCCTCCCTGGCCACCGTCTCCCAAATCTCCCTGTTCAGATGTAAAGTACTTGAGGGCAAGGATGGCCTTAACACAGTGTCTGGCACACAGGAGACTATTCACAAGGGGTTTTTAATTTCTGTCTGCTCCTTTGCTTCTGCCCTGTTGGTTTGGCCTTGTTGGCACTGCCCAGTGCTCCTGGGCATGATCCACGGTCACCCATGCTCTTCTGCTCTGCTTTGCTTTCTGCCAGCTCTGGGTTTGGGGAGAAAAACCTCCCTCCACCCCCATATGTGGGGAAAGTTCCCTGAAAACTTAATTCTGACACTGGAGGGTTCAGGGTATGCTTCCTCTTTGGAAATGGTCCTGACTCCTGCCAACCAACGCCTCTTTCCCTGTTTCTTTGCAACACGGACCTAGGTCAGGACAAAGGCAGATTTTCTGGGCCTTTGCTGGGATTCTAGCCCTGACCTTTGTGGTTTCTGAGTAAGCTCCCAGCAGTGCCCTGCACATCAGGCACTTGTCTGCCCAAGGCATTGACATCTTCACTGGAAGCTCCTTTCTTGGGTGCCAGCCCTCGGGTGTAACATGCAGAGAGACAGAGCTTTGGACTGGACGCTGTGGAATTGGTCTGTCCCAAGCGTTTGTTCAAAGTCTTGACGATATCGTCAAGACTTGTGACTGCAGGGGTTGTCTCTGGGTGTGTCCGTGCGTGTCCCTTAAGCTTTCTTCCTGATTCTGTCTTACAGAATCCCTAGAATGTGGGGTGACCAGCTAGTGTTCAGTTTTGCAGTAGTTTGTAACATTTGCTCTTATTTCTTTTTATTTGAAGGGTTTGCTTGGGCAACTGACCTGTCGACAGACTTAGAATGCCAACTTTCAGTTAGCTGCAAATGCTATGAGGCTGCTAATGAAATTTTGCTGTTTAGTGATTTAAAAAGCCAAAACCCCGAGCACTACATCCAAGTGCTAAAGAGAATGGGGAACATTCGGAATGAAATCGGCGTCTTCTACATGAATCAGGCTGCTGCCATCCAGACCGAGAGAGTGGGCAAGTGTTTCTTCTCCCCTGCCTCTCCCTGCCCCTAACAGTCCAGGAACTTAGTGACAGCATCTTCTCAGAAGGAGTCAGGAAGGCTCTGTTGCTGTTCAGGGGAAGCCTTTGAGAATCTGACTCATCGGGCAGGGAGCCTCTCTCCACCACCCCTTTTCTGTAACTCAGTTGCAGTCTTGAGCACAGGCTTGAGACTTGGGGCAGGGATTGGCCTGCGGCCCCCCAGTGAGGGCATGCCGCAGCCTGCTGCTAGGAGCAGATGGTCTCAGAGATAGTGATTGCCTGCCTTCTCACCTTTGTACTCTTAAACAATTAACAATGTTGATTAGAAGTTCTGAGATATCACCAGTCCCCTTTGACTTGATTTCCTAGCATCTGGAAGAATGCTGTTGGCAGGCAGGTGAATGCTGAGGAAAGATTGTCTGGGGCCATTTCAGGGCCAAATGCAGATGTGATTTGGTGCCAGTCCAGTGCCCTTGCCCTGAGCCATTGGGTGTTTAAGCAGCTTTCTGGGGTGGGTTTATCCTGAGACAAGCTGTGGAATAAATGGCTTTTTTTTCCTTCTGTTAAGTGAGCAAAAGTGTGTCAGCAGCAGAACAGCAGTTGTGGAAGAAAAGTTTTTCTTGTTTTGAAAAGGGAATTCACAACTTTGAATCGATCGATGATGCCACCAATGCCGCACTCTTACTCTGCAACACGGGTAGACTCATGCGTATCTGTGCCCAGGCCCATGGTGCTGCTGCCGCTGCAGCTGGCGGTGAGGATGCAAGGCGGGAGTTTTCTCCTGAAGAGGCACTATATTATAATAAGGTAACAACTGGTCCTCAGCCTTGGTGCACTGAGCACTTGGTCATTAAGATGGTCACTCAGTAGAATTTGGCTAGTTTTCTCTCGGCTTTCTCAGAGGTTGGTTTTTGTTCTTTCTGATTTAGTGGGTTAAGTTCATCATGGAGTGGTGGGCAGAGACTGAGTCTTAGGTCCCAAAGGAATCTCAGTCTACATCTTGCTGGAGAGAGCTGAGGCCTCTGTCATTGAAGTAGTGGAGAGTTGGGTTTGCTCTTTGAGGAATCAGTCCTTCACCTGGCCCACCCCAGTCAGCGGTGGAGCCATCTGTCCCGTCCATGTGCCCTAGGGTCCCAGAAGTTTTCCAGCCTGAGGTCCCACTGGTCATCAGTGGCAGGAGAGTCACTCTGTGGACTTCCTGGGGGTGTGTGGAGAAGCCCAACCAACACACTGCTAAAACTGCGTGGATGGGGTACAGGCTTCTCCAAGGCAGAGATGGTCAACTTTGGTCCTTCTGTCCCCAGTGCCAAGAATGGAATAGGTGGTTCATAAGAGACTGTTCTTGCCCAGATGCCTCCTCCGCCTGTTGCCTGTCTGCCCACCATCTTGTCCTGCCTCCTACTTCTCTGTCCTTGTCTCTGCATCAACTTTGCCTGTTGGAGGCCTTCCTGCTGTCTCCTATGGTGTATATGACCAGCCCATCTCTTATGCCATTCTCCACGACCTCCTTGCCTGCCACACCACTGGGATACAGGAGGTTTGGGGACGGGTGGCGGCCTCCTGAGAGTCATGGTGCACCCTTCTACCAATTTTTGTAATTCCAGTTTTTCTGCTTAATAAAGCTGAGAATCACAGTCAGATAACAACATAGGGCGCTGTCTGTATCAGAGGATTGCTTCTTTGGGGTGGTGAGGGGGCATAGCTTAGGAGTGGTTTCCTAGGGTGGTCCCTATTCATTTTTCAGCCCGTCTCTGTCTCTGTGCAGCATCCACTCCCAGATAGGCCTGTGAATAGGTGAACTGCATCTCCAGTTGCAGGCTGTGTTCTAGGTGAGATTTGTTTTCCCTTTCATGGGAAGCAGGTTTCCCTGAGGAAGTTGGGGTAGCATTCTTGGGATCGCTCCAGGGAGTCTGACATCATTTGCAAAAAGGAGCATTTGGAGGCAGGCACAGCATCTCCTGGGATGTTTGCAGGCATGGGGCTATTGTCCATCAGGGGTCAAGTCCCCCAGGGGGCCTTGGAGAGCTGTGCCTCTGATTGTCCCAAGAACATGGTGGCATCTGATGCCCTTTACCTTCATCTGGCCGTTGTGCGACTGTAAAGATGGGCCTGGAAATCTTAACATTTTCATTCACCCTTTGGGTTTTGTTGCAGGGTTCAGGTCCTGCCTCTGATATATATGCTGGCTGTGTGAGGCAGCTAGTGCAGCAAGTGGAATGCTGTGGATGGGGTTCATCAAGCATTTCCTCCACCTGTCTAAAGTCATTCTTTTGAGCAGAGGAGTAGGTGTGACCCTTGGCCCCTTTTTTCACAGGCCATCGATTACTACTTGAAGGCCCTGCGGTCACTAGGCACAAGAGACGTGCACCCCGCAGTGTGGGACTCGGTCAATTGGGAGCTGTCCACCACTTACTTCACCATGGCGACCCTCCAGCAGGACTACGCCCCACTGTCCAGAAAGGCTCAGGAACAGGTCGCTCCCAAATCCTCTCCCAGCACCCTGGCGCCCATCTCGAGGGCCCTTCTTTGTCCCCTTCTCAGATGGGGTCACTGTAGACGTTCTCTGGCCCTTCTGCCCCTTGCCCTGGTTCCTCTGCGGGCGCTTCTGTTCTTCCTATGTTGTATGGTGGGTTTGGTGAGCAGACTGCTACAGTGCTCACCCCGTGCACCCAGCAGGCCCCAGCCCAGGGAAGGATACCAGGGGGAGCTGAGCCAAAGTTCAAGGGAATGAGTGGGATGGTTATCAAGGCATTTCAGCCTTTCTGCGTGGGTTTGAGGACTTTTTAAATGTTCACACTTAATCCTGGTATTTTTTAATAGGTTGAGAAAGAAGTTAGTGAGGCAATGATGAAATCTCTCAAATACTGTGATGTCGATACAGCGTCAGCCCGCCAACCGCTCTGCCAGTACCGGGCTGCGACCATCCATCACCGACTGGCGTCCATGTACCACAGCTGCCTGAGGAACCAGGTGGGTCTGCCCCAAGACCATCCAGGGAGGAGGCCGGGCAGGGGTCCTCTCCTCCATTCCTACACATCCCTGAGTTGTGTGGGCCACTTACAGGTAGGAGTGGAGAAAGTGATGTGGCTGGTTGTTTGTTTGAGGCAGTTTATTTAGGTCACAAAAACAGATTCGTGGTTTCTTTCCATGATCCTGTTGCATTGCCATGATGTGTGAGGAAGGCTGGTAGCCCCCACACCCCTCCTCTGTCTTTCTTCAGAAAGCACCCCCCTTTCCAGGTCCTCTGAGACCTCAGAAGAAGCTTGTGTCCTCAGTGACAGGCCCTCACCTCCCCCGAGATGAGCCCCTCCTGTGGCTGGGGGGCATCCAGGACAATCAGACGCTCTGTTTCCAGTGTGCATTTCAGTCCTGAGGTCTGCGGGCAAAGGCTGTTTTCACAATCTCCTCTGCACTTAGTCATCATCATTTTCTTGGGCTTTGTCGCCATAGAAAAGTTGTGTGTAGTTTCCCCCATGAATCAGCCTTAAAGGTTGGGACCCCACAGCCACCCACATTCCCCTGCCCCCAGTCGTCCCAGATGGCTTTGACATCACTGGTGAACTTAAGGCCCTGAGTGTCATAGACCCCCGACCACACTGGTTTTATTCTCAGCTTGGTTTAGAGCAGTGAATCCCGGGTCTAATGTTTTTCCAAAACTATGTTGTTCGTGTGTTAAAAGTAGAACTGAGTGATGGGTAGGGAGTGGCCTTTGAGGGGAGAACGCTGCACACGGAGGGGCTTCTGGTGACTCGTGCCCACAGATGCTGGAAGGGCAGGCCTGTGGTCAGTCTGACTGACCCTCCAAGCAGTCCTCATGCCGCAGAGAAGTCACAAAGTGGGCCTGGGGACAGCCTCCCCTGGGGGCAGTTGGGCCCTGAGCTCCGTCCCCAGGGACACAACAGCTCTTCAAATATTGTTTGATTTGATTGGTGATGGAATCCCACGTCCCAGAAATCCCCCATCTTTCCCAGGGCTTTGGGTCTGAGTCAGGTGGTCACCCCGTATCCTCTTGCTTTTCAGGTTGGGGACGAGCACCTCCGTAAGCAGCACCGGGTCTTGGCCGAGCTCCACTACAGCAAGGCCGTGAAGCTCTTCCAGCTGCTCAAGGATGCTTCGTGTGAGCTGCTCCGCGTACAGCTTGAGAGGGTGGCCTTTGCCGAGTTCCAGATGGCGAGTGAGTGTGGGCAGGTCCTCTCTACAGCTGTGCTGTGGGATGGAGCCCATGTCAGCCTCGGGGGAAGGGAAGGCAGGTCTGGTTTTACCTGCTGCTCAGACTTGAAGCCTCACAGTCCTCCAGTCATCAGGGCTAGTCCACTGGGCGTCTTTGCGTGGCCCTTGGACCATGCTCACCCCTGCAAAGTAGAGATTGGGTGAAAGCTTTTTAACTGGCTATCAGAGCTGAAAATAGAAGGCGTCCTAGGTCGCCTGAAATGAGGGAAGCCCAGATACAGCTTCTCTTGGGGCTTACTGCCTCTGGCCCTTCCCAGGAATCTCTTCTCAGGTGACATAGGCCGCTGCTTTTTTTTTCTCTCACTTTGGAATACACTTGGTTTTCAGATAAAATTGCTGTGTCACATGCACTGTTGAGTGAACTTTCTGTATTTGTGGTTTAGGTTAGCGCTCCTGCCAATAGATGAACTTTGGAAGAGGGAAAGAGAATGCTGTTACTGTGTGCTCAGCAGCAGCCTATTTCAGCTACTCTTGATCCATTGATTTAATTTCCACAAGCAGGCTTTAGGATTGTGATGGCACCGTGGAGTAGTGGGAGCCAGATCCTCAAGTGACATAGACTGGCTGTGAGCCTCGGTCCTCTGTGCTGCTCTCTGGAGACTCTAGATTGTGGAGAAGGTGCTGATTCTCCCTACTGGGAGGCCCAGTCCCTGTCCCTGTCCTGCAGTGGGGACAAGGAGGTTTTCACCCTTCTTATTGACCGGTGGCTTTGAACCACGTAGGATCCTTCACTAGAAGGTTCTCTGGGTTGGATGGGTGGCAGGGCCCTTGGCTGCCATCTTGTCTAACCTGTGGTTCAGAGAAGTCCCAGGTACTGCCTACAGACCTTGAGGGCAGCCTTTCGGGCTTGTGGAGAGCTCTCTTTATGGCAGGGTCACTCTTCCTGGTCCTGAGCGTTTCTGCAGCCCTTCTCATGCTTGAGCACAGCTCCCAGGCTCCCCGCAGGCAGGCTTCAGGATGTGGCCTCGAGGCCCTGGCCCATCCTCCCTCCATGCTTTATATGCCTTCCTTCAGCCACCTCTCAGAATACCTGCTTTGCTTCAAAGCTCAGTTCAGACTACAGACACCCTGTGCCAAGTGCTGTGTTAAGCACTAAATACTCAGACATGGTGAAGCAGCCCCTGCCCTCTAGGAGCTCACAGCTTACATGCCACTGAGAGGCAAAGTGATCTGTGGGCACCAGTGGCGAGGGGAGGGAGAAAGGTTTTCTGTAGAGTTAGTGCCTGAGTGAGGAGGGAGAGCGTTCTGGGCCAGTCTGACACATGGTAGGGGCTCCGTGAAGACTGGGTGGTTTTCACATGGGTGTTGTTGGTCACAAGGAAACCTGGGTGGGAATGAAGATGCTTTAGCGCAGAGGTGTGGCACCAGTGAAAACCGCTGAGAGCAGACCCTGTCGTGACTAGCTTTGTCCTCTGATGGTCCTGGGGTAGCCAGTCTTGCGGCCCATGGGATTGGTTCCAGCCCAGAGCTAGCGCTCTGCTTGGGGCATGGCTTAGCATGGAGCAGGCCCACGGGCTCAAAGCTGGCCTAGCTTGGTGGCCTTGGTTCTGTGGCTGTAGTGCCCGAGAAGGAGGGAGGGTGGGAGGGGCCCTCCTCACGTCTTCTCTGTGACCTCGATCAGTCCTTGTGAGCCCAGAGCCCACATGCTTCTCTGCCCTTTGCCCTGCACGTTGTTGTCTTGGCTCTGCTTGCCTCAGTTTGCCCCCAATCATTGAAGCTGTCTGCACACTGCCTGGCTCCAGTCACGTCTCCACCAGGTTTAGCACCTCCTGTGGTGCCGGTACAGTGTCATGTCATCATTGCCTGGGCCAGAAAAACTTGTGTCTGATGTGCTTGTGTCTGATGTTGTAGGTCAGAATAGCAGCGCGGGAAAATTAAAGACTTTGTCTGGTGCCCTGGACATAATGATGAAAACCGAGCGTGCATTCCAGCTGATCAGGAAGGAGCTGGAGGAGGAGTGTGGCCAGGTCAGTGTTGTGTCACAGAGAGGGCAGTGCCAGGGAGGGAGGGCTGTGCCAGGAAGCACTGGCGGGGCTGTCCTGGGTTCGGGTGGCCTCTGCCTAACAGATGGTAGCCATGCGGAAAGCCGCACAGCGAGCCAGAACCACCTCAGCCTTTGCTCTTTCTTGCTGCAGACATGAGCTGGTTTGCTCTTTGGAAAAGGGAAGCCTCCCGGGGCACCAGGCAATTGGTTGTCTTCTCACAAGGATGGCTGGCCTTTCCCAGGTCAAGGTCCCCTTCACAAAGGGTCCTGGCCCTCATTTCCCACCACCTGCCTTTTGAGTGGTTTTTAGTACTTTGGCTTTATATACTACAATCTAAAAAACCCAAAAGCCTCAATCCTAGATCAGAGTTACAAATGACTTACAAAACTAATTACACAGCTGGTGGGATTTGATCAGAGAAAACTCAAAGCATAGATTTATATACCGGAGATAAATCTTGTTTGCGGGCAGACTGTGCCTTTGAGATGAGCAGTGAGGCTCCTCCTGAGATGATCTGGCTTCTGAATTGGCCCCTCCGCTGCTTCCTTTTAACGTCTGGGTCTCTAAGGTCCCTCGTGGGGATGATTATGCCCGCGTTTGTTTGATTTCTGACTGGTGGCGTTGAGGAGGGGCGGCCGGCCGTGGTGTTCTGTGCATTACGTTGGTTCCCAGTGAGTGAGGAATCAGCGCATGGAAGTATTTGCTGCATGTTGACAGTGTGTCTGGCTCTGCTCCTTTTAAGCGTTTGTTTGCAGATGTCAGTGACATACGTTTTGCAGATAACGTTTTGCCAGATCAAGTTTATACCAAATCACGTTGTCACATCAGAGTCCAGACCGGCCAGTTCTGTGGTGCCAGAGACCTTTGCTTCAGCTGTGCCAGATGGGCTGCTGCCTGCCGGTCACTCATTCTCAGTCATATCCGACTCTTCATGACCCCACTTGGGGCCTTCTTGGCAGAGTGGACAGTCACTTCCTCCTCAGCTCCTTTTTACAAGTGAGAGAACTGAGGCAAACAGGGTTCAGTGCCTTGCCCTGGGTCACACAGCTAGGAAGTGTCTGGGGCTGGATTTGAACACGGCTTCTCTTGACTCCAGGGCCAGCCCTCCGTCCACTGCACGGATCTGTAGGGAAAGTCATTTTCATTGTTTGGAATGCAGTTGGATAAAATGCATCATTGTGGCACATTGAATGCTCTCTTGAAAAATGCCTGAGCCTTGACCAGACAGAGTTGGGCTCGGGGCCCCACAGGAAGCTAGAGGAGAAAGGCCCGACACCTGTGAACCAGAAGGCATGAGCTTGGCCCAGGCAGCCCTGGGAGCTCAGACCGGCTCACTTGGGGACGCTTGGGGATGGGCTTCCTGACCATGACCGTGTGGTGGCTGTGTTGAGGTCCAGTCTCTTCCCTCAGTAGTTGTTGTTACGTCCTCATTGTGTGTGAGGCATCTTAGGACTTTTCTGATGAAATGGTCTCATCTTGAGGCTCCCCAAAGATCCTCCTCAGAGAAGTTATGCCAGTGGTGACCCAGAGCTCTTCCCCACCCTCTGTCCACCGTAATTCTTTAGTTTGGCCAAACTCTGATTGTGGAGAAATGGGTCACCATTGTCCTCGACAGAAACTCCCCTTCTGAGAAATGAGGCCCGGCCACTGTGGTGGCCCTGCCCCTAGGAGATGCGGGGAGGCCGGCAGTCTCCCCTGGTCGCTTCCTGGGTCCCAGCCCCAGCCGTAGACTTGGTCATAAGCACTTCTCCGCCCGCGTGTTTCTGCCCCTTGGAATTCAGACCCCACAGAGCTGACGGATGGTGACTCTTCCCTTGCAGAGCAAGAGTGAGGAGAGTGGCTCGGGGGCCGAGCCGTCGGCCGCGAGCCTCCCCCGCGAAGAAGTCGTGAAGCTGCTCGGCATCTTCGAGTCTCGCCTGGCCTTCCTCCTGCTGCAGTCCATCAAGCTGCTCTCCTCGGCCAAGAAGAAATCAAGGTCAGTGGAGGCCACAAAAGGCGTCTCTGTTCCTGTGGCTCTTCTCTCTCCTTTAGGAAGCTGTTTCCCCGTTGACCTGTGGGCTCTGAAGTCTGTTCTGGGCTGAGGCTGAGGTCAAGGCCGATGTCCTCCCCAAAGGGCCAGCTGGTCGGTACTGGTCAGTGTGGGTGGCCGCAGAGCTTTCGTCTGCCCTGGCCCATCACCGAGTCGCACTCGGGGAGCACGGTGACTTCAGTGTTTCCCAGGGGTTCGTGTGGGAGCTGTTTCCCGACAACCCCCTGGACCCTGGTGCCATCTCTGAGACAGACTTTCTGACACGCCTGGGGGCCAGAGCTGACCTCTTTGCCCCCTCGGCTACAGTCCGCTGATAGCGCATACAACAAAAAGAGAGGTTTTGCTGCAGTGGCCTTTCATCCTCCGTAGGGTGGGAATAGGGACCGATGTGGGGGTTAAAGTTCTCAGAGCACGGGATGGAGGATGGCCCATGGGAGCCTCCCCCTAGCTCCGCCTAAGCGATAGGACAGATTCATGCCCATTTACAGATGAGGAAACCAAGACTGGTGTTTAAATGGTGAGCCTGGGGCTGCCTGGTCAGTGGGTGTTAGAGGTGGGATTTAGATGCTGATTTCCCCCGCGCTGGGCCCAGCCCTCGTTACCACACAGCCCCTGGCCTTTCTCTGTGTCCGGGCTGACATAGATGCTTTCCAGTCACTTGTGAGCTCAGAGAGCCCCCGGGTGGTGGGGCCTGGGCATGACCGGGCCCTCCCGCTCTCGGTGCTGGCAGAGGTCCCGGCCTCGCGGCTGGTGGGGCGCCTACCCCACCTCTGCCCGCTCTCTTTTTCATTTCCACAAGATGGCGCCAGTCTCCATGGTGGCGTTTGGCCCCCTGGCTGGGTCTCCGGACCATTTCTTCCGCATGGAGGGGCAGGGCCCGCTCTTTTTGAGGTGGCTGAGAGTCTGCTTCAGTTCTCTGCCTGATGCGGAAATTCTGGTTTAGCTCATTTGTGCGGATTTTGTCCAGGGTTTGCAGAGTAAAGTCACGCTGTTCACAGGGTCCTTTTCTTGGGACGTTCAGTGCTTTTACAATTAGCGTCATTTCAGGAGTTGTCTGAGTGTTGGCGGGGGAGAAGGTTGGCTCAAAACGGACGTTTTTCTTTGTTCGCATTCAGGCGAAACACTAACTTATCGTTTCTGTTTGTTCAAGAGGGACGGGGGAGTGAGCACCGGGCATCCTGCCTTGAGCCCACACGACCCGCACAGCCTCGGGGAAGGCCTCAGGGAAGGGGGCAGCCGGCTGCTGTCATCACTGTTGAATTGTTCTGTGTCTTTTCCATTTTGTCCCTGGTTTTGTGGGGCAGAGAGCCTAGCCCCCGGGAGCAAGCCATCTTGCTGCATTTTAGCTGAGTTAAATTCAGACATTTCTGCGGCACTTGCTGCCAAGTTGGTCGCTGTGTGTATCGTTAAAACGCCATCTCTTCTGGTAGGGGGCTTTTGCAGCGTCTCATTGTCTCTGCAGCATGCATCAGCGTTCCGTGTTGAGCAGATTGCTTGGGACAGCTAGGCCTTTGGCTGGCTTTGGGGTTTGTTGCTGTAGCAGAATCCTGTCACAGAAATGCAGGTGATGACTGTCCAGGAGAAGTCTCCACGGAGCAGCCAAGACTCCAGGGGTTTGATCTTGAAGAGATCTAGAAGCTTAGGGTTTGGTCACATTATCACCCACACAGCTCACGCGCCTGCGGATCCTCGTCACAGCGTGAGCTGCCGGGGCAGCCACGTGATCGGCCGACCGGAATGAGTCGGGGACCAGAGTTTGGCCGCTTGGCCACGTTCTGGTTGTTTTGTGCTGTTCTCACGATGAGCCTATCGAATGTTCATCTCGCCTTCACATGAGAGCGTGGCTGTCCTTTGTGAGATGGAAAGGCCATCGTTGGCGTTTCTTGTAACAGCGTGGATGTGAGGTCCCGGGCCCCTGTCCGGCTCTGCCGCTCTCTCCCTGGCTCTTTGTGACCTCGGGCGCGTCACCACGACACGGAGAGAGTGGAGCCAGGCCGTCTCTGAGCTCCTCGACCCGCTAATCGTCAAACACTAGCCACGGGCCCCAGAAATCAGGGGGTGCCTCACCTGCTCGTGGCCCAGATAGGGAATCGTCCCCCACACCGCTGCCTTTTCTTTTGCCTTTCAGAGTTCACTGGGTTTCGTTTCAACCTGACTCCTTTCCCTTAATGAGCCCCCCAAAGGTCCTCATCATGGTTGTTCTGTGTAGGAAATGCTAGTCCTGGAGACTGTGAAGGAAAGGGGGCATTTGGGAAGAACATGGGCCTAGAAGGCCTGGCCTCTGGCCTCCGTTCCACCTCCACCTCCACCCTCACATCGCTGTTGTTTGCTTGGGCAAGCGTCTTCTGCCCCGTCATGTGGTCCAGCCCTCTGGAGCTGCAGAGGAGGGGCCGTGGGCAGAGACCTGGGCATGCCTAGCTTGCCAGCCACAGGTTTCCAGAAATAGACCTTCTTTAAGCAGTTGGGAAAACTCTCCCAAGTTTTAGAACGGTTCTGGATCCAGGAAATCTGGGCTTAAGTCCCAGGAGGCCCACGTCACATTGGCCTGGCCAGCCACCAGCCGCTAAAACCAGGAGGATGACCCTGAGTGGTCATCTGTCTAAGACACCCTCACCCCCAATATTGACCTAGTCTATGACTCGGAGAAGAAATGAGCTTGTTTGACTTAGAGGTTCACCTGAGAAGGAGGAGCACATGTTGGTGAAGGCAGGGTGGCTGTGATGGGTAGAGATTGAGGGCATGGGCTACATGGGACAGCACATGTGTGTGTGCGTGTGCATGCGTGTGCATGTGTTGCTGATCACTCCTCCTTCTCCCAGCAGTCACAGTGAGGATGAGGAGGGGCTGCTGAAGACCAACAAGCAGCTGTACTCGCAGCTCCTGAGGGCCACTGCCAGCCAGCATGCCACCCTCCTGGAGAGGATTGATGTGATCCTGCACCTGATGGGCCAGCTCTCTGCTGGCAAGGAAGCCAGTGCAGCCACGCCGCTGCCACCGTGACTGGCCAACAGTAGAGCGTGACCAGTGCCTTGTAACCACGGGGGCCAGGGCTATCTGTCCGTCTGTCCATCCGTGTGGTGCTTAGTTTAATTTATGGTGAGAGAGATGCTGTGTCCTGGCCACGGGGAAGGATGGGGGAGACCTTGTCCTCACCCCAGGACAGGCAGACTCGGGTCTGCTTGGGAGGGGCTGGTACTCTCGATGAGATGGGAGCCTGGTCTGGGGCTCCTAAAGGCCTGGACAGACTCAGCATGATCCTGACCTGAACGCTGCTACATGAGGCGAGCTGGGGCCCTGACACGTGGCAGGGAGAGGTGAGTCGGCATTGGGTGCGAGCAGTGCTCTCAGAGGGCGTCTAGGAGCTGCCCGTGGAGCCCAGACACGTTCTCTTCTCCCACAGTTATGACCGTGCACAGACAGGTGCCTTTCTTAGCTTCAGGACAGGAGTTCTCAATCACAATTTGGCTCTTGGGCAGCTTGCTTGGGTATCTCACGCTCCAGAAGTCTTAGCACTACTCTGACTTAATATGGCAGTTGATCAAGAAAGAAGATATTATTGTCCCTCTTTTCTTTTTGAACTTGAAACTGTGAATAAAAGGCGAGAAAGATATTTTAAATAAATAAATTTATTTATTAAAAATAGATGCATCCATGTTTGGAGTGTGTTTTCCCTCTCAGCCCCTTCCCATTAGGGCTGTTACAGCCAGGAAGTAGTTTTAGCCAAGGCAACAGCCGGAGGCACTGCGGGCACCCCATTTGTTTCTTTACGGGAACACTTAGAATTTCAAGCAAATTCATAGTTCTTACATGAACTCTTGTGCACTCGGCTCTAGTGGCCGCGTCGGTGGTGTTCTTACAGAAGCCTGGCGGGCAGACTGGGCCGGGAACCAGCCAGGCTCTCACTTGTCGGGTCAGCTTCGCTGCCCCCCCAAGTCCTTCCTGGGATCCTCCCTTACAAAACGGGAGTCTAGAATGATGGCCCCCAGTTTTGAGGGAAGATGTGTCTCTGTCTCCACCATCTCCCTCCCTTCTCCAGCTTAGAGATCCTCGTTGGCCATCTTAATTTTCCTTATCAGTGGCACAGATGTGTGCCCCGTTTAAGTCACACTTGCAGACTGGCCACTCTGTTTCTTTTCATAGCACGTAACAGTCAAAACAACACCCTAGGAAGCACACAATGTGTCTTTTCCTTAGAGCGGGCATTCCGCCCTTGTTGTGTGTCTCTTTGGAGAGTTTCGGTGCCAGTCTGTGAGCAGAGATCTCCCAGAACATCCCATCTCAGAAACCTACAGAGCCCCCAGAAATCCCCAGGGCCAACCTAGAGAACTGGGGGTGTTCTCCCAAGGTCACCCCACTAGTCAAAGCGTCCTGCCTTGCTCCCTCCTCAGCCAGAACTGTGGATGTCTCCGGGGCTGTCACCCTCAGGGCTCCAAAGGAGAAAATCTGTCCTTGGCTTGGTATTGTCAGGGGGCATTTAATGACAAGGAGCACGGCTTTGAGGCAGTCATCCCGTTGCCTGCCCCTTTGGGCCCATCCTGGCTGGCTTTGGGGTGAGGTCACTGCCCTCTGATTGTACTGAGCATTGGCCAGCATTTCTGAGAAGTCCTTTCAACGTAAGGGCCTCTACAGGGACAAACGCGTGTGTGTGTAAATTTGGCATGATGGAGTTTTCGCTCCTTGAACGTCCTTTATTCCCAGTGACAATCTTCCATCAAAGTCATTCCACGTCAAACACTGGACTCTATTTTTTTTTTAGATGAGAAATGGACTTTTTATGTCCCAGTTGTTATTAATGGGGAAAAAAACCCAGCCATCCAGCCTCCAAGAGGCACTTTGAGATCCCTGTGCCCATTCTGCTTCAAGGTGCCATCTTGTCCTAAAAAAAAAACCAAAACAAAAATTAGTGCATTAAAGTAAGCTGAGAAAACTACTCAGGAAAGGAAGTTGGTGGTAGCACTGTGGGGTTCTGAAAAGGTTTTGGCATCTGGGAGTCAGAGGGCTCTGAGTTCAAATCCTGATAGCCACGGTGACCCTTCTCTGTACCTGGGTTTCCTTTTTTAAAAGGAAGGATCTTTGACTAAAAATCCCCCCATCTCTTGGGATTCTGATCCCCGTGATGCTAAGGCATTCCCCTACAGTTGCAAAGAAAGTTCAAATGAGAGTTACAGACCAATAGGTCACCTTCGCATTCTGGGGGGTGCTTTGTGGCTCCTGGATGCACGCCTTGTCACCAAGGCCTTGTGATTTGTGTTGCGGTAAGATCAGTTTCCATCCCTCCAACACAAACGTTCCCTTCCTTTCTTCTTGCCACAGGGACCTGTCCCTCCCACTGTCCTTTGTACCGTCCAGCCTCGCTCCCCAGAAACTGCCCCCACAGGCCCTTGCCTCGGCCTCTCAGAGAAGGGCAAGGTCTGGGAGAGACGCTGGGGCCCAACTTTGTGGACCCTCTCCTTTTCCTCTCTACCTGAGCATTCCCTAGCCCATGTTTCTGTCTGCATTCTGCTCTGCCATTTTCAGTGTGGAAGGATGAACGTCACAAATGTCGAACCACTTGTGCGAGATGGCCTCTTGGGGAAACAGTGCATTGAAAGGCAGGGAAGAGTTCTGCTGGCGGTCTTTGTCATTCACCACTCTCCAGTATGCATTCCCTTTGAAAAAAAAAATGGCGCCATGTGCGTAGGAGAAGTAGGCCGAGTCTATGTCCCTCAGAGGATGGTTTGGGGGAGCTACTGGCGGGAAAGCGTCGACCATCCCCTTTGGATAAGAATTAGCCACCTGGTGTCTGTCCACATCAAAGGCAAACACCTGCAGGGCACAAAGAAAAGCAAGGCAGGACCCCTGTCATCTCCCCCTCAAGAAGCAGATGGCTTTAGCCACACCACCCAGGAGGAGGCCTTCCACTTACCAAAAACCCCTGGAAGAAATAGATGAGCTGGCTCCTCCGGTCGTAGAAGGCTGTGTCTAGCGGGCTGGGGATACCGGGAAAGCCCTCCGAGATGAGCCGTGGATAGCTCCTCCCTTGTTCGTCTTTTGTGTAGGCCTGGTCATTGTCGCCATCGTACCGCCAGTAGTGACGCCCTGAGAACCCGGCAGAGGGACAGAAATGGTAAGAAGTTCCACATGTGGCTTGGGGACCGTG
>CM053582.1:571492158-571537015 GCA_028627135.1 Pseudochirops cupreus
CCCCCAAACAAGCACCTACTGTGTGCTAGGGGCTTTATAAATATCGCATTTGAGCCTCACAACAGCCCTGGGAGGCAGGTGCTATTAAGATACCAATTTTATAACTGAGGACGCTGACGCAGACAAAAGTTGAATGACTTGCCCGGGGTTATGCAGTAAGTGTCTCAGGCCAGGTCTGAACTTGCGTCTTTCTGACTCCGGGCCCAGCACTCTGTCCATGGCACCGTCTAGACTGGGCTCAGGTTGTGAAGGACATTAAAGGCGCCCTACCCTTCAGCGGCATCAGAAAGTGCTTCTGGTAGGTCAGCATGGCGTGGGAGATAGAAGAAGGGATGGCAGAAGCACACAAGATGGAGAAAAAGCACGCGGCCGGACTGCGGTCGGAGGCAGGGCCACGGATTCGGAATGGAGACCCAGGCGTGGCCGTGGCCGGGATTTACTTGGACTGCCTGATCACGTTAACGAGAGCTTTTTCTCTTGGTCGTTCGATGGCGAGGATGGGGAAGGGAGACGAAATGAAAGCTCGGTTTTGGTTTTGTTTTGTTTTGTTTTTTAAGAAAAGACGAGAGAGAATGGGACCAAGGGGCATATAGAGGGGTCGGCCTCAAGGAGAAAGGTCACCACTTCATTAGAGACGACAGAATGGAAGGGACCAGTGCTGGGGCTGCGGAGGAGGGGCAGAAAGGCGAATGGCCTCGATTTTGTTTTGTTTTGGGTAAATTAGGGGGCACAGTCCCCAGGTGAGAGTGGGGGGAGAGGAGCCGAGAGAGGGTGCTGTGGGAGTCCTGGAGAGAGAAAAGAAGAGACGGAGTGGTTATTAATGTGGACAATGGGTTAGGGAGAAGTAAAGAGATGGCCTTGCCTCGGGGAAGGCCCGACCAGATTGGTAACTCGTTTTTCAGTGGACCCCATCGCCATCCGGGAGCAGGAGCAGAGGACGTGGGGGGCTGGAGCAATCCAGGATTGGGGGCTGGTAAGGGGCGAGCAGTTATAGGATAAGGGCGTGGGGGAAGGGAGGGTTGAGAGTAAAGGATCACGGCACGTTGGACGGCTTCATTGAGTTGAGAGAGGGCCGGGAGGAGTGTGTAGCCAGAGCAGGGGAGACGCCTGGGAAAGTGCTGAGGGATGGGGAGTTTGGGAGCGGTGGGGCGCCGTGAGGACAAAGAATAGATTTGGGAGGAGCGAGCAATAAGGAATTACGGGGTAAGAGGAAAGTGTGACTGGCTAAAGGAAATTCGAAGGTCACCTCATGGAAGTGGAACCCCTGGGGGTGAGAGCGAGATCAAACCACTGCGAAAGCAACCCTTCAAACCAAAAACGATCAAAATCCCGCGGGAACCAGGGTGCGACGAGAAAGAACCCTGGCCTGAGTCAGACCTGGGTTCAAATCCTGCCCCCTAGCCACGCCAGCTTTGTGACGACGAGGAAGTCGTTTCGCCCAAGTCAGTTTTCCACCTCAAGCCCTTTGACAGACTCTGCGAGGTGCCGGGGAAGAGGCCCCCAAGGCACGGCTTTCTCCAGGAGGTTGAAAGAGTCGGAGGACCGGGATCGAACCTGGAACGCCCTGTCCGACCTCGGTTCCTCCAGAGGTTGAGGGCTCGGGCTCGTCCAGCCAAAGAAATGCAGCAGCTAGGGCTCTCGCAGGAGGAGCCCAGCCCACGTGCTGGCCGCCTGCTCTGCGCCCCCATTGTGCCTCAAGGTACTCAGCCCAGGACTCCCCAGTAGCGTCTCCTGGGCGGGGCGGGGCCCGGCTTACACGGGAAATGCCGTGCACTCTGTGGGACCTTACCGTACAGTTTTTGTATTGCTTTCCTGTCTGCCCAGTCCAATTCAAAGCCAGTCTCCTGGGGAATGTAATTCGGCTGCATTATTGATCCCGTCCTGTCCAGGTGAGGCAAGCCCAGGACATGGCCAATTTCATGAACTGCTACCTAGGAGAGGAATACAGACGCCTTCAGCTCATTCTTCTTATGCCTTTGAGGGGACAGCCAATCGATAAGCGTTGGACTGCTTCTGTTAACAATGGTTTGCTTTGTTTAACTGAACTTTCACTTATTAAAGCAAAAAGGAATAGGGATTTATGGGGAGGAGTCGGTTTAAATTTCTCAGAACAAATTATAAACCTAATCAGGCTCCTTGGCCTCAGGGCGAGTCTTACTTTGAGAAGACTGATCCCGTTGTCACTGGGTGGGGACGTGAAGTGCTCGTCATCGTCAAAATGAATGTCCCCAAAGTTCCAGGCGTGGGCAAACTCTTGGCCGCTGCCATCAAATGCCCGGCTGCAGCCCAGGTGTCGTCCTGGTGAGAGTGGATACGGCTCAGATGAACCACCGTGTGTGTGTGTGTGTGTGTGTGTGTGTGTGTGTGTGTGTGTGTGTGTGTGTGTGTGTGTTGGGGGCAGGGGTCTGATAAAACGGGGGCCACATATTGAAAAGAATTTGAGCAGAGAGCTAAAGCTGGAAGCCCGCCTTGTACGGGTGAGGAAGCGCTCACTTGGAAGAGTCCTCACAGACAATTGGGTACAACCCACCACATTTTAGAGATGAAGAGACTGAGTGAGGGGGAATCTGAATGCTTTGCCAGACAGATGTAGGTTCGGAACACAGGTGCTGCTAAGCCAGAGCTCGTCAGTGTTTGCTGACCGACTCACCCCTTCCGAAACCCAGCTTGATATCGATGAGGGCTGCAGGAGAAAGGCGGTCCTCTTTGAATGTGAGTGGGGTCACCTCGCTCCACATGCGGAAAGCCAACCTGAAGATGAACCTCTGCTCCTCGATGGACAGCTGGCTGCTGTAGCCCTCCCCGACCAGCCTCCACCTCAGCAGCCTCCTGGAGAAAGCTCTCCCGCCTAGGGCACGGAGGGAGCTCGCCTCCTGCTCTGGTCTCCTGGGCTGCTCTGAGAGCATTTGCAGGAATCGTTTCTTGCGCGCTTTGGTACTTGGGCCTGCGCTTCCTCCCCTGGGCATGATGCTCAGAGACCTGTCTCTTCGAGCCAAGCCAGAGCCCGACGGCAGTGGCAGCGGGTCCACCTTCTGCACGGGCTGGCGGTCAGGCATGCCACACCGGGGCTGGTTCATCGCTGCCAGTGTGGCTTCGTCCAGCTGTCCAGTCACCGGTAACTGGCTAAAGGACTGGAACTTTGCAATGGCCTTCTCGAGGCCTGGGTCTCTGCCAAGTCTCACTAGGAGCTTCCCTCTGTGCCTTGGCAGAGAAGTCCCCTCCTGCACGCTGGGGAGACCTCTGAGCTCCGCAGGTTTGTCATCAGTGCTGGGCCCCAGAACATAGGAGGAGGAAGCCATCCCCCCACTGGACCCTTCTGCCCAGCCATATTTGGATAAGAACAACTGAAATAAAAAAATAAAAACATGCCTTCAGTATTGCTGTATCAGCGCAGCCTTTTTACACAATTAAAAACATGGGTCTATGGGTTCCTCAAATCAAGCAGGTTACCAGGCAGTTATTAAGCATTATTATTGTACATCGTGGGGGAGCAAAGCAGTCCTGCCCTCAAGGGCCTTATGTTCTATTGAGGAGACAACGTACAGATATAGGTATATAGAAAACACCCAGATTCAAGGTATCTTTGGAGGGAAAGGCTGGAGCAGCTTGGGGAAGGGGGCAGGGCAGGAAAAAGAAAAGCCTCCTGCAGAAGGGACAATTTGAGCTGAGTCTTTCAGGAGGTTGTGGAGGACTCAGCCTGGCATTCAAGGCTCACTACCATCTGACTCCCATCTACCTTTCCAGCCTCCCTGCATACCACTCCTTTACACATTCTATGTGAACTTGATGCCCCATCTCCTGCCTTGGACTGTTTGCACAAGTGGCTATATTGCATATGCCTGAAGTGCATTCCTTCTTTACCTCACCATCAGCAAACATTCATTAAGTGCCTACCGTGTACCATGGACCTCAGCCTCCATTTTTTTTCCTTCAAGGTTTAAGTCACTCTATACTAGTCCTTGTATTCACTTCTCTGTATACATAGTTGGCATCTATTAAGTGCCTGGAGCATTAAACCTGTTTCATTGATAATAAATGTTTTTTATTCATTCAGTTGTATGTAGAACAGAAGCTCTTTGAGTCAGGGAAGAAGTGTGGTTTTGTTTTTGTCATCCCAAGCACAGTATTCTACACACAGAAGGTGCTTAATACATGTTTGTGGGATGTAATTTCTTTGCAGGACACATAATTGCTAAGTAGAAGTCAATCCTGATGCTCAGTCAGCCTGTCTCCTTTGGTAAATATCTTAGCAAGAGGAAGGATCCTACCTAGTACACTGGTGCTGGTGCTGGAAGGTCCATCCATCTCATTCAGACCCATTTTACAGATGGGGAGAGTGAGAACTCAGGGGAGGGGGCTAGCCTAATGTGGTGATGTGGACACTTAGGTTCAAAGCCAAGATCAGGACAGACTAGTCTTGTTCTGTTGGCTTTCACATCAGGACTGTACAAGACATGAACTACATCTCAACTGGGAAAAGCCTCACTCTATAAGAATTCAACTCAACCAAATCTCTTCCTGCCTTTACCTCTACAGACGACTAGGAAACAGGAGGTATAAGAACTGTTAATTTACCTAATTAAGTTATAATATTGATGATCACTTAGCACAATAGCAAATATTTATATTTGGAAAACTTTGGTTTCTTCCTTCCCTCCCTGTTGCCCTTTTTCCTTCCTTCCCTTCCTTCTTTCTTTCCTCTCTCCTTTCCTTCCTTCCCTTCTTCCTTCCTTTGTCCCTCTCCCTTACCTTCCTTTCTTTTCTTCCCTTCTTTTCCTTCTTCCTCCCTCCCTCCCTCTTTTCCTTCTCTCCTTTCATCCTTCCTTCTTCCCTGCCTCCCTTCTTCCTCCCTTCTTCCCTCCCTCCCTCCCTCTGTACTATCCTTTCTTTTCTTGCTTGCCTCCTAGCAGTTAATATAGGAGTTGTTCTTGCTATGGTTTAAAATATCACAAAATACATGTGACCTTGGGCAAGTCACTTAACCCCAATTGCCCTGCTTTCCCCCCTCCAAAAAGCAAAAACAAACAAAAAAATTAACAAAATAGCAGAGCAGGGAAGGACCTCCCGGCTCCCTTATCAATTATATACCATGTCCATGACATTGCCGGCTGGTGGTATTACCATCTGTTTGAAGAACTCTAATGACGGGGAACTCACTACCTTACAAAGCACTTTGGGGTAGCTCCGGTTATTAGACAGCTTATGATGAGATGACAGATTGGAGGTAGAAGGGACCACATGGAGTCTGACCACCTCATTTTACGGATGAAGAAACCAAGGCTAAGAGAGACGGGGCTGCTTGACCAAGATTCTTCAGGTACTGAATAACAGGGTTGAGTTTTGACTTCAAACCCAGTCTCTTTGCCACTGGACTGTAACATTCCTCCTATTGGGCCCGACTGGCTTCCCTTTCAGTTCTGCTCCTTGCACCTGTTCGAGGGGAACCACACTCACCCCACTTCTCGGCAGCCCCTCAGATGCTCGTCAGTGTACATTCGTGGACTTCTGAGTCAATCTGGTCTAGTACCTTCACTTTAAGTCTGAAGGAGATGACCATGTCCCTCCCGAGCTTTTTAAGATTTTAATTGTAAATTGATCCATTGACCATCAGTTGTGTGTATGAACTTAGCCAGCTCATTTCTCCCACCTTCAGATTCCTCACATTTATCTAAAATGAGGATGTTCACATTTCCACTAACTGCCTCACTGGGTTGGTGTGAGGACAGCACTTTGTAAGCTGTGAAGGGCGAAGGTACTGGCTCATGAGTTGATTTAAACAAACAGACTCAGTTGCCCAGAAAGGAACTGGGGTGATCATGTAGGAAGAACGAAGGCTGACCTAAGAGATGGGCCTGGGCTGCCCCAGCATCCACAGAATACTGGGGATAGACCCATGGAAATGAACAAGGACACCAATCACGGAGAGCTCTTTTGTGGAGGGGCTGGGGGGCAGACGGGCACGTGCAAAAACAGCCCCTAACCTCAGGGAGATCCCATTCTAATAGGGGAGACTCGGGAGTCTGTTAGAAGGTGTATGTGCACGTGCATGGACACAGACACGCCTGCACTTGTGTACATGTGTGCGTACCCATATACATCCTGCCTAGCCTTTGCAGACAGCTTTGAAATGTGCAGAAGCGCTTCACGATAGCTCATCTGAGCCTCACAAAAAGCCTGCAGGGGACAGACGAGGACACTGAGGTGTCCAAGGCCCCGCAGCCGGCGAGCGGCAGAGGCAGGTGCGTCCCTGCGCCCGCCGGCGTGTTCATATGCGCGCCTTCTAACCCCGAGCGCGACGGGAGTTCGCCGTCTCGTCACCGTTTCTCTTCCCACCCTGCGTATCTCGAAATGTTCACATTTATTGCTGATTAAGTTCAAAATTTAAAATCCAATCCAGAACATCTTAATTGTGCGCGAGAAGTGGAAGCGCTCACGCTCATTGGCTCGGAGATCCCACCGGAGAGACATTTCTTGCAGCGAGAAAAGATTTGTCACCCCGGCGCCCACAGCAGCCTTCTGCGTGATAACGAGGCACTGGAGACAAGGTAAGTGCCCATCAGCTGGGGACCGGCGGACACATGGGGGCACATTCATTGAACGGAATCACTCCAAACGTGAAGTATTTAGAGACATGTGACCGAGGAGTCAGAGACCCTGGATTCAAATACCACTGGTGACATTTACTCCCCGTGTGACCTCAGACATGCTGCCTTTCCCCCCTTGGGCTTCAGTTCCCTCATCTGTAAAATGAGGGAATTGGATGGAATGGTCCCTGGGGTCCCTCCCAGTTTTAACTCTGGGGCGCTATCATCCTCTGTCCAAACAACACAGAGCAAAGAAAGCAGAGCTAAAAGAACGGCCAATACCGTGACCACAGGGAAAACAGAATCCGAGTCGAGGAACATTTCAGGCGGAGAGAGCGAGGCTCTGTCCTCTGGGGGTGAAAAGTGCTTCAGCCTGCTTACAGCTCATAGCCAGGACCTGGGCGGGGGTGAGGGGAGTGGGACGCGGATTATGTGGAGGTTGTCACTTTCTGTTGTGCTGAAACACAAGGAATCAGTGTGAAACCCTTGAACGCTCTGATGGACCCATGGTCTCACCCACGCAGGCACACGCCTTCTACGGACGCCGCTCTCCCCTGGTCTGGGCTGGTTTTGTCAGGCTCCCGCTCCACCCTCAATCCCAAAGATTTGGTTTTGTTTTTTACTCTTTTAAGTAAAAGGAAAACAAACTTAAAGGCTCTAAGGAAGGCCTCCATCACATCTGGGCATATTGTCCCTAGGGAGCCTTGGGAACAAAACCCATCCATTCTGTCGGATGTGCTTGACAAATGCCTGTGGACTGACTGACTGATGGTTGGGTGAAATCGCATAGATAGATTGTGCCTGCCTGCCATTTGGGAGGAGTGGATCACAGAGCTCGTGAAGGGTGAGGTTCTCCTGTCCAGGATCCTGTATAGAAAGCAACATTTCCACAGTCTCTGAATAGTGTGTGTATGCACATGTATGCATGTGACTGTCGGTGTGTGTGTATATGTGTGTGTGTATGTGTGTGGTAGGGCTGCCAGAGCAGGGCTTTCTCCTACCTGAGCAGAATGGAGGTCAGTGACAGGCTCTGCTTGGTGCAGGACAGACTCCTCTATGTCTGAGTGGTCCCGAATGTGGAAGAGTTTTTCTGGCTGGGCAGGCCAGGGGGCAGCCAGAAAGCAGAGCAGCCATGTCCCAGGCAGATAGATGGCAGCTGTCATGGCACTTGTCAGACAGAAAGCCCCCCGGCCCTTTCTCCCAGTCTCTTCTTCCTTTCCTAGAAGAGCCTCCGTGGCTGGAGGAGGGCACCCTCCTTTATATCTTGGAGGCCGCTCCCCTTTTTTCTCCAACGGGTCGTGTGATAATTCTCACCACTCTCTGAAATGTGCTACCCCAGGGTGAGCACACGCACACACACCAGGCCTGAGGACAACCTGCCCTTTGAAGACCCCATGACCCCCTCCTCCTGACGCCCACCCTCGCTCGTGCCTCAGAATCTGTTGCTTGTCAAGGACCCACTTGTCCATCTACAGGTGGTCTCTCCCCCTACCCCTGTGGTCTCATCAGCTCCCAAACAATCAATCAGCAAACAGCTCCTGGGTCCTCTTCTTTTCTCCCTCAATACTACCTTCCTTGGCGACCTCATTGGTACCCAGGACTTCAATGATCAGCTTTATGCTGGTGACTCTCACATGTCTCCAGTTGCCTATTAGACACTTTGAACTTGTTATTACAAGTATCCTAAAACTCAACATGTCCAAAATTGAACTTTTATCTTTTCCCCAAACCCTCCCTTTCTAGCTTCCCATTACTGTTGAGGGCACCTAGTCCCCTATGCTCGCAGCCTGGGCATCATCCTCAATGCCTCACTTTCCCACCTCATATCCGTAAGTTGCCAATTCTTGCTGATGGCACTTTGGAACATCTTTCAAATATGCCCCCTTTCTCCTCTGACTCTGCCACACCCTGGAGCACACTCTCATCACCTCCTACCTGCCTGGGGGGCTCCAATCCATCTTCCTCTCAGCTGTGGAAGTAAAGTGCAGCTTCAACCACACCACGTCCTTATTCAATCAGTTCCAGACTCTCATTTTCAGGACCGAACAGAAAATCCTGTTTGTCTTCCAAAGCCCTACATAACCTGCCCTCCTCCTACCTGTTCTCTCCTACCTCGCTCACCTCCACATACTCTGATCCAGTGACACCGGCCCCCTCATTCTCCCTTGGACAAGAAACTCATCTCCCTGCTCTGGGTGGTTTTCCTGGCTTTCCCCCAGTGCTCTCCCCTCTCATCTCCACCAAACCTTATCTATTCTACCCCTACAACTTCCAGGATCAGCCCAACTCTCTTATAGCTATTTCAGTAAGGATCAAAAAAGAGCACTAGACTCAATAATGACCAATACTCCAAGGAGAAATGTTGCCCATGTCCACACGGAGACAGCCAGAAGCCTGTGGGCATTAGGGAAAGGATCAAATCAGAAAATCTGGGACACAGGTGCAGAGAGCAAAAAAGCCTTCCAGCCCACACCAGGAGTGAGCCAGAGGTCCTTGACGCCTGAAGCTGTGACCTAAGGATAGGGAGAAAGGGGATGGATGGGTAAGGATTGAGCAGGAGCACCTAGAGAGTGTGGCTGTTTCCGTGGGCCAGGACTGGAATCAGGAGCCTGCCAAGCTTAGACCACATCCTCAGAATTAGCCCATATCCCTGGGCTTGGAAAGTTTTCAACTTGCTGATGTGAGCCTCCTCAGAGATCCTTGATGTGGGAGACAAATCAGAAAACAAGACCATTGTCCCTAATGGCCATCCATGCAAAAAAAAATTTTTTTTAATATTAGAACTCTGATACCCAAAGGGAGTAGCAACTTGGGAGCAGCACAGCCTCATTTGTCTGTAGCAGGGGACAAATCTCACCCACCCCTGAGCCATCATCATCCACAGCCTTAGCGCCATGGGTTTTGGGCTCAGGAGCAAGCTGTCCAAGGTACTGAGAAGTACAAGTTTTATGGGAATGTTTCCACACAAAGAAATCACCAAAGGACTTCAGAAGCCATCTACACCCAAATGTCCCTGTTGTGGCTTAGACTTCTGGAGAGGGGGGCTTCCCTCCCTCAGGAGGTACCCTGGGCAGTCAGTCAGCAGTTATTAAGTGCTTCTTACGTGCTGGGCATCATACTAAGCCCTGGGGATACAAAGGGAAATAAAACAGTCCCTGCTATCAAGGGGTTCACAGTCCAATGAGGGGACAACAGGCAGACAGCTACGTGCAAACAGGGCACACAAGATAATTAGACATCATGTCAGAGGGGAGGCCCCAAGACCAAGGAGGGCTGGGGAAGGTTTCTTGTAGAAGATGGGACTCGATTGGGACCTGAAGGAAGCCAGGAAAGTCCAGAGACAGGGATGAGCAGGGAGAGCCTTCCTCACATGGAAGACAGTCAGGGTAAGTCTTGTGTCCCTCCTTCAAGCATGACAAGGCTCCTCCATGCTTCCTCTTCCAGAGGTTCCCCATTCCCAGCACTTTCCTCCTGGCCTCCCTGCTGGTTTATTTCTCATTCTTGGAGGGCTCTGATGGGTCCTATCTCTGCTCAGAACCAAGGCACAAACTTTCCAGAACCACAGAGCTTCCTCAACAGGACATGTTGAACCATTTTAAATAGTGGTTTGAGTCCCACCTCTTGTGATGACCTTTCGAAAGAGCTTCATGATGGAGTTCTGAGAAAGTGATTTAGAAGGAGCCTGTTGCCATCTGGCATTTGATGGTGGATTCTGCAATGCTTAATTTAAACAAACAGCATCCTTCCAAATCACACAGGTCATGTTTCCAGTCCATTAGCAATCCTGATCACTGTGGGTGGAGATGTCTTCCAGGCTCCCATACAAAGATGCTCTATGTAACAGATAGCAGTTCAGTCAAATGGAGATAAAAAAAGGTCTTCAACTGGGCTATTCACACAACTGCATTAGCTTTCAATTCAATTCAGTGGAGTGAACTCGTAGGTGGAAGGAGCAAAATAAGCCAGCTCCTCCCCACCCCTCATCAGCTGTAGAACAACTAGCCTACTAGTCCATAACCCACTTCGTGCCCTGCACCCCTGCCTGGAATGTGTGCCCGCCTTCACTTGGCCTCTTAGAATTCCAGGTTGTTGTTGTTTTTTTCCAAAGCCCAGATTGGATGCCATCTCCCACATAAAGGTATTCTTGATCCTTTCCTTCCATCTCCTTGTTACCATAGCCTGGCACACAGCAGGAGCCTAATAAAGGCTGGTTGATTGATTCCCCCAACCCAGTAGACTGTAGGTGCCCTCAGGGCACCAAGCTCATTTCAGAGGGAGAGATTTTGAAGCTTTTCATTTGGTTTCCTCATTGCTAAAATCCCAAACCTGCCATTTAAGATTTTTCCTAAGAAGACACGTGCTGAGAACGTTGCCTGTGGTGGGAGAGTGTTCTCCATGGGACCCTAATTCCATATCCTGCTAAGAAGTGAATGGGTGAAATACTCCTTGCCCTCTGGACAGGTGAGTAGCAGTGAATATAAAGCTGCTCAGCTGATGAATGAGTGGAGTATTCTTACTGCACTTCCCCCCCTCCCCATTCTAGGGGATGGCTCACCGGGGGAGGGAGAGTGAGGGACACACAAGGTATCAGTAATTTTGTGTAGTCACATACATGTGTATATACACACACATCACTCATGACATTAAAAATAAAAAAATGAATGAGAATCAGACTGAGCAAATGCCCACTCCACTGTGGTAAAGAAGACTGGAAAGGGAAAAGCTGGCACCTCCCTTCCAATGGCACAATTCTTCTCAATTTCTTCTGTATCTGGATGCAAGACCACAGCCAACATGTAAGGAAAAACGAGACCACGCCGGCTTTGCTGAACGTCCCGATACATCACGGCTGTGCCGATGATCTGGGATTCTCAAAGGCTTGGCCTGGAAAGGGAAGGATTCGGCACGTTCTATCAAGATGATGGATGGCAGATCTGGTGTCCAAGGCCTCGTTTAGCTGAGTTCTTGATGCTAAGGCTCAGCTACAAACTGGAGTCAGGAAAGCCTCCATTCAAATCTGGCCTCTGATTGTTCCTAGCTGCATGACTCTGGGCAAGTAACTTTGCCTTTGTCTCCGTTTCCTCATCTGTAATATGATTATGCTGGTAGCACAGCTGTGAGGATCAAAGGAGAGAATATTTGTAAAGCTGTCAAGAATGAAATTTAACCAAAAGGTAAACTGAGGCAAAGCTCTGTGCAAAACAACATTGCTTAGTAGGGGCATGCTGCCTGCCAATAAACAGTGCACTGGCCTGCTTCCATTTATGCCAAAGACCCAGAGCAGACCCCTTTTATAGGTTTTCAGGAGCTACTGAACGAAGACTAGAACAGGGCAGAGAACCCTGTGGGACTGGGGATGCTCCTGGTACCAGAGCTGAGGTGCAGCTGGAAGCCTGGCATAATGGCCTCCCTTGAGTCCAAGGAGTGCTTACTGTCTGAGAGCATGCCAGGCAGCTCTGTGTGGGGAGCCAAGGAGGCCTGATCCAGGACTCAGATACAAATCTTGACAGTGTGCCCTAATCAGGACTCCTTGAGATGATGCAGCTTGTAAAGGCTGGCTCCCTGGGGACTCCCCAGGGATACACTTAAAAGGACTTCTGTTTGGGATCCTGACATCAAAGCTTTTGCCCCCAGACTTCAGGCACCTAGATAACATGTTCTTTATCAAATTCTGTTACTTCCAGGATCTAACAGGCTAAAGACTGTTGTAAGCCAAAATACTTGATTCTTGGGGGTCAGTTTCTATGCAGATGTCTTTGAGACTGTGGCTTTGGCCTCAGGCATTGAAGCCCGCTCTCAGCATATTTTGTTATGTGATTGCCTTTAAGCTAATGACTTTCCCAAGACTTTCTGGCACCTAGAATTACAAAGCCTGACCTTACCTGAGCTGCTTCCAGGATGTGACAGACTATTATAATGCTAGGACTATGATAATGACAATAGTGTTCCAGGATGTCACAAACTAAGCTTATTGATGAGAGTACTTGAATCTTTGTCTGCTTGTTCTAGAAAAACCTTGTTCAAAGAATCATTAAATGGAGTTCTTTCCTATGAACTACCCAGCTGGTTAATTCTTTGTGGCATCTTTGCTCACACTTGGGGCTGGTACCCAAGTGGCCCAGGCAGCCCTGAAAGGCATCCTGGGGGTGTGAAGATGTCAGGCTGACTCCTTTGCTTTCACACACATCCCTCAAGGCTTGTTACAGTCCTTGAGGCAGCAATAAATCAGTGATGAGCAAGAGAGCTGGGTTTCTAAAATGAACTCATTACAGGCCAGCTAAATTCTGAACCGAGTTCAGGTTCAGAGAAGCACGTAAGCCACTAGAGGAGAAGAGCATTTAACTGTAGATAGGATCGATAAATGAATTGAACAGGACCAGTCCTTCCTGATCAATCCCAGCTTGTTCCTGAGACCTCCGGCCCTCAGAGGAAACAGCAAACGCTGAGGCTGCCAGCCTTTAGAACCTTCCTTCCATCTAGCTTCTTAACCATCATTTTTCTCTGGGGCCTTGGCAAGGAAGTGAATTAGAAGGCTCCTTGTTCTCTTGGAAGATGGCGGCTGCACCAACACCCTGCAGACCAAGGGTCCTGCTGCCCTCTCTGGCCCTGGTCCTGCCCATCACGTAATCCAAATGACACATGGCCAAGTTGTCCGCCTAGAGCCTGCTCCTCCCCAGCCAGAGAGGCGGGCATCCTGCTGGGGTGGAGGGCAAGTGGAAAGCTTGACAGCTCCATCCCCTCCCTCCGACCTTCCTGTGACAGAGGCCACCGAGGTACGGACGATCATCAGACCGGCCATGATAAGAAACATCTCAGCTAGCAATGACCAGAACAAAAAAATCCCAGGATGCAAATCGTCTGGGTTTGACTTTCAAAGGAAAAATTACCAGGATGAAACTAGTCTTTTACTGGAGAAGGAAGAAGGCAGAGGCCTGACCCAGCAGCCAAGGGTTTGTTGCTGTGAGGGGTTCATGGGGTTCATGGCCTGTCTACACACGGGGAATCACAGACCCCTTATCTCACTATTCCTTACACCCTCATTCAGTGACTTTCAACAGCCTCAGGTTTTGGCCTTCTGCCTTTGGGCAAACGTGCTTCCTTTGGGCTTCCTTTAGAACATCAGCACTTCGAGGCCGGGGTGCATGCTCTGGACTTTCTTGGTCTGAGCATGGGGCTTGGCACATTTCAGTCACGTCCAACTCTTCACGACCCATTTGGGGTTTTCTTGGCAGAGACACTGGAGGGCTTTGCCATTTCCTTCTCCAGCTCATTTAATAGGTGAAGAAACTGAGGCCCACAGGGTGAAGTGACTTGTCCAGGGTCACACAGCTAGGAAGTGTCCGAGGCTGGATTTAACTCACCAACATGAGTCTTCCTTATGTCAGGGCTGGTGCTCTGTCCATTGCTACCTGGAGTGAGGCCAGGCACATATTAAGTGCCTAATGTTTGCTGGCTGACTGGCTGGTCTCAGGGCTTCCTAAGCCCACATGACCCTGTTACTAAATGATCCATCTGTGCCATTCAGCCCTCAGACCAAGACTGTCAAAAATGGCAAAGCTGTTTGGGCCTGATCTTCAGAAGGAGGGTCCGGTCACATGCCTGGGGGGTCCCTCACCTGCCTGGGAGAACCAGAAGGCTTCCCCAACATTCTGCTCCCCTTTGGGAACACCAGCTGTGTGATGATGACCCCCTGGGTGGCTCTGATGACTGTTGGCTCTACGTGGCTTCTAGGTTGTACAGAAAACAAGACACGCTCACAAAAGCCCCAAAATACAAAAACAAAGCCCAGGCGGGGTCAAGGGAAGAGGGTGCTCACAGGCAGAAAGCGTCACATGTACCAGGCAGGGCACTCTGAAAACGGACATGGTTTCAGCAAGTCAACAGGCATTTATTAAACACCTCCTGCATACATGGCAGGTGCCATGTGCTTCACCCTTTGTCTCTACCCCCAGCACCGCGCACCAGGCCTAGCACAACCCATGGGGTATTAATAAAAGCTTGCTGATCACTTATTCCAATGAGGTATTTACTGAACTTCACGTGTCCTTTCTCCCTGCCAGCTGAATGCAGGGTGGGGCAGGAGGGATGCAGCCCATTCCTGAGCTAGGCGTGAAAATCAGAAGGTGCCTGAGCCCTGCCTCCTCTCACTGCCTCCAAGACCATCCCCAGCCCTGGGTTGTCGGATTGGGGGGGTGTTGACCGAGCCCACATGTCCCCCTCAAGGTGGCTGGGAACAGCAATGAGTGTGGATGGAGACCTACGCCACGTGGGAGCTGGACGGGCTCTCTGGCCGCAGAGCTCTCTGGAGGCCGGCAGCCAAGTCGTGGGGGCAAGGCCTCTCAGCTGTGCAGCTCACAGGGATTCCCGCGCTGACCATGGCTCGGGCTGTGGTTGGACCTATGGCTGCAAACTGAAATGACAAAAACCCGCCTTGAATTCCAGCAGAATGTAAGGTCCCTGAGGGCAGGGACAGCACCACCCCACCCCCTTCCCCCCTCCCCTGTATAGGCACACAGTAGGTGGTTAATGAATGGCTGTGGGATGGAAATGGAGGCGGACAGATGTGTAGCCAGGCAGACTCATGGCCTGCCTCCCGAAGCACGGTGAGGGAGCATCCATGGCAGACACTGACCCCATTTAAAAAGTGGTGTTGTGGCACACCAGGGGGCCAGTGGGCCTTGAGGGAGCTGGGCTCAATGCCCAATGCTCACTCTTCCCAGCTGATGGACCCTGGGTCAGTCATTGACCTGACTCAGTTTTCTCACGCATCTCTTGGGTGAGGGAAGGGAATAAGCATTTATTAAGTGCACTGGGCTGAGCACTCCACAGAAATTAACTGGATCCTCACAACAGCCTGGGGAGCAGGGGCTCTCGTCAGGCCCCTTCACAGCCGAGGAGCCTGGGGCAGGCAGCATGGAGGTGGCCTGGTCAGGTGTGGAGGTGCGACCCCAGACCGGCAGGAAGAAGCTGCCCCAAAGCTCCTGGGGCAGATCACTCACGAGATCACAGACCCGGGCATGCTGGGCGCCACACAGGGCACCTGGCCCAGCCCTTCAGTTTACATAGGAAGAAACTGAGGCAGGGGAGGGTGGGGAGGTGACAGGGGGCTGGGCTTTGAGCCAGGGAGACCTGAATTCAAATCCTGTCTCAGCCACAAGCTACGTGACCCTGGGCAAGTCAGTTCACTTGCCTGCTTCAGTGTCCTCATCTGTCCTATGGGACAGTAACAGCTCTGCCATCCGGTGGCAGGTGTGAGGATCCAGCATGGGGCACACAAGCAGCACTCTATAAATGCCCAATCCACCCGTCTGGTCTCCTTTCCCCAAGGCCACAAGGTAACAAGCAGGAGCTGGGATTTGAACTTGGGTCACTGACTCTGCCTTCTCTGGCCAGGGCCTAGTCACCCCTGCCCTGGTCTGGCGGTGTAGCCACCTCACTGACTGGTCCACTTGCCAAGCTGCTCCTGGTCACAGGAGGGTGGTGGGCACAAGGAGTAAAGGGTTGGCCTGGGGTCACTGACCTTGATGTGAATCCTGGCTCTGCCCCTAACTCACTCTGACGGCAGGCAAGGCCCTCAAAGGGATCTGGGCTCAGACCTCAGTGGAGCTGCTTCTCTCAATGCCCATGGGACAAACTTGCTTCTTACCTGCCTCCACACAGGTTCCCCCACCTGCTGGGAGCAGCAGCTCCTCAGAAATCATGGGAGAGGGCACGTTTTGGGGATCTTACTAAGGTGCCTAAACTGGGGAGCTGTGCTGCACCTGTCATGCTGGCCGGCACCCAGCCTGCTTCCTGTGGGATCTCTCCTGGTTTGTGCCCCAACGAAAAACACGGAAATAGCCTGACAAGCCAAGGTGTGTCAGATGCCCAAAGAATTGTTCACTTTACCCCAGTTTCTCCTCAACTGCCTTTTAGAACCATAATGTTTTCCCCTTTCTACAGCTGGGTGATTTATGCTTGTGTCCTCCAGGATCCCTCTGGAAAGTCACAGCAGCTGTGATGAAGCCTGAGCACGGGCACCATGGGCACCTTTCCCACAGTGCCAGGCCAAGAGAAACCCTCCTGGGCCATTTTCCTGCAGGCCTGCCCCACCCCCATCCCTGCACACCCTAAACCAAGGTGCTGTAAACACCAGACCCCAATCTCTGTGGCTCTGAGGGACCCTGGGGCACTTGCTTGGCACAGCAACACTACTGAGGCAGCGGAAACGCCTGAAAGATGGGCAAAGAGTCTTCTTTCCTCAGAAAAAACTAGTGCACGGACCAAACACTGACTGCAGAGCCAAGAGCCCCCCAGCACAAGCACCATCTCAAACCACTGGCAGACAGGCTGGGGCGCCAAGGCTGCAGACTTCTCTGGGAAAATGGACATGATGCCAACAGTGGTTTCCATGAAACAAACCTTTTTTTAAGCAGCTGTTATGGGATGGCCACTGGGGCACGAAGAGAGAACCAAAGAGTGCCTGCCTTCAAGGGGGTGGAAAGATCACGACCTGTTCTGGATTAGTGAACACAAAGTCCCACAAAATCATTTCCAGGAGGAACAAGAGGCCGGGGAAGTCAGGGAAGGCCTCTCTTAGGACATAGACAAGCCCCTTGGTGTGGATGGGCCCTGGGATTCTGGGTAAAGAATGAAGGGCCGGCCTCGGGCCCTCTCAGGTCCATCCCTTCCAGCACTAAGCTCTTTGGGGAATCCTGGTGAACTACTTAACAGCAAGAGCAAAGAATGGATCAGGGTTTAAACAGAACTCGGCTGGGGACGGGGCACTTTACCTTAATCTGGTCAAAGCTGTCACCAGATAACTCCTGAATGTAGCCAAGGCCATGTGTGAGCCCAGAAGGGCTGAAGAAGGTGACGCTGGCTGGAACACCCTGCAACAAAACACAAGACAAATCCTTGTCTCTCTGGCTGATTGGCAGGAGACATCTCCCCTGTCCAGGCGAGGCCAGTGCCATCTCACAAGCTTTACTGGACATCTACTGTACGTGCCAGGCAAGGATGTTGGCACAGGCGATGATGGTGGTCAATGCTACCGTTAGAAGCACGGGTCAGGATCCGGAGACGAAGGAGGCCAAGCCGAACAGATGGGTCAGCATCCTTAAAGAACCAGGTTCCCACAAAAGAAATGGACTCTGTCTTAAAGAACATAGTAACTGCTTATGAATGTAGGAGACATTTCCAGTGGCCTCTGTGTGTAATAAGGTCACCAGCTGGTTACAGGAAACTATCTGATGGGAGATTTTAAGGAGAAAATAAAATAACGAGTGCTCAAAGGTGAACTTTTCAACAAGCTTCCAACTGACTCCCACAAACTGGGGATTAGACCAAAGAAGAAATGTTGAGTCTGCTGCCTTTTCTTAGAGAAGTTTCAGAGCTGCAGAAGAGTCACCCTAAGACAGAGGAGGCCGTGCTGAGCTCCAGGGCCGAGGGCATGTACATGTGAGCCTGGAGGGAGAAGTGGGGAGGGCCTGTACAGGCGGGAGGCCTGCCCCATGGTAGGGGTGAGGAGTGCTGGGCTCAGCTAAGAAGGTCTTCACCGTCTCAGGCTGTGTACGTCATGGAGAGGTGTGGTAAGAGCCTCAGAACGGCAGGGGAAGGTGTGGATGGGTTGTGAGATGTGCAAGTGGCACCCAGTCCTTTGGTGTGCCAGGAAGTGATTAAAGAAATTATCTTTTCAGTAAGCATTTATGAGACTCTGCTGGGTGCTGGGCCCTGGGGATACAGATTCAGATCCTTGGAGAGGCTTGGATTCTCTCAGGGGAAACACCACACACAAATGCAGTTTGGGGTGGGGGTGTGTGCACATCTGGGCTTTCTCACATGCTCCTTTCCTTTGATGCAGATGCCCTGTGAGGTCCCTTCCAACCTAGAAGTTCCTGTGATGACGCCACTCTGGGCCCCACCCCCCAAGGTGGTGACAAATGCGGTTTGTGTATCACATATCACAAAGAAGGTGAATGGAAAGACCTCAGGCCTCCTGCAAAGCCTGTACAGAGGCAGAACATTCCCAGGGTGTCTGTGCTAGCACGAGCCCCCAGGGTGCTGCTGAGCCAGAGGGAAGGCCAAGGGGTGGCGACGGGTGGACGCTCTCAGAGGCCCCCTTATAAACCCGTACCTGTGAGGAAAAGTAGCTCTTCAGGGAGTCCTGTATCCCAGGATGCTGAACCTTCTGGTAAACAGTAATGCTCTCCAGGGGAACACCTGGAACGATTAAAAGAGACAACAGCCACGGGGACCCTGAGAGCTGTGATCGGGGACAGGCCTCCTGCTCTGCAGCTTTGGTAAAGGGGCTCTTTTCTGGTGGAAGCGCCTCCTGTGCAGGGCTGCCGGGAGCTGGAATAAGGGATTCCATTTGCTGGGCAGCATGATGGAGGGAGGAGAATAAGGCTTTTTATGGTGCCTACTGTGTGCTGGGCACTTGTACACAAAGATGAAGGGTCAGGGGTTGGCTGCACTGACAGTTTCTACACAGGCCATCGTGAATTCTAAAACAAGCTCACGATGGAAAACGTGAAGAGCCCAGAAAATGGACTTTCTGAGAACCTCCTCCCCTACCCCAATCTTGGTGATCACTCACATCAATTTACTTGCACAGAGAGGAACAGAGCTGCCCTGAGGAAAGGACCCCAAGGAAGGGCACCACATCTTGGGGGTAATACAAACAGAAAATGGGTGGCTGGCAGCACAGTGGATGGAGCCCTGGGCCCACAGTCAGGAAGACCCGAGTTCAAACCCAGCTTTAGACACTTATTGGCTGTGTGACCTTGATCAAGAAACTTCACTGCTGTCTGCCTCAAGTGTCCTCATCTGTAAAAAGGGAGCACTATCAGCTCTAAAGTAACCCTGTCAGAGGTGTGAGGACCAAAGGAGACCAAATTTACTATTACTATTAAATTCTAAGACTGCTCGAGCTGGCTGAGCCACAGAGGAGTTTTTCTGTGAGCTCAATCACGATCCTATCATACAAAAATGTGTCAATGTCCAGACCCAAAGTCCACAAGAGTCAGCTCTCAGCCACCTCTGTGCCCTCTTGGGTCTTGGCTCCCTGGTCTGTACAAGGAGGGGCCCGGGTCCCTTCCAGCTCCACCTCGGGGCATCAGAGGCCCGTCATGTGGAAGGGCTGCATGTGTCTGTCACGGGGCTATGATGTGACAGAGGTCAGACCATGGCGGACGGCGCGGTGCTCCCGACAACCAGCTCTAGAGACCTTTCTGCCTGAGCATCTTAGGAAGCACTTCTCCTTTGAGAGTCCCACAAGGAAAGAGAAGGGGCAAAGTCGTCAGCTTTTCTCCTGGAAATACAGAGAGAAAACAAAGAACATGGTTACAGGAGGCTGTGTTGGGCACAGCCAGCCCGACACGAGAACCGGAGATGGGGGGTGTCCAGCAGGAAACAGCCAGACCATAGCGCATGTGGGTAACGGAACAGTGTTGTGCCAAAAGAAATGGCAAAAAGGACAGATTCAAAGTGACCCAAGGACTCCTGTGGGAGTGGGAGCAGAACCATTTATACAAGCGACATGCTCAGGACACGCCGGGCCTGTAGGCAACACCACCACACCGAGAGCAGGTCCAGAAGACTAATGTGGAAGCGTGTCTACAAGGGCCAGAGGAGGGGGCAGAACGGGGCCCACCTGTCCAAACAAGGCCAGTGTGTGAGTCTGCTCTGTGACTGTTTTTATTTGCTACAGGGGAGGGCTTCTATGGGCGGAGGGAGTAAAGGGGCCATGACAGTGACCGTGTAGGAAGGAAGAGAAGAGAGGAGAGTTGAGGTTCCAGATACGGCCTCAAGGGACAATGCCAGAGCCACCACGGGAAAGGGGAAATGCGCCCCAAGCCCCTGTCAAGGGGACGCACAGCTCTTCTGTTCTCCCACAGCGGTGAGACGCTCCCCTCTGCCTGGCGTCTGCTTCGTGGGTCCCCCCATTCTGGCACGGCTGGAGGCTGTGCTGGAGGCCGCCTTTCCTACTCACTGCTGGATGGTGCTAGCTTGTTTTTAAACACCTGATGGAAGGCTAAGGTAAGGCCTGCACTAATACCAGTTGGGAGGCAGAGGTGGCCACGCAAGGGTGAAAGGAGACCTAAGAGTCAATCAATCAACGTGCACTGATTAAACACCTACTGTGTGCTGGTCCCTGGGGATATGAGAACAGAGAATGAAACACTGCACAGAATTCACCTAATGGGGGAGCGTTAACTGCGCGCAGACTGAACGCCAACGGACCAAGCACAAAGTGGTTCAGCACCCGTGAGGCTCTGGAGGGTGGGGGGGAGGTCATGAGAGGCTTCATGTGAGATGGCACCTGAGCCATATCCCAAAGGAGGGACCCTACGAGGAGGAAATGAGAGGGAGGGCATTCCAGGCGTGAGGGAGAGGGTAGTGCAAAAGCCTGGAGACGGGAGATACACTGTGGACTGTGAGCAACAGAGGCCAGTTTGGCTGGAAGGCAGAGCACGGGAAGGAGAGGGAAGCTGGAAAAAGAGGCCTGGGCCGTGGCCGGGCCAGGAGGAGCTTTTACTTTCTCCTGGAGGCCACAGGGAGCCACTGAGCGGTGCTGAATTGGGGAGTCCTCTGGTCCATCTGTGTGTGTAAAACGGACTGGAGTACGGAGAGACTCGAGGAGGGGATGTGTCAGGAGGCTATTTACAAAGATCCAGTGGAGCAGTTCCCAGAGTCTGAACCAAGGCAACTGTGTGAGGGGCAAGAAGGGGTCAGATGCAGGAGACACTGGGGAGGTAAAGATCTGGCAACCGACTGGTTAAAAGGGGAGAGGGCAAGTATGGAGGGAGGACACTGCTGAGGTCAGGAACCCAGGAGACCGGAGCAGTGGTGATGGCTTCAGCAGAAGCAAGTGAGGTTTGAAAAGAAAGAATGAGTCCCGTTGGGTCTGAAACATCTCCAGGACCCGCACTGGAATGTCCAACGGACATTCAGAGAAGCTCTGTGGTATGCTTCCCCCTGGGCCCCTCTGTCCATCTACAAGAGGAGGTCACCTCCTACAAAGCACCCCTGGCGCTAGGCCTTTGCACTGCTCATGGCAGGAACAGGAGAATGACCTCTGAGGATGTTGCTGGGGACCAAACTGTGGGGTAAGACAGGGAAGCCTTGGGGGCTCAGATGGAGCTTGGAGGCCCATGACCTGAGTCCAAATGCCCACATTTTTCTGGGGTGACCTTGGGCAAGTCACTCAGCTGTTCTCATTTCTCATGCTTAAGATGGACCAGAAAGCTCCTTGCAGACCTCTCGTCTCCAAATCCTCCCCAGGTCTCCCTGCTCCCTTTCGTGCACGGTCCCACCAGTTAGACTATAAGTTCCTTGAAGGCAAGGACTGTTGTTTTGCTCAGACTTATACGCCCAGAACCTAGTGCAGCATCTAGCACACAGCAAGAACTTAATAAGTGCTCATTCTCTACCTATCCTATTTACACACAGGGCACTGCTCAAGCGCTTCTTGAGCACGTACTGGGCACTGAGCCCTGGGGCACGCACGTGGCTGCAGTAGTGCAGAAATGGCCAAGGCAGCGACGAGGCCTCTTCTTGAGGCTCCAGGGCTGGAGCCCCAGGTCCTGGTGGGAGGAGGTGAGGATTGCTCGGCCAGTGGGGTTGCAGCCTGGGCCCCTTCACCTCGGGAAGCCTGTCTCCTTGTCTGGAAGAGGAGGAAATGGGCCTGGACCACCACATCCTTCTGATCCTCAGTCTAGGGTTCTAAGTTCTCTGGACGAGCCTGAGCGCAGCCTTCCCAAAGGGATTCAGAACAGAAAGACATCTAAGAACCAAGACACTTTTCTCTTCCATCACCCTCCTCCACCACTGGCACTGCCCGCCATCGCCGCTGTCTGCCACCACCCCCGCTGCCACTCAACACGTATCTTCTAAGGACCTTCACATTATGAGGGCAGTTAGAAGGATCGTACACAGAAGGAGGGTGCACAAGTGAGTATATTATGTTGGGATGATGTAAAGAAAGTAGATAGATGAGAAAGAGGAAACACTGGGGAAAAGGGGAGGGAGACAAAGCACGGGGGACATGATCTCACACAAAGGAAGAGCTTTTACAGCAGAGGAGAATGTGGCTGGGGGGGGGCTAGCAGTGCTTGTGCCTCACACACTCCCTCAGAGAGAGAAAATACACACATCCGACTGGCCATGGTAATCACCAATGGTGACCAGTGACGGAAATCCACCTTAGCCAATGGGAAAGCAGGAGGAGAAGGGGCTAAAAGAAAGGTAGGGGGTGGATAAAAGAAGGTGGTGGTCGGAAGCAAAACAGGTTTCAGAGGAGGCACAGGACAGAAAGAGAGAAGGAAGAACAGAAGAAAACGGGATGGAGGGAAATGCACAGTTAGTCGTCATAACTGTGCGTGTGAACGGAATGAGCTCCTCTGTAAAACAGAAGTGGAGAGCAGAGTGAATTACAAAACAGAACCCGGCATGTTGTTAACAAGACACACTCCTGAAATGAGAGACACACAAGGAGGCAGAAGAAGGGGCTGGAGCAGAACCTGTCACGCTTGAGCTGAAGTAAGAAAGGCAGGGACAGCAATCGTGGTCTCAGAGAGAGCCAAAACAAGACCAGACCTAAAGAGAAGGGGTGAGCAGTGAAACTGCATTTGGCTAAAAGGACCACAAACAATGAAGCAATATTATTACTAAACAGGCACGCATCCAATGACACAATATTCAAATTTTTAAAGGAAAAGTTAAATGAATTACAGGGGGAAACAGACAGTAAAACTGCACTAGTGGGGGATGTGAACTTGCCCTTCTCAGAGCTGGAAAAATCTATGAAATAAACAGCAAAGGAGCCAAGGAGATGCAAAGTTGGATGCGACGGGCCTCTGTGGAAAGCTGAATGGGATCGGAAACTGTGCTCTTTTTTTCTCAGTTGTACCTGGTACCTCTACAAAAAGTGACCACACATTAAAAATTAACTGGAAACTAATCTAATCCTAAAGAATGATTAAGCCAAAGAACAAATAAATCACAGAAACAATCAGTGATTTCATTAAAGAGAAAGCACCAATGAGACAACATCCCAACATTTGTGGGTGCGGCCAAAGTGGTGCTTGGGGAAAATCTGTGCCTCTAAACATGTACCTCAATAAAACAGAGAAAGAGCAGCTCCAGGCGGCGGGCAGGGCAGCGAGCAGAGCACCGGCCTCGGAGTCAGGAGGACCCGAGTTCAAATAAGACCTCAGACACTTGACATACTTACTAGCTGTGTGACTTTGGGCAAGTCACTTAGCCCCAACTGCCCTCCAAAAAGCAAAAAAAAAAAGAGGGAGAGAGAAAGAGCAGATCAATGAATGTGGCATGCAACTAAAACAACTAAAAAAAGAACAAATTAAAAAATCTCCAATTAAACACCAAAATGGAAATCCTGAAAATCAGAGGAGAGATTAACAAAACTGAAAGTAAAAAACAAAAATATTGAATTAGTAAATAAAACTAGGAACTGGTTTTGTGGGGGAAAAACCCAACACTAAAATGAATTCTTGGTTAATTTGATTTTAAAAAATTAAGAAGAAAACCAAATTACTAGTACCAAAAAATGAAAAAGGGTGAATGCACTAATATGAAGGAATCTAAAGAGGAAATAGAATATTTAAATAATCCTTTTTTTTAAAAATTTTTTTTTAGAAAAAGAAACTGAACAAGTTCCCGGTGAGCTCCTTAAGAAAAAATCCCCAGGATCTGATGGATTTGCAAGTCAATTCTACCAAACATTTAAGGAACAATTAATCCCGATACTATATAAACTAATTTTAAAAACTGGTAATGCTAAGTTCTATATGGCTTTGATACCTAAACTAGCAAGAGCAAAAGCAGAGAAAGAAAACTACACATCAATTTTCTTACTGAATATCAACACAAGCTTTTTAACCACTAGCAAGGAGACTGCAGAACACTGTCGCGAAGATCCGCGTTACGACCCGGTGGGGCTTACGCCAGGAATGCAGGGCTGGTTCAATATTAGGAAAACTCAGAATAATCGACAATATAAAAAACAACAACAAAAATCATGATTTTGTCAACACAGAAAAAGCCTCTGACAAGTCACAACAGCCATTCTTATTAAAAACACTGGAAAGCGCAGGAATCAATGTTAAAATTGTTAAAATGATAAGCAGTATCTATCTAGAACCAAGAACGGGCATTCTCTGTAACAGGGATAAACCTGAAGCCCTTTCAGTAGGATCAGGAATGAAGCAAGGATGTCTGTAATTGTCACTGCTGCTCAATATCGTACTAGAATGCCGGCTATAGCAATGAGACGAGAAAAAGAAGCTGAAGGAACAAAACAACTGTCATTCTTGGCAGATGATACGATGGCACATTTAGAGAACCCTAGAGAATCAACCAAAAACCTTTCAGTCTTTTTAAAAATTGTGTCTGACTCTTCATGACCTCATTTTGGTCTTTTCTTGGCAAAGATACTAGAGTGGTTTGCATTTCCTTCTTCAGGAAACTGAGGCAAAGAAGGATAGGTAACTTCCCCAGGGTCACACAGCTATTAAGTGCCTGAGACCAAATCTGAATTCAGGTCTTCCACTGTGACACCTAGCTATACAACTAGTCAAAACAACGAATGACTTCAGCAAAGTTGCAGAATATGAGCAGATCCCCATAAGTCATCGGCGTTTCTGTGTGCCACCAAAACAGCCACAGCAGGAGAGAGGAAGAAAGATTACCCTTAGAATGACTGCAGGCAGTATTTTATACTTGGGAGTATTTTATATTTGGGAGTTTACCTGTCAAGACAAAAGCAGGAATTATACGAACACAATTATAAGACAATTCTCACACAAATCAAGACCAATCTAAACCACTGCAGAATTATTAATTGTTGACGGTAGGCCAAGCCAGTATCACAAAAACGACAGTTCTGCCTGAAGGAACTGACCTCTTTAGCACCACACCCACTAAACTGCCAAAGAACTATTTTATGGATCTAGAAAAAAACAGAAACAGAATTCATCAGGAAGAAGAAAAGGCTACGGCAACCAATGAGAGAAATGCTAAGGAAGGCGGCCTCGAGGTCCCGGATTTCAAACTGTTATTACAAAGCAGCAATCGTCAAGACCGCCTGTTGCTGGCTAAGAAATAGAGTGGTGGGCCAGCGGAATGAATTGGGTACACAGTACACAATAGTAAATGACCACCGTAACAGAGTGTTTGATGAAGTCAAAGATCCAAACTTTTGGGACAAGAACTCACTATCTGACAAAAACTGCTGGGAAAAGCAAAAAACAGGTGGGCAGAAATCTTGCACAGGTCAACATTTCACACCATCCACCAAAGTAAAGTCAAGATGGATAAGTAATTTGGATATCAAAGTTGACATCATAAGTAAATTAGGAGAGGATGGAGAAATATGTTAGTTCTAGGGAATAAGGAAAGAGTTTATGACCAAAGAAGAGAAAGAGGAGATTACTGAAGTGAAAGAGATCATTTTGATTACATGAAATTAAAAGGCTTTTGCACAAACAAAACTGATGCAGCCAACATTAGAAGGAAAACAGGAAACTGGGGAAAATGTTTATAGCAAGTTTCTCCAACAAAGGCCTCATTTCTCAGACACATAGGGAACTAAGCCAAATTTATAAAAATAAGTCATTCCCCATTTGAAAAATGTCACAGGATATGAACAGGCAGTTTTCAGAAGAAGAAATCAAAATTGTCAATAATCATGTGAAAAAAGACTCTAAATCACTACCGATGAGAACAATTCAAATTAGAACAACTCTGAGACGCCACCTCACGCCCGTCAGACTGGGCTAACACAACAGAAAAAGAAAATGACAAATTCTGGAGAGAACGTGGAAAAACTGGGACACTAATACACTGCCGGTGATATTGTACACTAGTCCAACTGGGAAATCATTTGGAACTACAACTAAAGGGCTCCTTTGACCCAACAACACCACGACAAGGTCTGTATCCCAAAGAGATCAAAGAAAAGGGTAAAGGATCTATTTGCACAAAAATATTTATAGCAGCTCTTTTTGTGGTGGCAAAGAATTGGAAATGCAGGAAATGCCCAGTAACTGAGGCATGGCTAAACAAGCTGGGGTGTAGGATTGTGATGGGATACTACTGTGCTAGAAGAAATTCGGAGCAGGATGGTTTCAGAAAAACATGGAAAGTTTAATATGCACTGATGCAAAGTGAAGTGAGCAGAACCAGAAGCACATTGTATACGTAAGGTTGATCAACTGTGGAAGACTCACCTACTCTGATCAAGACCATGACCCAAGATGATTCCAAAAGACCTGATGAACCGCGAATGCAGACTGAAGCATGCCTTTTTAACTTCATTTTTGTTTTGTGCTTTTTTTTTGCAACATAGCTAATATGGAAATGTGTCTGCATGACATCACATGAATAACTGATATCAAATTGCTTGTCTTCTCAAGAGGCTCCCTCTTGAGTGGGAGTGAGGGAGAGAAACTGCAATTCAGAATTTTTAAAAATGATTGTGAAAAGCCTTTTTACATGTAATTGGGAAATATTTAATGAAATAAATAAAAATAATTTTAAAAAGAGTGCCCCACCTACTTTCTTCCCCTCTCCTCCAACTTTTTTTCTCCTTTTTTCCCTTTCGTTGACCTCGGTCGCCCTGACAAGGAACTGTAGCTGTGGGCAGCACCCGTCAAAGTGAGTCCACAGCTGTCAGTGGAATGAATAATGGTTCTCCATCCTCTGCCTACTCCTAAGGTCTCATTTATATGACTATTTATAACAACTAACCTTTATATGGCAACGTGAGGTTTGCAAAGCACTTTGTGTACATTATCTCTGCTGTGCTAATTTACCTCAGCTCGGGGAGGGAAGTGCCCTGGGTGTTACCATCTCCTGACAGGAGGAGGGGCAGGTCAGTCCCCTGGATGTTTGTGGGGCCAGGTGGGCGTTCTGAATTAGGAGAGACTCTCAGCGTCTCTGCGATGATCAGTCTGGGGCTGCCTTCGTAAAACAGTTGTTGAGAGATGTGAACAGACTGTACGAGTCAGAACTGCACGAGTGTGGCTAAAAGCAAACACAAGCTAACTTGAGTGTGAATTAGTGCTTATCAATGGGAGTGTCATCCAGGGTGAGAGCCTCAAGATTTCATTCTTAAACGTTTTGTTTATTCTCAACTTAAGCACCAAATCAAACAAGCATTTCCATAGAGAAGAGGGCTGTACACGGAGCGGAATCTCTCCTGCACAGCCTGCATATCAGATTCCCGAAGTCTTACAGGAGGTTTTAAGGTCTCAAGGCTTTCACTCATTCTCCAGCTCTTCTGCTGGCATTTGCTTGTATTCCAACTTTGAAAAATTACTTGTTCTTGGGCCTGGTCTGCCTTGTTTCCAATTCCACTTCTTCCTACAGTAAATCTTGTTGGCTAGTCTCATTAATTTTTTAAAAATTTGTTCATTCAGTATACTATTTCCCCCCAGGCACATGTAAAAACAATTTTTAACATTTGTTTTTAAAACTCTGACTTTCAAATTCTCTCTCTTCCTCACTCCCTACTCCCTCTCATTGAGAAAGCAGGCAGTTTGATATAGTATACATTGTGTCATCATGCAAAACATTCCTGTAAATCATGTTAGTTTTACTGACTTTCTGAAGTCTTCTATTATATTCTCCAAACTGGTCACACTCTTTTAATTACTTCCATATCTTTTAAATTCTAACTGGAGTTCTTGTAATAATTTTTCAACTTCTACAAGCTCATTTTCATTTGTTTTTCTGATGTGTGAATGCTGCCATAATTTCTTTAAATGTGTGGTTCACCTATTTGAGAATGACTTGGAACATCTGGATTGTTTCTGGTCTGCCCCTGCATTATCTGGACAGAGTTCAGGGCCTCTATCCCATCTTTGTGTCCCCAAAGTGCTCAGACTTGGCCATGGGTTCTGGCGCCTTCCTCAGAGCAGCTGCTCCAACGGCACATTTGCAGAATCATTTGAACACCCACCTCTGCTCTCTGCCTGTCTGGGCCGGCTGATCCGTATTTCCATGTGCGGGCTGGTTCTGAAGTCGTTCTCCTTCCATCGGATAGTTCCCACTTCTTTTAGGGTGTGTGTGGAGGGGTGACTATTGGGATTACTGGCCAGACTGACTCTGAACACCGACCACAAAGCCCTGTTTTCTGTTTTACGACACGATCCAACTCAACAAATGTTTGTTATGTGCCTGCTAGGAGCAAGGAGGGACCCAGAGCATGACAAGATGACGCAGCCCCTGCCTCAAAGAGCTCACGGCGAGGGCTGTGTTGGTGAATGTTTAACAATAGGCTCCCAAAGGGAAAAAAAAGTGTGTGGGACATGGCAGAACATTTGATCCGTCACTTGAAGGTGAGAAAATCAAGAATCCAGGACATCAAACCCTGATTTGTCCTCTCTGTTGATTCCTGACATTTTAACACAAGGTTCTCCAGAAGGGCCTTGACCAGTGCAGCTCCGTGTCCAGAGCCACGTGACAAACGTGTACCAGGCATCCAGGGCAAGGGATGGGAGAAATGCCAGTTTAGATTGGACACTGAAGTCCTGCAGGACCTCACCACTTGGTAAAGGCACAGGCACCAATGTCTCTGCTGCCAGGGCCCTGGACAGCTGCACCAAGGGCCCTCGTAGCTGAGGGGCCTGTGGATAGGAAGCCCCACGTTCAAGTCCAGCCTCAGACACATCCAGCTGGGCAGTGCTGGGAGGGGCCTTTAACCTCTGCTTGCCTGTGTTTCCTCAGACGTGAAATGGGAGTAACAGCAGCAGCATCTGTGTCACGGAGTCATGAGGATCCCAGTGTTCAGCACGTGCCAGCAACACAGCACAGATTACAGAAACTGCAGAGGCCACACCATGGGGCCCGCAGCCAGTGCGGGGGGAACAACGACCTGAGATCTCTGAGACCAGAACTGCGTGGGAACAGAGAGCCATGGGACAGGGGCAGGAAGGGTCCTCTGGGAGTGCTGGGGCAGCGGCTTTAATGTCACACACATGTATACACATGCACACACAGGACTGAAAAGGCACTGATTAAGCATTTACTGGTCACTTATCATGTGTTAAACACCTACTCTGTGTCAGGTGCCAGAGTGATGGTCCTGCCCGCCAGCAGCTCCACCCCCCCCATTGGGGGACAGCCCATGAAAGAAGATGCAGCCGTGGCAGGGAAAGAAATCAGGGTGGGGGTAAGCTGTGAGAGTCTGGGGGTGGGGGACAGGGGACACACATGTGGATCATGGCAGCAGCAAAGGGCTTGATGCAGGCATGCTCAGGTCTCTGCACCTCCATTCTCATCCTCCGAGCCCCTCCATCGCTTGGCCACAGGCTCCTGCCCGGCTGGCCTTGTCTCCGGACCACCCCGGCTTCTCGCACCTCTGTTCCGGGGCCTTCCCTCTACCATCACGTTCTGCTTCTCCTGTACAGAGCTTGCATGGTCTGGACTGGCTTGCCTGCTGTCTCCCCGTTAGACTGTGAGCTCTCTGAGGGAAGAGACCACCTCTTTTTGTTTCTGTGAAACACCTCCTTGGCAGGCCAGATCACCACTGGGCAGCACAAAAGCCAGTGCTTTGGATGCTTTGGCTCTTGGCTTCTTGGGAGTCTATTCTTCAGAGAGCCACCGAGAGTTATAGGTCATCAGCTGAGGAACCAGCAGCAGTTCAGCAGCAAATGTGCCCTGGAGCCTCCAAAGCCCCTCTCCCAGAAAACCACCATGAAACAACTCTCTGCGGCAACCTCAGGAAAGTCTCTCATGCTGACTGCCAACCGAGAAAGGGATCACACATGCATGGTGCCTGGTATACAAAAGGTACTTAATAAATGCTGACCAATGATGCCGGCTGAGTTTGGTAACTGAGTCACCAGAAACTATGCTGCCTGGTAAATGGCAAAGCCAGGCCTGGGGCTTAGGCTCCTGAATTCAAGCCATTTTTATTTGGAGCAAATCATCCTCATCTTCCTTTCTTTTTCTGCAAAAAAAAAATGAGTCACTGTTCTACCTGGTCAAACTGCTGTGCTGTCAGGGCAGAGACGGATGATGCGTGTAGAAAAGAACAGCACTGTGCAGCCAGTCACTCACATGATGGAGACGAGAACACTCATTTTTTTTTTAAAAGTCATTTAAATGAAAAGTGGAGGTTTATGTCTAGAGAGCTGCAAGGACTTGGGGCCTGCCTTGATTCCAGCCAGCTCCAGACCGAGCTGGCGTCAGCTGCTTGTCTCAACGGTCTCCCACGTCTCTCATTCTCCAAAATCTGCTGTTATCATCATCCTCTACCTTTTGCTGTTTAACTAAAAATTACATTCCCCTTAACAAAGATGTGAGGAAACATCTATCAGAACAATAACCCAGGGACTGTGTTGTTTATTTTCAATGACCAAAGCAGATTTTTAGCTTTTAAAACTAAGCCCTCTTGTTACCTGGGGAGAAAAATATTACTGTCCCAGTGAACTCAAAGTGAAGGGCCTGCTTCGCAGTCAGCATGGAAGTGTCTGGATATTCTACTTGCAAAATGAAGATTTCTTAGCAATCACCAATGTGACGTTCATAAAGTCAAGAAGGAAGCAAAGGGCTTGCAAGAGAATGCAGAACGGGGGGGCTGAGTTAAAGAGGAAATACAAACATATCGCCGTCCGGCCAACCGAAGTCGGGTACGTCAGTTAACTGAAACACCAGGCGGATCTCCAGAAGGCGACACTGATCCTCTGACTCGTGTTTACAAAGCAGAGAGTTGGAGCAGTTGGCCAAGACAAGCTGGGTGCAAGGTGCCCAGGCTGTCCATGTTTCCTCCCTTCCCTGGCCAGGGCCACAAGAAGCGCTCCATGCCAATAAGGCTGACATTTGCCTTAAAAAGACTGAAGCTGCCCACGTGGTTACAGCCTCATACACAGAGCCAGAGTCAGCACCAAAGACCAGGAACCAAAGGGCCCAAGGACAGTCCTGACAGACACTCAGCTCTGAAGGTGGATTCAAGTTTGGGGCGTCAGAAATCGGAGCTCATCTCAGCTATTAATTCACTTTAACTCGGACCCTTTCGGCAGCTCGTATTCCTGATGTTTACCAAGATCAATAATGGAAAATGTGGGCATGTGTTGCTGCCACTGCTCTGGAATCTCTGACACCAAATTTTGTAAGAGATGGGCTTAAGTCTGCTCACAATTAAGAATATAAGAAGAGGACCTCTCTGACCAAAACTGTCTATTCTTTGTAACCGAAAATGGCCTCTTTTGGAACTGAGAACTTGCTCATTTCATCAGAATAACATCAGTATTCTGGAGCAGATGAGGCATGGCTCACGTCAGGGGCCTTTTGGGTAACAAAGAGCTGAGCCAGATCTGAGAAACTGTTTTTGTTTATCAAATCTTGAGTAATTTCCAAAGTGTCTGAATTTCAAACATGGAGACAAAATAATCTTTTCTGTACATATACTATCATAGGCTTCTGCCTCCAAATGAAAAATGAAACCGGCTCCTTTGTTCAAAATTCTTTGTGCAAGCAAACCTTCATTTCTTGAGCCCTGAACACTAATGTCTATCATTCCACCAAAGAGCTCTTCATTGGAAAAATGATGACACCATTTAGAAATGTCACTTTCAGAGCCATCTCCTGGTGACTCAGGTCTCAGAAGCTGGGCAACACGCTCTGTAGCCAAGGGGTGATGACCCCGAGGCCAGGCCTTCACCTCCTTGGCAGGCCGGCTCACCACTGGGCGGCACAAAAGCCAGTGCTTTGGATGCTTTGGCTCTTGGCTTCTTAAGAGTCTGTTCTTCAGAAAGCCACCGAGAGTTATAGGTCATCAGCTGAGGAGCCAGCAGCAGTTCAGCAGCAAATGTGCCCTGGAGCCTCCAGAGCCCTTCTCCCAGAAAACCACCATGAAGCAACTCTCTGTGGCAACCTTGGGAAAGTCTCATGCTGACTGCTGACCAAGAAAGGGACCCAGAGAAATGTCCAGGTGATGAACACTCTGTAGCTCCCCAAATTAAGGCTGCCCCCTCTACACATACACTTGGAACTTCAAACTACTTCTAGAACAGGCCTTGACAGGCATGAGCTATCCCTGATGGGGTCCATGTGGCTCTGACCACGTCTGGATGCCAGAGGAGGGGTGAGCTTCAGGCAAGCCCCAGATCCTAGACAGAGCTGAGAGGAGCCTGAGCTCTCAAAAGCAAAAGCCATCCATGCCACTGGAGGCTGGGGTGGAGGATTCCTTGGGCTGCTGCAAGGCCATTCTCATGTGGGAAAATGTGTGGCTTATCTGTTGTCTGTGCTCAGTCAGAGATCCACACATTGGAGCACAGTCAGAGAGGGTCTCAGGGCACCCTTAGCCAACTGAGAAAGCCCTTTAAACACCCCCATGAGGGGTCATCCAGCCTAGGCTTAAAAACATCCAGTGAGGGAAAATTCACCACCACCTCTGGAAAGAGCCCATGCACACTTGGGGACAGCTTGGTATCACTCAGAAGCTGTGTCCTTTGTCTGCTCTCCTGCTAGTGGTCCCTCTAGGGCCGTGCATGCCAAGTACAATCCCTCTGCCACAAGAGTGCTGAGACAACTACATCTGTCTCTCTTCTGAGGGGCATCCCTTAGCATGGTGCCTAGGCACAGAGCAAACATTGAATAAATCCCGGTTGGCCAGAGACCTTCCAGTCTTTTGACACCTCACTTCCTTCCACAAACTCTGAGGTCCAGTCGCACTGGCCTCCTTGCTGGTCCTTGCACTCCATCTCCTCCATGGCCATCTTCACAGGCCACTGCCCTCAGGTGGGACACCCTCCCACCTCCTCCCTGTGCTGACTCTCTCCAGCTGCTCCTGGATGTGCCTTACTCTCATGTATCTGTCTGCATGATGACCCCCTCATCACAATGTGAGCCCCTCGTCTGTCTCCACGGGATTTTCTTCCTGGTAAGGGGGAAGGGACTGAAGAGCGATTTCCACACCCCAGGCTGGTAGGGACAGGGTGGGATCCTAAAGGACACTGGAGCAAGGCTCCACTGAGAACTGGGTCACAGGGTAAGAAGGGTCAGAGAGCAAGGAGAAGAGCCTTGACCCCTGTCAGGAGGTGAGAGTGGAAAGTGACCTGGGGGAGAGAGGGAGGAAAAAGGATGGCTGCTTCAAATCCATCTGAGGCTCTTCTTGAAGGGGAGGGAGCAGGTGTTGTCCTCCCCAGGACAGACAGAAGGGTACAACCAAGCCCAAGGCTGCCCAGGAAGGGTCAGAAGAAGGGGAGCCATGGTTGGTCATTGCCTTCCAGGAGGTGGTGAGGCAGCCACGGGGTAGCCTGAGCCCAGAAAGAAGGCCAGGTGACTTCCAGGGGTTCATGCTGGAGACATTAACAGAGGAACCCTTAACAACATTCTGGGGATCATGTGGGCCCAAACAATCCTTCAGACCACAGGGGCACAAAGATGCCTTTTCTTCGGTGCTATCTACTGAAAGCAAGGGAGCCAAAATGGAAAAACTCACGTGGGAAGTGGAAGCTGGTGAAGAAGGTGGTGTCTGAGAAAGGAATCTGGCATCTGGATGCCACCTGAAATGCAGTGATAACGGGTTCCTAGTCAGAGGAGGCGGGTACCTAACAAAGGCTGGTCAAACAACGGGCCAGGTGCCTCCTAAGTCTCACCAACAGGGTGTTAAACAAAAAGGGATGGAGGAGGGAGAAACTGCGTGTGCGTGGTGTGTGTCTGTGTGTGTGCATGTGTGTGTGTCTGGGTGCGTGTGCGTGCATGTGTGTGTGTGTCTGTGTGTGTATTCATTCATTCAATAAGCACTTCATAAAGGCCTACCGCGTGCCATACACCATGTGCCATACAGTGTCCTAAGAGTTGGGGATATGGAAAGGGCAAAAGGTGGTACCTGCTCTCCCACTGCCACCAGGTGTCTGTATGTAGACACACACACACAAACACATCCACACATGTATGTGCACGCACACATGCACACATACACACACTGTTACCACGCTATTCACAGAGAGAATACCTAAAATGAACAAGCCCCAACACTCCTGAGTTCAGAGCTCGGACCCTCCCAGACGCACACACCCCAAATGTAGGTGGCGCGGTCCTCAGACAAGGAGGCCCACGTACCCGCCCAGCACCCCTGAGTCTTCATGGGATGGAGACCATGACCGGCTACAGCTCAGTGTGGACAGAGTTGAGGGGTGGGCTGTACTGTGAATCAAGGAGGCACCCTCAGGTGGAGAACTCCAAGAACATGAGGAAAGTCATGACAGAGGCCAGAGGTATTGAAGCCCAGCCTGGATCAGATTAAGCTCTGGTCCAGATCTAGGTCATCGGAGACTACAGGGCTACTGAAGTCTATGGGCTTCTCACAGATGTTTCTGCCCCTGAGAAAATTGGCATCTAAAGCTCTGGGAGCCTCTGGTCAGGACTGAGCTCCAGGTCAGGTGGCAAGGCCCCTGGGATCAACAGGGCACAGGCACAGGGCTATGGCAGATGGTGTCAGGTGAACATGGTAGGATCTGGGAGAGCAGAAACTCCCTGCAGGCAGGGGATGTTCAGCTGGGTTGCTGCCGCCCTGAGAGCTGGCATGGTGCTGGGCTGTGGCTGGGGGCTTTATCACGGCTTGTTGAGCTGAGCAGAGTCAGTTAGTTCCTCTCCGGAAAGACCCAGCCAAGAAGTCCTCGGTCGAGCTGTGGAGTTGTGCCCCTGCAGGGAGGACTCCCCTCGAGGTCCAGGCCCCTCAGGTAATAAGCAGTCCCTCAATCGAAAGGAGAACAAGTTTCTAGGTTCTTATCAAGGAAGCATTCTCCTAGCCTTTCAAGCGTTCCCCATGGCAATGACCTTGAGCCTTCCAGAGCACCACCCTCACTCTCCTGTGCACCAATGAGCCCCATCACACCCCCCTCCGGGAAGGGGCAGGATCCAGGCCTGGCTTGGCATTTGCAGGGTCCAGTGCTTCATAATGAAACACCTGCCTGGGTGGCCCTGGAGGCCGGGCCGGTCAGTGAGTTGTGAAGTGCTTTCCCCTGGGGTTCTGGAATGCTGGTCAACAAGTCTTTATTGAGCCCCTGCTGGGTGGAGGGCATGACTCCAGGCAAGGGGAGGGCTCCACAAGAAACACCCACATGGGAAAGACCCAGAGAACTGGCACCCCACAGCTATCGGGGAGGCAGCAGGAGGCCTTTCTTCAATCCTTGGGAAGCTTGTCATGTGGTCAGTGGGGGGGGTGGCTTCCCTCTCCTGGAGCAGGGAGCCCCCCTGCCACTACACCTCAGCAGGTGGTCTTTGAGATCTAAAGGGCTAACGTAGCTCTGCCTGCAAGGAGAGCTGGGAGCAGTGGGGCTGGTCCTAGGCAAACAGGAAGACGTGGCGCTCACTGCCAAGGACTGTCTGAGTGCTGGAGAGGGAGGGGCCGCCAGGCCCGATCCGAGGACCTCAGAGGTCACCAGCACTGTCCGGCACACGGCGCAGCCTCACTGACGGTTTACCAACCCACAGCCTCATTCAGCCCGACCCCCTCATTGGCAAAGGAGGAACCTGAGGCCCAGAGAGCCACAGAGGCACTGCCTGCTGCCCAGCCCTCCTCCAACACATCACAGTAATGCCTGCTCTCTCCTCCTGGCTGGGAAGCCGAGGCCAGTGAAGGCCAAGACAGGAACAATCCCTAGTCAGGGCTTGGTCAGTGCTGAGAGCTGACGAGTGCACAGCTCTTGCCCTCTAGGAGCTCCCAGCCCAGTGGGGGAGGCAGCACATGCGCATGTGCACACGCACGCACACACACATACACATGCGCGCGCTCGCATGCACACAGGCACCACAGTGTGTAGGGAGTGCCAGGCCTGAAGGCAGGAAGATCAGAGTTCACGTGTGGCCTCAGACACTTTTTAGCTGCGGGGCCGTGGGCAAATCACTTAAACACCACCTGCCTCTGTTTCCTCATCTGTAAAACACTGATAATACGAGCATGTCCCTTGAAGGATTTTCAGGCATTTTTAGCCATAGTAACTTCAAAGGGCAAAGAGTGGGGACGGCCTGTGTTGTAAAGCCTGGGCAAGCCTTCCAGTCCTCTAGAGAGGCGAGTATCTCAGAGGGAGGGCCCTGGGGGAGACGCGAGGAGCTACAGGGGAGTGAAGGGGCAGAGGTGGGGTCTTGAGAGAGCCAGGCCAAGGCCCAGAGACAGGAGAAAAGTGTGGCTGGCCTGCAGAGTGCACAAGGCGGACAAAGGCATAGGAGGTCCGGAGGACTAGGAAGGGCTTTAAAAGCCAGAGAGGATTCTGCATCTGATGCTGCGGGACCAGCTTATGCAGGGGAGCAAGCAGACCTGAGCTTCTCTGGTAGTTGAGGGGGCCACAGCTTCAGTCTGTGCAGACATGCCGGTGTCAGGGGGTGTGGGTGAGGGATGCCCTCGTGGAAGAAGCAGCAAGTGCATTGATAGACTGGACAGAGGGGAAGAGGAAGGGAGGCTCAAGAGACAATGAGGACCCCTGGCCAGGCTTCAAGCTAAGCCTATGTAGGGGTAGAGGGCAGGAGTGCGGGGAAGAGGTGGTGAGCCTGGTTTGGCACATCCTGAGTCTGCTGTGGGACTGGCAATCAGGAGAGCGGACCAAGGATCCCCATCACAAAGAAGAGAACAGAATCCACTAAGTACAAGAGGGGACGAAAAGAGGGCCTCAGGGGACACCAAGGTCAGGATGCATGGGCTTGAGGAAGAGCCAGAGAAGGAGTGATTAGGCAGGAATCTAGGAGGAGGGCGTGAGGGACAGTGTTCTCAGACATAGGGATGAGGCCTGTGAAAAAGCCGTGAAGACTCCAATGCAGTGGGGCAGTGGGAGCCACACAGAGCTCACGGGCTAGGGCTGGGGAGAATCTCCTCTGCCTGACTCGGTGAGACCCCCCTGCTCACAGGTAATCTCGAATCTTTCTGGGAGAAGCTGCGAGGCTGAGCCTGAACACTCAGTAACAAAGCATAAAGGATGGCACGTGGAGCTTCCTGGACCCCGTTTCTGCGCCACTGAGGGACAAATACAGACTCAAACTGGAACAGTCTTTAAGGACTGTGTAATGCTCAACCATGCCACAAAGGGAAAACACCTCTTTCTACTTACGTGAACAAATATACTCAGCAAGTTTCTCACCATTTCCACATTTTTCTCCCTCTGTAGCCAGGCCAATTTTTCTCACTGAAAAACAACCAAAAATATATTTCTAGACTCTGTTCTCAACAGCGCTCCGTTTGGGTGCTGATCTGCCAGCTCAAAGCAGCCCGGTGGGAAGGGCACCAGTTGGGAGCCCTGCTCTGGGCCACAGTCTCTTCCTCTGCCAAATGAGGGGCTTGGACCAGAAGCCCTCAGAGGGCCCTTCCCAGCTCTAAACCTGTAATCCTATCAAAGGCCCCTCTATGAAACCCTTACCAACTGGCCACCTGAGTCGTCAACTCTGCTTAACCATTGGGTATGGGGAGGTGGCCTGACACATGGGGCTTCACTGAGAGCCCTGGGACAGCCCCAGAACCTCACAGGGAGATGGCACTAAGGGCTACCCCAACAAGTATCTGGCCAAGCCAGGTCCCAGGACCTAGGCCCCGCCCCCAGAGAGGCTTCTGCTCACACTGACAGGGAACTAAGGAGTCCCTGGAGAAGGATGACCATTCAGCCAGTAGACCCCTCAATGGGGTCTATGAAAAGGTCACTAAGTAGAAAGCCAGAGTCTAGGCAGGTCAAGCCATTCAGAACCCAGAGGAGAGCCCAGCTGTCAGGCCAGGACACTATTCGGGGGTGGGGGTGGGGCTTTCACATTCTCCTTGTTGTAGAAGGGAGTGGAGGGGTGGGGGGAACATCAAGATAAAAGGTGCCAGTAAGGCTCATTTTGAAAGTGCAGTGGGGGCTGCAGCTGAGGGTAATTCCCTCTTGTCAGTGGGGAGGAGCGTGACCCTTCTTTGAGAAGACCTGCCAGGCAGACCCCAGTTCTGATTCCTGCCTGCGCCAGACCCAGCAAACTGAGACTTTCATTTAAAGGCTGTCAACTTAATTTATAGAGCCTTCAAAATGTGCCAAGTCAAACGCCCCAAACCTCTCCTCCAGCTGCTACCTTTCTGCAGGGACGAAGCAGCAGGACCTGGGGCCAGACTGGATTCGGGGAGGCCCCAGAACCTCTGCATATGCTTGCCGATCAGAAGCATTTGTGAAGCCCGACTGTGTGCCGGCCTCCTCCTGGGCCCCTCCTCACTGCTCAGGGGTCAGTTGGGGCTCTCCAAGGCCCAGTAGGTACATGTCTGGAGATGGACTGCAGTCCAAGGACCAGCCTAATTCAGTGTGGAACACATCACACATCTGGAGCTGGCAAGGCCTCAGAGGCCACTCAGGCCAAGCCCCTCACCTGAGGCCTGGGGTCACAGGGACAAAGGGGCAGAGAGAGGGGGGAAGCCAAGTCCTCTAGAGGCACACATGGCACTTCTCCCACTACTGAGCACTGGTGGGCGTCCTTGTGAATATGGCAGGGCCACGAGGAAGTTCTTCCAGCCTCAGGATACCAGGAGCCTCCTTTGACTGCCTTGCAGCCCCTTCCCTCTGCATGCTGTGGAAGCTGAACTGCGTCATGGTTTTCTCACCAAGCCAGGGGCCGGAGCCCCTCCAGGATTCCTTCTCACACTCACCGAGGGATGCAGTGGCTTGGCCAACCACGTACGCTGGCTTGACGTGCCATTGTTCTTTCAGAGACTTTTCCCAGACTGAAAAATAGTTAATTAAAAGCAAGCATTTAGCAGTGAACTGTGAACACCAAAGCGGCTGCTTGGATTTCTGCCCCAGAAAGCTGTTTCTGTTTCTTTTGAACAATCTATGCATAAAGCAAAATGTGAACAGTCAAAAGTTTGTCTTATGAACAAAAGGAAGGAAAACATTTTTAGGCAAAAAACTAAGAACTCTTTAGGCAGTAACACAAATCATACCTGGTGAGTGGTTCAAGGTGCTTTGCCTGAAATGTGAACTGTTTTTTCTGCCCGCACTGAAAGCACTTTTTATGTGTCCTTGGAAAGCAAAGAAAATGCTGGATGCTAATTTGCACAGAGATGTGATGACTGAAAATCGGGATTTTGAATGGAAGAGAAGGCAGACCCAGAGGGTAAAATGCTGCTTAAATGGCCAATGAAGCAGCACAAGGGATTCTGTTCAGGAGACAAAGTGAACAGCTTCCAAATGACTTCTCTGTGATGAGGAGCAAAGAGGCAAACAGGTCCTTGATCCGGACGCTGCATCTCTGCCCAAAGGGGATGTGGGCTGCACACACGCTGAGGCTGTCTTGGCGAGGAAGCTACTGGGCAGCCCCTATGGCCGTGGGCCTTGATGGCCAAGAGCCCTGAAGAGGCTGGGTCTAAACTGGGCGAGCAAAGGGCGATGAGGGCTTCCTGGGAGCCCATTTCTCCTTTGAAGACCGAGGCTGCCCGCTCCCCTTAAGAGCTGGAGAGAACCACGGCCGTCCCTGGGCCAGAGGACAGAAACCCCCCACTCTTCACCAACTAGGAATGCAGCCTGGTAAGACCACCAGGCACAGGCACCCAACATTACTCTATCAGCTCACTGTCCCTCACCAGTGGGTGCATGTTTGTGCCTGGACGTGACTCTGAACCCCACAGGTTTTCTAGCACCCTTGGCCGGCAGAGACTAGCTCTGCTCTAGAACTAAACCTTAGTAGTATGGGGAAGTCCCTTTGGTGATTTCTCTCCTGGTCTTAGAAGAGGACATTCTGGGGGTGACAGTCAAGCAGCCTCCAATCTCATTCTGGGACTTTTCACAAACCACAGAATGTTCAGGTTGGCCTGGACTGTACCCAGTCAGGGCTTCTCCAGGCCAGACCCTGCATTTCACTGAGGATGACCAGAAGGCTCAGACTGTCCATGTCTGGCCCAGGTCACACAGCTGGTAAAGGGCAGATCCAGGATGTGAAGCCAGCTTCTCTGATGGAACAGCTCCCCATATGAACCTAAGAGGTACATAACATGGTCCAACAGGGATCTCAGGGAGCGCCTAGTTTGACCTTAATTTTACAGAGGATGGACACTGAGGCCCAGAGATGTGAAGGGCCTTGGCCACCAGGCCCAGGCCCAGGGTTTCCTCCACAAAGTCAGGGGCAACAGCTTTTTTTTTTAGCCATGAATAGGTCTTTGTGTCATCTCAGATGGGTGATTTTCAGACCCCAGAAGGGTCTAAGGCAATGCTAGCTGGACCTCTGTTAGAGAGGAAGAGGGAAGGGTCCTGGGGGTGCATCCAGCCGCTCCTCTGGAGACACCTCCCCTATAGCTGGCAGAGCAACTTGGCCCACTGGAGTCTGCCTGTTCGCTGGCACCTCCTAAAGCTGGCATGCCCTGCTTCCCAAAGACTAGACAGAGGGCCTGGAGTCAGGAAGACCCGAGTTCAAATTCATCCTCAAACATCTGCCAGCTGTGGGACCCTGGGCAAGTCATGTAATCCCCTTTGCCTCAGTTTCCCCATTTAAACAGGGACGACAGCGGCACCTCCCTCACAGGGTGGCTGTGAGGATCAGTGGTGTGCAGCACCTGAGAAGTTTCCAAACCCCAAGCTCCCAATCAGACTCACCTTCCACTTTGTGGTCCCTTTCCAGGCACAATTCCACGGCTTCCACTGCACGGGGGCTGGTGAAAATGAGCCCCCCGTAAGCCTCCGGACGAGATAGCTGCCCACACACAAAACGCCTCATTAAGATCTAAATCGATGTGTATCTACTAATCACCTACGTGTGCCAGACACCATGCCAGGCTCTGGGGGTGAAATGACAGCAACCAAACCACCCTGCCCTCCTGGCGCTTCATCCTGGGGGTCTTGGGGGGGCGAGGAACAACACAACACGTATGCATAAATCCAATGATGATAACCAGTGATTATGTAGCACATACAGGCAGCAAAGGAACTTTTCTATGTTTTCTCATTTGGAATTCTGTGAGCCGCTCCTGACATCTGGCCACCAAGCTCCCCCGAGGTGAGGGACAGAAAGGGCCAGGACACACAGGGCAGCCCCTTGGGGGCAGCAGAAAGCTGGCCATGAAGTGGTGCCCATTGTTTAGGGGATGGGTGAGTAAATCATGGGGTGTGGACTGTCTTCATAGATGAAGAAGAGGAATTCCCACACGTTTGGGAGGGCTCACATAAACCACAATGACGCCACAGTTAGCTCGGCTGCGACGGCACCCTGGCATCACTGCCCTACTCCCAGGGGACGGCTGGCGGCATCCTCTGGGGTGCAGCGTGAGAACCGCTGTGGGCCCTGCATCTGTCAGCAGCTGTCCCAGACCCAGGCCACCTGCCCGCCCTAGGCAACCCTTCCAGGTCAGTCAGATTAGCACTGACCAAAAAGAGTATTCGGCCTTACCTTCTCAGAGAAACTTTGCAGAGACAAAAACTCAAAGGATAAAACTGGTATCAAAGTGGCTTCAAATCCACAGGATCCCAATTCCTGGGGAAAAAAGAAAGCAGCCAACATGAAGGCTCGAGAGCAATTTAAGAACAAGGGCGGGGCCCTAGGAGCCCACTCAGGCAGGCCACGCTGCCTCCCCCCACCCAACTGGGGGAAGGTAAGACCCTGAACCTCTTACCTGAATGTAGGGATCCTGGCCCGAGTCATCAGCCTTGGAATCTTTTAGTAGCAGAACCTTCATCTTGACCAGCTGGCCCTCAGAAAGGCTGTAAGGAAGAATGGAAAGTCCTGCCCCTCACTCGGGCAGGAACAGGCTGGTCAGTCAACCTGGTGAAGGGCCTGCCTTGCTCCTGGCAGTGAGTAAGCAGGAGCAACTTGGGCCCTTCCCTGGGTGGCTCCACCCCTGATAAGGCTGACAAGAAACACGCAGGCTGCCTCTGATAAGGCTCACACAGCAAGACAAGGCGCCGAGTTCTGACCACAGGCAGAACACAGACCCTTAGGGCTCCTTCCAAGGGAAGGGGTTGTGAGAGCCCCACATTATTCAGGCACATTCACAGTCTCATACACCTAGGGCACTGCAGAAAAGAGCCCCAGTACAAACCAGAGACGATCCAGAAGGACCTGGAGCCCCGGGGAGTCACAGCCCTCCTGCTCTCCCCCTCAGCAGCCACGGTGATGGCAGTGAAGACTGGGGGTGCCAGTGCACTGGTAACACCGATGACTGCTTCACCAGCAGCAGATGAGGACAGAGGCTGGAGAAAGCTGACCCGAGCAGGAATCCCATGCTGACCTCCTTACTGGTGCGGAGGCTTAGCAGGCAACACTGCAGTTTTTCTAGGCCCCCTCGTGAAAAACCCGACCCTGAACAAACAACTCTCTTCCCTGGTTTCTAAGCAACAGAACCCCGGCAAACAAATAAGGCTTATGAAACCAAATTCTCATCATCTTCATGGCAAAGCAGCTGGATGCGGAAACGGCTGCCTTGGGGAGACAGGCATTATATAATAACTTCATGGGGTTATTCAAAGTGTGTCTCAACTACAAACTACCTGTGCAGCGTCTCACAATCCTAATGTCCCAAGGAAGGGGGGCATGTACAACTTGGCACCTGCAGTCTGAACAGAATTTCATCCAGGGCATACTCAAGTAACCCCCAGGCCCATTTCAGCCAAAAGCTCTGCTTCACACTGAAACTGTCTGTTGGCACCAGACTGTGTCCCTCCTCGGCTCCCTTTTCTGCCCCCTCTCGATGCCCAAGCTCAGCAAGAAAGGCCTCTTGGCGTGTCATTCAGACCCCTCTTCTGTCTGGTTTTTGTCCTCTCCTGACCCTCCCGCTCCCTCCTGCGCTGTGCTCTGCTTCATCCCTCCTCTCTTCTCTTTAGCTGCCATAGTAATGGCCATGCCTTGTCTCTCTGCAGTGGCCAGAAAGGCCAGATCACTATCCTGAGCACTGGACAGTCAGTCACTTACAGCTCGATCACGCCACTAACTCACTAGAAGACATTTGCTAAATCACCTGAGCTTCTCTGGGACTTAGTTTCCTCATGTGTTAAAAACAAAAACTCACAGATTAAACCAGATGATTGTCATTTACCATGTACTTTAAGCTTGTACTCAGCCAGGACCTGGGAAAGATGAAACAGGTCCTGTCCATAAGGAGCTTATCTCCTTTTGGGGAGAAACATGAATACAGAAAAGTAAACACAAAACGGGCCCAAAGTAATTGGGGGGAGGGTATATGCCTAGACTTCTGGGAACAAAAAGTAACTGAGCTGAGCCCCACGGGGAGTACAGGAAGCCCCACCCCCCAAGGGTCCACAACACGAATGGCTGAGGACTCCCGGACTCTGCATACACTGGGGTGCTGCTGCTGCACACACAAGGCACTTTGAGTCTGAGTGGGCCAGGTGGCCAGCAGTCAGTGGTGCTGGATGTGGAATCAGGAAGACATGTGTTCCAATACTGCCCTGGACCCCGCCTTAGCTGGACACCTGGGCTCAGTCACTTAACCTCTCAGCCTCAGTCTCCTCATGTGTGAGAAGGGGAGAGTCATAACCCCTCCCCCATAAAGCAGCTTGCAAACCTTAAAGCTCTACATACATGTCACCTATCATTCCTGATTAAATGATCTCTGAACTGCTTTCAGAATGAAATCTTTAGCTAACACCTGTAATTGAACTGATACCGCAAGGTGAAAGGAAGGGCTTTACATAGAAAAGGAATCAAACTTTGAAAACTCGGCACCCTCGTGCAAAAGCAGCTTTTTCTCCACTTCTGTGCTGTTTCTCCTGACACTTCTGCTCATGTCTCTAACAGAAAATTCAGGGGAAACACTGCAAAAAAATCTTTGTGTTATCAACTACCGAGGCTTCCTGCCAAAATCTGGGGATCCTTTTTTTTTTTTAAGGAAAAAGTACTTTTGTTTCAATAGCAAGCTTTTCCCAGGCAGAGCCGATGTCCTTTTGAAAGCTGTACTGTGTGTGCAGGGCACATTTTTCATCCATATTGTCCTCCTAATTCAGGCTTTCCCTGATGGGTAAGAAAAGGACCTAACCAAGGCCATCATCCCTTCAGCCCCAACAGAGGCCAGGTGCAAACTGCATCCGGCCCATCTGAGGAAGTAGCCAGTGATGGCATCCACAGCAGAGAGAGCTCAGCGAGGCTAAGACTTTGTTTGTTTGTTTTTGGACTTTAAATTACAAAAGTGTCCACAGTCAGATGAATGTTTATCATTTCAACAATTCCCACTGTTTCCTGCTAGGACGCCATGCTGGCTGGTTCTCCTGGGCACATCAGGCCACAAACACAATCAGGGGCTCCCAAGGCTGCCCAAAGATCCTGCTTGTGAAGGAGTCACAGGTGGCGGTCACCAGCAGCCACCTAGGCATGAACAG
>CM053582.1:571537515-571581276 GCA_028627135.1 Pseudochirops cupreus
GAAAACTGTGTGGCCATTTAATGTTATAAGATGTAATGTTGTGAATATTATAATGTTTTGAATGTTTGTCTTGATTTGTAATGGAATAAACAGAGTGTTCACTCTATTTTGTAATCTGAACTCTAAAAGCTGTTCACAGTAGCATTCCTTTGGGAATCTGCTGGTGAATGGCATTACAGGGGGTTAGAGGAGGAAGGGCTCTGAACACCAAAGAGCCTTTTATACCTGCTCCTGGAGGTGACAGGAAGTCATGAGTGACCGACGCACTGGCCAAAGTGTGGCCTCACAGAGGATGTCTGTGTGGGTGGACGCTTTGTCGCACTGACCTAAGTTAACAGGACCAGAAGATCACACATTTAGAGCTGGGAGGGACCTCAGAAAAATTCTAAACCCTCTGCTTTACAAATAAGGAAACTGAGCCCCAAAGAGGAGAAGTGGGATTCAAACCCAGGTCTAAAATCCAATGTCTGTTCCACAGTAGTTCTTGGCAAGGGAAGGAGGCCTGGGGGACAATGGCATTGGCTCCCATCTTCCTGTTTCAGCTCCTATCTCATCCAGCAGCAATGAGGCCAGCAAACTTGGGGGGTAGAGCACTGGACCCGGCGTCAGGAAGGCTCCTGTGCTTGAAACCACGTGGACCACATGGCTCTGGGCCTGTCACTACCTCACTCTAACTCCAACTGGCAAATGGAGACCATCCACCTGGCCACATCTCCTTTCCAAGGTCCAAAATCTACTGAGAACCGACCTGGGGGAAGGTTTGGAGAGGCAGCCCCTGTGTCCAGTGTCGCAAAGCTTCACAAGAAAAGTCTATGTAGACATACCCCAAGAGATCAAAAGAGCAATGGGACCCAAGAAACTTGGGTCATTCCTAGTCAGGGGCATTGTCCCACCCGCACCACCCAGTGACCACTTAGCAGTGGTATTGCTTGGTCAAAGGATGTGCCATTTAATACCTTTCCAGAAGAGCAGGAGCAGCTCACAGCTCTTAAAGTGCAGTAACTCTTTCTGCAGCTTCATCAACATCCTTTTTTGTCGACTCTATCAAGTGTGAGGGTGGGAGGTGGAACCTCAGACGTGGATGAGTTAGTGCTCATTTCTCTACTTGTTGGGGATGTAGAGCATTTTTTCCTTATGGATGTGGACAGCTTGCACTTCTTCCTCTGAAAACTGCCTCTTCATAACCTCTGACCACTTGTCAATTGGGAAATGGCTCTTATTCTTATGAATCTGAATAAATTTCCTATATACTTTGGAGACCTTCTGTATTGGTAATGGAATTTGGAGATGCCCCTATATTGGCTTGGTTTCTGGGCTGAGTGTTAAAACCCAGACCTTGTGAATCCCACTTGGACGTGAAGGGAGAGGGCTGAACTGGGAGGAGCCATGAATTGGGAGAGAGGCCCAAGCCTAGAGAAGGCCAGAAGGACTTTGGGAGAGCAGCATCCAGTATCATGGAGCCTGAGTTGCTGAGAGAAAGACTGCTGAGAGCCCGTGGGAGCTGCCCAGGACTTTGAGAACTGCCACCCGGAGCTGCCAAGGACTAAGGAACATGGCTGTGATGCCGGTATTTTGTCTGTTTTGATGTTGTTTTGCCAGATTCGCCTGATAGTGAAGGACAGTGCTGCTGTTGTAGAGGTCCTGGAACCTGGCTGTTGGTTCAGAAGCCCTGAAGGAGGAATTTCTTGTGGTACCTAAACAGAAATCCTGGAAGAGGGCCTTGCTGATGTTTTCAGGAGTTCTGGGACTGTTCTACATACAGGCAGAGAGTGACTTGATGAGGACAATGGCTATGGCTTTGTTGAGCCTTGTGTCCCCAGGAACCGAGATTGCTGAGGGCTTGCCTCGAGTGAATATGAAAGAAGGACCTTTCCTTGGGTATTCAATGCTGAGCTTAACCTTGTAACTTAAGGGTGGATGGCCTTTTGTGCTCTCCTGCCCCTTTTGAGATTCAGGGGTGGGAAGCCTTTGAGTTTTCTTTGCGCTCTGTGATTGACCAAATGAATGTACTTTGTGACTGGAGACTAATCTCCATTTGAGAAGGGACTTTTGACTGACTAAATGAATGTACCGTTTAGGGGTGGAGTAGTACCTGGATTGAATTGAGAACAAGTTACACTGTACTTTGACTTTCTCTGTTCTGTGAGTGTTTGCTGAATGAATGGGGTTTGCTATGCTGGTAATCCAAAGCTTGAAAGTTGCCTTTGCTTGGCATTACACCTTCATCGGAGAAACTTGTCGCAAAAATGTATCCATTTGCCTGCCCCTCCTCTAATTTTAGCTGCACTAGTTTTGTTTGCTAACTTATTTCCCCAACTTTATGCAGACAGTCAGCTCTTGACCCAGTGGGTGGGATCTTTGCGCCACTGCTCCTGTTTGACTCTGCGTACTGGATGCTGATCTGTTGGCTGATGACCGCTTTGTCGTGTGCTCCTAAGACCCCTTCCTTCCCACCTCGCCCCCTCACCCACTATGTCCCTTGAGATCCCTGACCTCTTACTCTTCCTGATGAATGCTGGGACTATCTTTTGTGGCTCTGTTTGGGCAGTGCTGCCATTTTTATTATGCTAGCCAGACCTACCCGCAAGCAAGCCATATTTCTTCAGCTATTTAGGTTCTAAGTCTTTATTTGTGTTCGTTATGTCCAGATGGTTCACGTGTCTTCTTAGTTAGAAGCCCAAATATTTTGCTGTATTTTCTGTTGCAGTTTTAAATGGACCCTCTCTCTCTTCCTGCTGGAATTTGCTGGTAACACGTAGAAAAGTCCATGAATCGTTTGGGCTTATTTTATATCTTGCAGTTTTGCTGAAGTTGTTTCAATTCATTCTTTGCTGACCCTCTAAAGCTGTGGTTCTCAACCTTCCTGATGCCGAGACCCTTTAACACTCATATGTGGGCATATCTGCGTGTGGGTAGACCCGCCTGGAGATGGATAGAGGAGTGGTGTCTCGGTTCCTAAGACCATCGGAAATATGTGTTTTCTGATGGTCTTAGGTGACCCCTGTGAAAGGTTGTTTGACCCCCAAAGGGGTCGCGACCCACAGGTTGAAAACTTCCACTCTAAAGTTTGCTAAGTAAACCGTCATTTTATTTGCAAAAAGGTGAAAATTCTGTTTCCTATTTGTCTCTGCTTATTCCCTCAATTTATTTTTCTCATCTTACCGCTTTAACTGGCAGCTAGGTGGCACCACAGTGCACAGAGCACCAGGCCTGGAGTCCAGAAGACTCATCTTCCCCAGTTCAAATCTGGCCTCAGACACCAAGTAGCTGTATGACCCTGGGCAAGTCACTTCACCCTGTTTGCCGCAGGTTCCTCATCTGTAAAATGAGCTGGAGAAGGAAATGGCAAATCACTCTGGGATCTCTGCCAAGAACACCCCAAGTGGGGTCATGAAGACGGGACGGAAAGGACTCAACCACAGCAACATCGATTTAACTAGTATTTCTAGCATTACCCTGAACAGTCACGGTGATAGTGGACATCCTGGCTTTACCCATGACCTTTAACTGCGTTACAGATAATGCTGGCTCTTGGTTTGAGATTGATAACGCTGACATTAAGGAAAGATCCACTGACTCCTTGTGTTCCAGTGTTTTTAACAGGAATGGGTGTTTTGTCCATCTTTTTTTCCGCATGTACTGATAAAACGATGTTTGCAATCATTAATGGCATCAGTGATGTTCTCTGTTTTCCCAACGCTGACCCATTCATTCCTAGTAGAAATCCAATCCAGTGATAGTGGACAATCTTTTGATAAGTTTCTTTATTCTTCTGGCAAATAACTGATTGAAAATGCCTTTACAAAAATTCATCTTCATTAGGGATACTGGCCTAGAGGTTTTCTTTCTTTGTTTTGACTCCCTGGCTTATGTGTCACGACCATATCTGTGTCATGGAAAGAACTTGGTAGGACTTCTTTTTGTATTTTTTCAGAGCTTATATAACACTGGAATCAACCCTTCCTTGAATAGCTGATGGAATTTACTTGCAAATCTGCCTGATCTTGGGGGCGGGGGTTCCTTGGGAGTCCCTCAGCTTCCCCTTCTAGAAGATGAGACAAGCAGACTGTGCGGTCTCTACGGTCCCTGCTGAAGACACAGGGGGATCTCCGCTCCCACGACTATCTGGGTGGCTTTGGGCACTGCTTCTCCTCTCTGGGCCTCACTATCTTTATTTGGGAAATGAAAGGACTGGACAAAATCATCTCTATGGTTCCTTCTCATTCTAAACCCCTGTTGCTATGATCCCATCTAAAGAGCCTCTCAGTCTGTCCTGGCTTTCTGCTTGCCCTGCATGCCTTCCCTGTGGGCATCTGGGAAACTCCCCAGGGGTGAGGTCATCTCTGTTTACTTCGCTCTCCCTCCCTTCTAGTCCCATGGCTTATTCAATTTCTTTTTCTGAGACTGAGTGGTCTTCTATTTTTTTTGCTCTTTTAATATGGGCATTTTATATTTTTACAAATGTTCCTTTGTTTCATTTAGATAGTTTTATTGTCATAAAATTGGGCAAAAGTTCCTATTATTTCTTCATTGGTTGTAAATTTAATTTCCTCTCTTCCAATGCAGAGTAACTTCATTTTCTTCTCTTTTAAGGATTTATCTATTTTTTTAAAGCTGCTAAGATTATTAATTTTTTTTTGCTTTAAATTTTGCTAAGCTCTTTTTTTATATCTGGAATTTCTATTTTGCTATTTGGAAATATTAAATTTGTTGGTTTTCTAGTTTTTAAAAAAAAATTGTACTGCCCAATTCCTCGATCAGTTCCCTCTTTTACTGATCAAAGTACATAGAGCCATACAATTTCCTGCAAGGATGACTTTGGCTGCATCCTGAAAATTCTGCTGTTTTCTCATTGTCCTAAGTCTCTCTAATGAAGCGATCAGTTTCCGTGTGTTCTTTGAACTGCCAATTCTTCAGGTCGGAGTTATTTAATTTCCATTTAATTTTTAATTGTTAATTAAGTGGACATTCATTGATTTTTCATTGTATTGTCAATTGTAAAATAGGTGTATTTAATATATCTGGTTTTTTGTATGTTTGTGATGTTTTTACGCCCTATTACAGTTATTTTTTTTCTTAAGGTGCTATATACAGGTGATAAATATTTATAATCCTTTCTATTCTCATTTGGCAGCCTCTAGAGGTCTAACATATCAAATTCTTCTAAAAGCCTATTTAGGTCTTTGCTTCTTTTGGTTAATTCATCTAGGTGGGAGGGGGTAAACAGAAGCCCCTGACTATTACAGTTCTACTAGGTTTTCCTATAACACATTTAACTTTTCTTATAAGAATTCGGACATCATGTCATTTGGGAGGGGTGGTGTATTCCCTGCTTTTCTCTTTTAGTTGAGTCTGTTTTTACTATTGCTTTGTCTGAGATTATGAACTGAAAGCATCTGAATACCCTCAGCTCCTCTGCCTTCTTCAGTGCTAGCTGCTCCTCCACGGGTGCCCGCGAGAAAAATCCTGAACCTTTGCCCACTGGTTGGACTACAAATGGCCATTATTAACAGGATGACTGGTCTGTCCTTCACAACCTCTTTAACTATTGGACTGAATCTCCTGCCTCAAAATCCTGAACTTTCACCTCCTTGCTCAAGTGCCAGAAGTCTCTCTCCCCTTCAGCTGACTTTCCTCTTTTCCACTGTGGCCAATCCTCTCCTCATCTGCTCCAGTCTCCTAGGAGGACGTGAAGGGAGAGAAAGAGGAAGGGGGAGGGGAAGGAGGAGGAGGAGGAGGAAGAAGAGGAGGAGGAACAGGAGGAAAAGGAGGAGGAGGAGAAGGAGGCCCACCTCTTCAAGACCATGGCCTCGGTCAGCTCTGGCCTTGGCTCCAGCAGGGCACAGGCTCAGTTCTCGAGCCTCCGTACAAACCCTTCCCTTGGCCCTGCTGCCATGATCCAGGAAGGCAGTAGCTCTTTTCTGCAGCCCCCTGGCACAGCACTTGGCCTGGAGCAGAGGGTCAGTGCCTGGCCGAGGGAAGGCAGGGCCGGAGGAGCGGCTTCACCTGGCTCTGGGGGAAGGGGGGGGCACATCAGTGCCACTTCTCCGAGCTCTAGGGCTGCCCGGGCACTTCACAGACACTGTCCCATCCTCCCAGCTACCTTCCAGGGTCACAGGTGGCCCTGGAGGTTCTGACTGTGCAGGTGTGAGGTGCCAGGGCCCCAGGGGTGGCTAGAAGGGGACGGGGCATGGAGGAGTTCCCTGGGCAGGCCCCGGGCTAGGAGTTCCAGGCACCTACCTGCCAGGTCCCGAGGCTCACCGAAGCGGAGGGCACAGGCCTTCCCCGGCTCCCCGAGCACCTGTCAACATGAGGAGCCGGCATCACTCTGGGGGTCTCACCTGGAGGGCGACAGAGGGGACACTCCACCCCCCCCCCCCACTGATCTATGATGCTGCGGCCCTGGGGACCCATCGCCAGACAGGGATCCTGTGGTCTTGGGTGACTCCGGACCCTGGATCCCGTGGTCCTGGGGGACCCTTGGGGCCCTTTTGGCGCAGCGTTCCAGGGACACACAAAGAAAAGGTTGGGGAAGGCCTGGCCCGGATTCGAAGTCTGCCTTTGCCAGTAACTCCCTGCCCACGTAGCCTTGGCCGATTCTCCACCCTTCCCTCCCCCCCGGGCGTCGGTTTCCTTTTCTGTCGCGGGGAAGGGGCTTGGGCTCCACGGAAGGCACAGCCCTGTGAAAACACGCGTGGCCGGGAGGGGCGGAGACACTGACCCGGAGCCATGACGTCGGGGAACAACAACCACCTCGGTTTTCCCACCAATAAAAGCAAGGAGCAAAGCCAGCCTTACGCAATCCGCGTACAGGTGCGCACGCGCACGGACGTAGGCGCACGCGCAATGCCAGCCCCTCCCCCCGGTGGAGTGAACCACTGTCGGGACGCTGGGGGAGCCGGGCCCGGAGTGGCCAGCGTCGCGGCGCATCCAGAATAAGCTACGGTCCAGCGAACCAGAGCAGGTGCGGAGGATGCTCCCCCTACCTCAGGGGCTCCAAAGCGCCCTTGACTCAGTCCGCTTACTTACTCCCACAACTTTCCCCCCACGCGCATGAGCCGGCCCGGAAGCCCTAACCCGGAAGCAGCTGCGCAGGCGCAGTGGAAGCCGGGCAGCATGGCGTCCCAGGCCAAGAAGCGCGCTTTGGGTAGCCGGCAGCCGCGGCCTCCGGGAGCCCGGGCCGAGGAGGAGCGGCAGGAGACGGCGGAGGATACTGACGAGAGCAGCGACGAGGAGGATGAAGAAGACGAAGAAGACGAGTTCATCAACCAGGTGGGGGAGGGGGACCTACGATGGGTGCTCGGTGACGTCACCGCGTAGATAGTCAACCCCTTGAGGGTAGGGGAGGGTGGAGTCTCGCCTCCAAGCTCACCCTCTCCTCTTCTCCCCCCGCTTCCGGTGAAAGGCGTGGCACTGGGCCTAGTTTTGCTTGTCTGACTCTTGACAGCTAGGGAAACTGAGGCAGGGGGAAGGCCTTGGCTCATCTCTCTCTCCCAGTGGCCATTAGTGAAAGCCTGCTGTATGTCCCCAAGCCCTCCTGTGGGTTCCTTTGTGTGAAGCCTAGGCACACGTGCGTGTGCATGAACGTCCATGCATGTGTGTGGACATGCACACGTGGATGTGTGCACGTATGCGTGTACACGTATCCCCCCCACTACACGGCCGCGCGGGGTCAGTGGGCTGGGCAGGGGTCTGGGCTGACCAGGCTTCCTTCCTCAGGCAGGAAGGGGGCGGTCCAGCCAGGGCAGGGACCCCACCTAGGGACCATGGCTAGCTTCAGCCCCCTGGTCACCCCGCCCCTTATTCCCTTTTTTCTTCATCTCCAGATGAGGGGGAGCTGAGAACCAGGATGGGAGGGGTCGTGGGGGGTGCAGTGGGGGCCATGGGGGGAGGGGATGCCGGGCTCCCTCCGTCTTCCTCGTGTTGTTGGCAGGAGGTGCGTGTGGACTTCGAAGCTCACTCTCTGTCCAGCCAGGACTTTGAAGGGATAAAGAAGCTGCTGCGGCAGGTGAGTCTGCCGGGGTATTGGGACACCAGGATGCTTGGAGCCCTTGTTTGGCTCATCTTAGTCAGCCCTATTGTAACATTGTAATACCGTAATGGTGTAACATTGTAACACAGTAACAGTATAAGGCTAACATTGTAACAATGTAACATTGTAACACTGATTATCTTCTGCGCTAAGTCCATCCCCTTGGTTCCCAGCTCTTCTTGAAGGCTGCTGTGAACGTGGCGGAGCTCGCCAGCCTCCTCATAGAGCAGAGCCACATCGGCAGCGTCATTAAGGTGAGGAAGGGGCTTCCCTCCCCTACCCTGAGCCCTAGGGCTTGGTGTTGGGAAAGGGAGGGTCCCTGGGGATGCCCCCCTCCCCTAAAAAAGAAGAGCATTAAGTTAAAGCTGCTTCCTCTTTGTCTCTACCTTGTTTGTTTGGAGAAGAACCACGTATTAGGCCGTTGTCCAATCTTAGGCATGGCTAATACCTTGGAGTAGTAGGGTAATGAAACTGGAGACGCACTTTAGTTACATCTAGGCTGGTTTCCTTATTTTACAGATGAGGAAACTGAGGTCTAGGGTCTTGTCTAAGGCCAGCCAGTCAGCAGGCACGTATGTGTGCCAGGCACCCTGCTAGGCACTGAGGACACAAACCCATCCCTGCTAAGTGAGCAGCCCAAGTTCTAAAAGGTGCCTGGGTGGGGTGGGAGAGAGGGGACGGCTCTTGGCCCAGAGCCAGTGTGCCTGCTGGCCTCTGCCCTCTAGCCCCTTGTACTTCTGTCCATATTCTGAGCCCGACATGGAATTCATGCCTTTATGTTCCGAGAGGAGGAGGTGACCCAGGAAAAAGAAAATGAAGAATGGGATGAGGGGAGGAGGGGTGTAATACAACAGTAATGGTGCTGCTGTGGCACTCCTGGGCCCTCACACTCACAGCCTGAGCTGCTGCAGCCTTTTTCTGGCAGAGGTGATGGAGGCGCCCCACTGAGTCCAAGTAATGACTGACAGCCCAGCTTTAGGAGCCAAACTTCCTGGGCAGGGCCAGGGACCAGGCCTGTGATGCTGTGGGTGCCTGACCCTTCCCTAAGATGATACAGAACAGCATGAATTAGGAGACCTAGCAAGTGCACTAAAGCAGACAGTGTGTCAGAGGAGGTCAGCGGAGGACGGAAGGACTCTGCCACCGTGGGCTGGCCCAGAAGATGTCCCAGAGACCCAGAGATGACACGGCACAAACCAGGGCTGAAGTGAGGAGGGAACTGTCCTGGGTCCTCCTGTACGAGAAGCTCTTTGCAGACAGACTCTGATGTCTTGTAAACTATACCTTAGCTGCTAGTGTTAGAGCAGAGGGGACTGAGGCTGGAAGGCGGGTCATGAGGGCAGGAGGGACATGGGCCTCATGTAGGCCAGTGATTCAGGAGGAGACAAGGAGCTAGAGCAGTCATACTTGGCAGGCCCTTTTTTCTGCAGAAAGGGAAAAGTTCTCAGTGCTTTGGGACTGGCTAGGAAGAGAGGTTTTTGGAGATGACACCTACCGCGCCTCCCAGCAAGTTGAGCCCCCACGTTTCCCAACAGAACCCAGAAAGAGCCAAGACTCGTCCCAGAGCACCCCGGATTCTCAGTTGATCACTCTCTGTGAGAGGGTTCTGTGCAGATACTCCCAGAAGCCAAAACTTGACAAGATTTGAAAGGCAGCAGCAGGGAGGGGGTGGTTCCCAACAGCTGGCCCTGCATCAGGGCCAGATTCTTCACTTTTTTCTTCCCCAAAATTGTTTTCTACTTTCCCCCTTCCATAAAGTTGTCTCCCCCTTTATGTCACAGTCCCATGTTCCAGTGTCCCTTCTACCGTATCCCAGCCTCACATGTCTTTTGGGGTCTGGTTCCATGCCAGACCTGGATGTCTCGGGGGCATCCCAGCCTCATTGGGTCCCCAAGAGAATTTGTTACCTTTCTCCTGGAACCCACCCCTCTCCCAGTCTTATTGGTTTCTTTCCATAAGGCCACCATAGTCCAGTCAGCAGGTTCATGACCTTGGAATCCTTAACCTGTCCCTCTCCCACCTGGCCAGGAGTCCGGTAAATTGTCAGGTCTTGTTAATTCTCCCTCCACTGCGTCTCTCTTTCTCTCTGCTCACAAGGCCTCCAGCCTCACTTAGGTCTGGGTGACCTTTCACTTGGGCTATTTCCAGAGCCTGACTTCTTTGACATTTTTGTGGTGGGTTCCAGGAGAGGGTCCTGGCTATTACATGGACTGTGAGGGTCAGCCTTCTTTCTCCTTTTTGTCCTTCCCTGGTGTTTTAATATAAGGAAGGATCTATCTGGTCAAGAGGAAAGCTTAGCAGAACAAGAACTTAGTATTTGTCTACAAAAAAGAGTCGTTCCACGAAATCAGAGCTGGAAGGAACCGTAACCGCACACTTTGGTCTTGCCAACCCTGAGGGGGTGTGGCTTGTTTGGTGACCTAGAAAGAGCCAACCATTTATTGCTTTATTGCGATGCCACTTGTACCCCAAATCTGTACTTCCTGTTGGTGCCAAGCTGCCCCAGAGCTCTTTGCCCTGGCTGCCCTCTAGGCCAGCTGCATGAAGTGCAGCGTTGGGGTTAACGTCTGTGAAGGTTTTCTTCCTTTCATTTCATTTAATTCAAAGTAAATGAGCAGGCCAGAGGTTAGGTGGAGATAGCCAGTTTTAGTAACAATTAAAATAGCCCATTTTCTGCTGAATGACCTTAGAAATGGAAGAGACAGACTTGTCAAGGAGCCTTGGGAACAGTCTGGGTGCCACGAATCGGGTCATTGGATCTTTCTGGCTTTGGTCTTGGGGCAGAGCCCCTCTCAGCTCTAAAATCACATGATTCAGAAAACTTGGGGCCCATCTAGTGAAGACCCGTCAGTCCTAACCCTTACTGCCCATCCTTGTTTTCACTCTTCTGAACCCAAAGCTAAAATCTCTCTCATTTTCAAATAGCAAACCGATGTTCCAGAAGAAAGTGATGGGGAGGATGGTGAAGAAGAGGAGATTTTTGGTTTCATAAGCGTCTTGAATTTAACTGAAAGAAAGGTCAGCTCCATGGTGTTGTGTCTGAATGGATTTTCTTAAGATTTAGTACCTTTCCTGTTAGGCATTATTGCTGATTCTGTTGGTGTCTGGTCGTAGAATTCCTTCTGAGAACACTTTTTCATTAAGTTCTTGGATTCAGTAGAAATCTGAATTTTTTCTGCGTGATTCAGTGAAGACGCTTCTTAAAGTGGTTGGGCTCTCGGAGTGGCTAGGTGGCTCAGTGAATAGCGCACCGGCCCTGAAGTCAGGAGGACCTGAGTTCAAATTTGGCCTCATACACTTAACACTTACTAGCTGTGTGACCTTGGGAAAGTCACTTAACCCCAATTGTCCTACCTTCACCCCTCCAAAACACAACAAAAAAAAGTAGTTGGGTTCTCATGTTGAACATTGGCTTGTTCTGGGCTACACATCTTGCTCGTGAACCCTACTTCTAGGGGCTCTCTGATGCAGGCTGAATGCTGACAGTTAGGAAGCCAGTGAGCCCATTGGTGACATTGTGTTTTTTAGTATACATTTAAGCACCTACTGTGTGCTGACTGCTGGGGATACAGAATGAGGCCTAGGACTGGTCCTGCCCTCCAGGAGCTCACATTCTAACGGGAGAGCATGGCTGAACACATGCACATACATACACGTACGTGCAGATAGGTACATGTACATGCGGAGGAAGCAGATAGAGGATGAGTAGGAGATGACTGGGAAAGAAAGTGGGCTTTTTGTTGGGCAGCCAGCAGGGGGAGAGGAGGAAAGTTTTCCAGCAGGGTGAGTGGCCAGAGAAAGTGGGGTTTTGGGCACTTCGGTCCGTTGCCTGATCTGTCTCTCATGAAGCTTCATCTCCCTGCTTTCTCTCTGCTCAGATGTGGGTTGTGTGCCCTTCTTAGTCTCTCTTTGTGAGGCAGGCCATAATGATGATTCAGAAGCCTCTTGTCACTGACCACAGGGTGGTAAATCGCTAGCAGCAGTTCCCTTGGGAATCAGGTAAACGGTCACCAGTGGAGCCCTAGAGAATGCCCTCTTGAGACCAGAGCAGGAACTTGGCCCCAGACTCTTCCAAGTAATGGCATGGAGCTGACTTTCAAGTTTTCTCATGTTGGTGGCCAGTCTCTAACATCGGGAAACCTTGTCTTTGATTTCCAGGGGACTGAATGTGCCGAACAGATTAAAGAGTTGATTCTGAGCCTCTGTGAAAAGGACATGGCTGAACAGCTGCGTAAGCTCCTCAATGATCCTGCTAAGCCCGTGGGCCTCCTGCTAAGTGAAAGATTCATTAACGTCCCGCCCCAGATCGCGCTGCCCATGCACCAGCAGCTCCAGTAAGAAATGGTTTCAGAAATGTGATCTAAATGGAATGTGTTGAGGGAGAGAGGGAAGGCTGTCATGGACTGAGTTACAGTTTGGTGGCCTGCAGGTGGTGGGCCTCGCCTCCAGGCCAGCTGGCCTGTACTGGGAGAGTGGTAGTTCTCTGCGTGAAGGTCTCTGCTTATGAAGCTTAAGAGCAGCCTTTGGAAGGGATTTAAACTTTCCGTTCAGTTACTGTTTATTACTTCACTGAGTTAATAATGATTCCTCCCCACGTAGATCAGAAATGGCATCTTCGATTTGTTTCACTAAAACAGCCGAATTTTTCCATATAAAGTCTTTGTTTTGACATGCATCAACTAAGCTTAGGGAATCAGTTGTGTAAATAAGAGCAGTGAATCTTAAAAACTAAGATACCAGTGTGAATGATCTAATCTTCTGGAGAGCTCAATGTGGAAACAGTGAAACAGTGAAGCGACGTAATGTCAGAGAGACAGTACTGCTTGAGTTCTAGTGAAGTCTTGTGGCATAGCCCCACATGTATTGGTAGGCGGTGTGGGGTAGGAGAAAGGAAGCCCCACTGCTGCCAGGAGGAGTCTTTTCCAAGGCTGCTTTTTGTTTTTCTTTCAGTTATGTTGTGGGCACAGATCTGTCTCCTCCCCTGTCTCTTGGCCCTCAGCTTGTCTGCTCAGCTGTGGTTGGGCCTCTCCAGGCTCACTGGGTGTCAGAGCCGTAGCTCAGAGGCAGTGAATGCCCTGTGGGATGAGAGGCGTTTTCAGTGCAAAGTGAATTCAAGTTCAGTCAGTGCGTAGCTGTGGCTCCAGCAGGAGCGAGTGGGGAGCTCAGTCTTTGTCCAGCAGTTAGGATGAACATGGTGGTGGCCTGCCGAGGGCACCTTCCATGCTGGGTGACCCTGCACACCTCACTTTCTCTCAGTTGTGAAATAGGAACAGTGGCAGCAGAGAGATGATCTGACGGGAGGCACTTAGGAAGCCCTTAGTGCAGGGCCGGCATCTAGGAGGTATTTAATCGGTACTTTTCCTTCCTTCCTGCATTCTTACCCAGAAAGCAGAGAGGAATGGCATCCAGCCATGGCTTTTTTTCCCTGTACTTATTTTGATTCATTGAAACCTGATCACTTAATGCTGGGGTCTCCAGCCACCAAAGATAGAAATCTCCTGGAGTTGGGAGGGAGTGTTTCCAGTCAAGGTTCTCAAGCCCCAGGAGCTGCCTGCTCAGAGTGTGCCCAGTCTTGCTGCCAGGGGACTTGTGTTGGCTGACTGGGTACAGACCTAGCTTTTGTTTGTCTGACTGATGCCCCCCCCAGCACGTCAGCAGTTGGGGGTGGTGGGAGTTGGGGGGTTCTTTCTGCTGTTGCAGGCTTTGACGGCCCCCATATATTCCTCATTCTGTAGGAAGGAGCTCGCGGAGTTGCACTGGGCCAATCGGCCTTGTGGCAAGTGCTGCTACTACCTCATGATCAGTAAGACGTTCCAAGAGGCCTCGAGGAATTCCAAAGGCAAAGCGAAGGTGCCCCAGAAAGAAGAACTCATGTTTGCCAATGCAGAGGAGGAATTTTTCTATGAGGTGAGGTGGGATTGTGCACCTGCTTTTTATTTCTGACCTTAAAGGACAGCATAAGGAAGTGCTATGCCAGGCCATGCAGGGTGACAAGGGACTACATTAGAGGCCACACACACTGGTCAAGAGGCTCTGTCTGGTCACTTCATCTCTCTGTCCCTGGCCACTCTTTGTAAATTCCACACAGTCCAGCCTGCATGTGTGCACATTTCCTCCTAGAAGCAAGGTCTGTACATGAATGAAATCACTGCTCCGTCCCTGTCCCAATATTTGCTGACTCTTCTATACTGGGATTTTGTCAATAGGCTTTTTGTGGCTACTGTTGTTTGATGGTGAATTCTGAAGACCTTAGATGAGCTTGACTCCTTTTATTGGTTGGAGATGTATCCTGAAGCCTTCCCCTTTCTGGTGGTGGGGTCAGTGATGTCAGTCTCACATCATTGACCAAAGTCACACTAGGGAATTCATTTCTGAAGCCTGCTAGGGGAGCCTTATTGTGTCACTTGTCCAAGTGGATGGTACCATGAAAAAACTGAATGGCCCCCAGAAAGGCTTGTCTTCTGCCACAGACTGAAGGGAAGAGTCTGAATGCAGCTTCGTTTGTCCTCTCATGGGAAATGGGAGATTCTTGGTTTCCCCATTGACTTCAGGAGCTCAGCGGTGAAGCCTCTTCTGTTGAGTACAGATGTTTTGAGAGCTTGCCTAGGTTGGAAGGGAGTCAGGAGACCTTCGAGGCCAACCCCCTCATCTTAACGATGAGGAAGCTGAGCCAGAGAAAGGAGGAATGACTGGGGGTCAGAGCAGGATTTGACCCAGTCTGCTCCTCTCTACACTGTTAGGGTGGAATGGGTTCTCACTATCAGTCATTTTGAGAGAATGTTCTAATAAGGTATATTATATATAACATAGAATAATTGTAGCTAGGATTGGTAGGCTGAAAAGTAACATGATCTCCTGATTTTCATAACAATCCTGTGGGAGAGGTGCTATTTTCAGTTCCATTTCACAAGTTGGGAAACTGAGGCTGAGGTTCAGTGACCTTCTTAATTCTTAAAGCTCCAAGCAGAGCCAGGACTCAGTTTGGAGCCCAGGTGCCTAGTCTGGGTCTTGTTATACCGGAAAAGAGATTGCATTTGAAATGAGGTCGTTTAAAAAGCGGGGCCATCGTGGTCTGAGACAATTGCAAAAGAATCACGATGGGAAATGCAGAGAAAGAACTATGGAGTCCGGTGCAGATCAAAGCATGCCTTTCTCTTTTTCTGTTTTTTCTTGTGGTCTTCCCCTTTTGTTCTGATTCTTTCATAACGTGATTCACGTGGAGATAAGTTTAATGTGATTGTGTATGTGTGGCCTCTATCCAATGGCTTACTATCTCGGGGAGGGAGAAGAAAAATTTGGAAGTCAAAATCTTATAAAAGTGAATGTTGAGAACTGTCTTTACGTGTAATTGGAAAAAACAAAATACCATTAAGTGGGGAAAGAAAAAAGTGGTGACAGGGCTTGGCCCTTCCCTAGTCTGTCAAGTGGGGGAGTGGATGAGGCTGGCCCAGCCAGCGGCCCGCTCAAGAGTCCTGGCTCATTTTTCTGCCGTGGCCACTTGCACCCTGGCCCCAGCCCTTCTGGGCTGTGGGGGAGTCCGTGTTAATTCAAGTTCCTTTCTTTTACTTTAGAAAGCACTTCTCAGATTCAGCTACTCAGTGCAAGAGGAGAGTGACCTGGCTTTGGGAGGCAGGTGGTCTTTTGATGACCTGCCCATGAAGCCCCTGCGGACGGTGATGGTCATCCCAGCAAGCGAGATGGGCGCAGTGATGGAGACGCTGAAGGAGTACCTGTCCGTCTAACCTACCGTGTGTAGACAGTCAGTGGCTTGTTTGGATAACACTTTCTGATAACCTCATTGGAGATTTAATGGTTTTGAAAACAACTCCTGTGTCTGTAATACCGTGTATAATGGATGGTTCCATCACTGTGGTCTTAACAGGTTTTTAAAAAAATCTCCTTTTTTCATTTTGGCCAAATGTACCTTGGACTTGTGCATCATTCATTAAAAGTTCTTTACTTCAAAAGAAAACTGAACACATGGATTAGGAATTTTAAAAACTGAGCAACAACTGTTTATTGTGGCTGCTTTAATGATGTACAAAATGTTTTATTTGTACAAAATGATCTTGGCTGGGCAATTTGTCTCGCCTCCCGTTAAACCTCTGTGCATCCTTCTCACTGACAAACCATTACAGCGATTAGCTTTGGGCTGTTTATTGCACGTACTGTTTCAGTGTGAACTGAACAGAATGAAGGCTCGAAAGTCACTGAACAACGCATCTGGGCTCGGCAGCAGCTTCTTCGGGGCACTCTTCACACATTTCATCTTGGCTTGTCTTCTGTCCCTTTCTCATTGTCGAAATGGGTGAGAAGTGATCGATGACTTGCTGCAGAATATCTCTGCTTTCACTAGGAGGCAGATTACTGAAGTAATAGGGGGGGGCCAACTGCACGAATCTGTTGGAGCAAAGAACAAAGTACAGCTATTTTAAAGGAACGTTGAAGCTCACATGATTCATTCAAACTCCAAGACCTTTGTAAGTGTTAAACAGAGCTCCTCGGAGGTTTGGTATTTAATGGGTCTGGAGTCAGAACTCCTGGACCAACTTAAGGGCTGAGTAGCCTTCTTGGGTGGGGAGGGGGGCACCCTCCTTAATGAGCCTCCTGGGAAATACCAGGATGGGGCCTTTGGCAGGAATAAAGGAGAGGATTTCCGGTAGATGAGCCCTGAGAAGAGATGCCTCAGTGCATGTTTGCAGGTTCCTTAGGGAGCAGCCGGGGTGTGACTGATGACAGCACAGTGCCTGCAGGCTGCTGCACCAGGAACCCTTGTTCCAAAGACTGACTTGTGGGCAGAGTTCTTAACCTTTTGTGTCACTCTTTTCAGAGGGTTTAGAAATGCATAAATTAAAATACCTAGGGTTATAAAAGAAACCAGTGATACTGAAATTGTTATAAAAAAGAATTTTTAAAAAGAAATCATGCTCATAGCCCCAGCTAAAGAAGCCTTGAATTAGCAGGAGAGTGACCTAAAAATATCTATTTTCATGTAGTCAGAGTCTTCATCTTCAGAAACTGTTTGGGGGATAACCTTGGAAAATAGTCCTTTCAGAGAGCCAGAGAGCAAGTGCAGCATGGAAACAGTGTCTGGTGCCTGCAGGGGGAGCTGTGCTCAGTGAAATGCTTCTGCTTTCTTAGACTGCCTGTGCATTTCTTGTTACCGTTGACTAATTTTGAACAAAAATATTCAAAATAAGTTTTTATTCTGGGTATCACATTAATCATTGATTGGTTGTCTGATTTAAACATGAGGGAATTTTCCAGGAGAAAATCCCAGCCAAGACCTGCATTTCAGCTGTCTCACTTGTGCCCAAGATCAGGAGGAGAGCTGGGCAGATGAAGCTGTCCACCAGCTCTGTCCCCTTTTGACTGGTTAAAGGTACATGTCCTTCCTGTCCAGCCTCTGCTGTGTTGGTTCCCATAGTCCTCATGCAGGAACCTGAGGGTGGCTGTGGTCAGCACCCCCCTGGGGAACAGGGTTCTCAGCTCTGGAGTAGAAAGACAGGGCCCTTCAGTGGGGTACAGGGAGAGAACCGAGGAATTCCCATGTCTCACCCTTACATTTCTATCACATCATCTGATTGGAAGCACATATAAAAACATGTTTCCATAAAGTCTGGGAGTATATAGTCATTATTTTTGGAAGGACACCTTGTTCAGGATTTGAGGGTGATGTGTTCTGATAACAGAGGAAGACTCTTACAATCCACCATACAGCCCAAGGCCCGTGAGACCTCTTCTACTAAAAGACTCCACGAGAGGGACAGGTTCAGTGGACTGGGCCTGCCCCAGAGCTTGGAGGGCTTTCATTCAGAATCAGTGAGCATGGATTATGAGGGCCCCCCCCAAGCCCCACTTACAGCTCTGGGGAGATTTCCGAGATGATCTGGATGTAGTTGTTCTCAGATATGCTGAACGTGTGGAAGACTACCCACTCTGGTCTCTTTTTCATGTCATAGTAGCATGAAAGGGGGTGCAGCTGAGCGACCTGCTTGTGGGTTAACATCAGGTAGTTCCCTGATCCATCCACATCACGAGCGATCTAAGGGAGTGCCAGGGGGCAGAGCATATCACAGAATCAGACTTTTTACATGTTTCTAAAGCACTCCATCCAGGATTCCTGTTTCACAGACCCCACCCCCAGTGTCACGAGAGAACCAATGGCAGCACAAGCCGGCTTCAGTACTCTACCTCAGGGGCACTAAGGAACCTTCATCCCCCCACCCCAACTCTGGCAGGCAGCTCAGATCTGACGGCTCAGATTTGCCTTGGTCCATTTCAGCCCTGTTCCTTCCCTTCTCACAGGCGCTCTCTCCCTCCCTCTAGCCATCCATTTGCCAGGGCTTGCCAGGGCTTGTCTTTCTGCCTCCAGAGCCTCTTCATCTGTCTCCTCCCATGGGTTCAGGCTGTCACCGCCTCACCTCCACTGCATTCTCTCCCCGAGAACCCTCACACCCAGCTGGGGCGGGTTACTCCTCTGCTCAAGAGGCAGCTACAGGGCACAGTGGACAAATGTCTGCCGTGAGACCCCCGGGGACACAGGGGAGTCTGTCCCAGGAGCTGTCCTCAGGCTGACGGACGTCAGCACAGGTACTGGGGAGCACTATCTGACTCATTTTTTAAATTCTGTAGAAGCCTATTTGCTGAAACAGTGATGCTCTGTTCCTTCCCATCAGACCACTGGTGGAATCAGTGCACCCTGAGACCTGCCAGTGGAATGTTTGATGTCAGCGCCACTAACATGAAGCCTGTTGTGGATTCTTACTTGCATAAAGTAACCAGCTACAAGGGCTTTCTTTATGTTCAGAGTATTTTCCTTGGAGCCAAAGGCCGGTTCCGTGTAGGGGAGCTCAATCCGCCTGACAATGTCTAGGAGTTCCTCTCGGATGCTGTCTGCCGTCCTGAGGGCCGAGGAGCTGAGGAAGTGATCAGCACACCATTTTTCCACATAGCCTAAGGGGAAAAGGGCCAAGAGTCCATTGAGAAAAGATTTCAAGCAACTGAGGCCAGGAGGAGCCAGGTCCGAGCCTGAGTGTGGTCCTTCTGCTGGAGGCAGGAAGTAGGATGGGGAGGGATCCTGGAGGAGTGAGGACACTGGGCACCCTCCCTCCCGAGATCACACCACCCTGAGAACTAACCTGGATCTGGGGAAAATGGGGAACTTCTTATAACGAACTCTTCATTTACATATTGCTAAGTACCCAGAACACCTTTTCCTAAGGGAATTATCTAACTGTTAATCTATGCAAACATCGAGCAACTCATTCTTAGGAAAAGAAGGAAGGCTGAGTGAGCTCTGGGGAAAATTTTCCCCACACCGGTTCCCCTCCAGGTTTTACAATGAAATTCTGTCTCCTGCTGCTGAAATACTATGTGTGGCGCTGTAAGCCCGGCTGGCTTAGGGGCTTGTCAACAGGGAAAGGTTGCGCATCTCCCTGCCGCCCTCCCCGCATGTCCCCTGAGAGCCCCTTTCCTTTTGGGTGGGAGTGATGTTTCAGTATGGAAACTGACCTCCTTGTCCAGACAGACTGAAGAATTAGTTACTAACCGCGGCTGCTGACAGGGCTGTCTTCAGGAAATACACGGGGATTTTTAAAAAATGAAGCATTTGGTCATGTTGATCTTAATGAAAATGTTCTTAAAATATTTAATCTATTCCATCCTTTACAGTTTTTACCACACAGTTTACTATGCGCAGACGTACAGAGGATACGCATGCACGCAGATGCACACGCGTTCTTCTAATCTCAGTTACCAGTGTCAGAAGTGACCCCTCAGCATCTGCTTCTCACTTAGCCGCCTCCTCTCCTCCTAAGGTGGTCCCCCCCATGTCTCAGAGACAACCTTGGGGCCTGGCCGCCAGCCTGCCAGATTCTCCCTGCCCTGTCCACAAGCACAGTCAGGCACCTGGCATTTATTGAGGGCTCAGGCTGGGAATTCACAGAAAGGCCAGCTCACAGGCCCTGCTCTCCCAAGGATCAGTTAAATGGACATCCAAAAGTAACCTGGAAGGGAGGGAGAAGAATAGCTGGGGTGGGAAAAGGCCTTCTGCAGAACATGGGAGAGGGAGGGGAGGAGGGAGAGTCTTTGAGGCATGGGGGGCAGCCAGGACAAAGGCACAGAGGGGGCAGATGGAGGGTCTTGGGTAAGAAACAGCAAGGGCCAGTGTAGCTGGGGCAGCTAGGGGTGCCACGGTGCATAAGAACACCGGGCCTGGACTTGGGAAGACCTGAGTTCAAATCTGGCCTCACACTTCCTAGCTGAGTGACCCTGGGCAAGTCACTTTACCCTGTCTGCCTCAGTTTCCTCATCTGTAAAATGAGGTGGAGAAGGAAATGGCCAACCAGTTCAGGATCTGCCAAGAAAACCCCAAACGGGCTCATGAAGGGTCAGATGTGACTGAATGGTAGCGACAAAAGCTGGATGCTGGAGTGGAGAGGAGAAAGCCATGAAAGGCTTAAAGGCTGAATGGGAGACTGTAATCCTGGAGTGAGGAGGGCCAGGGGGGCCCCAGGGCTCAGGGGGTAGGGGAGGGGCAAGCTGTGGCTATTACCTCCCCCTGGGCTGGTCACCGACAAAAATGAGAGGGTCACCACTTCAGGGCTGGGAGTGGGGCAGACCCTGCGGGTGGACGCCGCCCTGGTTCTGCCACTCAGCCCGCTCAGCGCTCTGGCCCCCGGGAGATCCCTCTGCCCCTGTAGCCCCTTCCTCCAGTTGGGGAGCTCTTCCTGGGACTTCTCTTTGGGGAAAGTGGCAACCAAGCCAGCCATGCTCCCTCCTGTTCTGTGCCCGAAGGCCCTGAGTGGGAGCCATGGTCCAGCCTGGCCCCCTTGTCAGCTTGAGGGCAGGGGCCATCTTCCTTCTTCCCCGTGTCTGTACCCTGGCACTTGGTGCAGCGACTGGCACATTCACCCTTTGCCAGTGCTTGTGGATGTTCCCCAGATGTCCCTCTAACGGGCCGAGCTCCATCTACACTCTGCAGACCCCATGCTTTCCCTCTGTGAAAACCCCCACCCACGGGCCCATTGCATCTTGAGGCATGCTCTTGGCCAGCAGGATTTCCCCAGGTCATGGGCCCTGGTTCAGCTGTCCCCCTCCTCAAGGGTGGTGGCCAGAAATAGGGCCCCTGCATTCCCCTCAAGGGCCAGCACCCCCCGACCCCCACTGCTCCCCTTTATTTTGTAACTAACAGCAAAGCTAAGCGCCAAGTGCTGTCTCCCCTTGGATCCCCGCCCTGACAAGTCCTCTCCTGCCATCCTCTCAGGCCTGGCCAGCCTGGCCTCCTGAGCTCAGTCCCTCCTGCCCCGTGCCTCCGTGGGCTCTGAATTGGCCGACCAGCTCCAGGGGACACGCGGGTCTCTTTAGATGACTCCCATCCTCTCTTCCTGAGAATAACCCCTATCCCCACCTGGTCTGGCTTCCCTTACAAAGATAACTCCTGTTTTTCCTCAAGGCTTTCACATCTCCTGTTGAGAGCTGACAGACTAGGTGGGGCCTCCCCTCATTTCTTTCTTTCAGCTCCTGTCTTCCTATAGCGCTCAGCTCCAATGTAGGAGGCCATTCCCAGCCAGGCCCTAGCTGCCAGCTGTAGCCTTCCCTGCTGGGGTTCCCTTACAGTGAAGGGGTGCCACAGGGCACAGAGTGCAGGGCCTGCAGTCAGGGGACCTGAGTTCACATCCATATTCACTTACTAGCTGGGTAACTGGCAAGGTATTTCACCTTTCTGCCTCAGCTTCCTCAAATGTCACAGGGGATATTGGCCTGCCCCGCCCCGCCCAGGACAGTTGCACAGATCCTATGGGAGCATGACAGTAAGCAGACTGTAACCACTGCACTGGCTGCCTCTCCCAGGGCAGGGCGAGGCCTTCCATGCTTTTCCTGGGTGTCCTCCCCTCTTGGCTACTGCTGGGACCTCTGACGGGACCCCGGAACTCGACACCCCATCTCCAGCCTCCCTGGCTCCCGTGCTCCACCCAGCAAGCATTGTTTAAATGCCTACTGTCTGCCCATCTACAGGATGTCGGCTCTGTGTCTTAGAGAAGGGTCTGGTCACCCCTCATACCTGGCACAGTTCTCTGCACAGAGCAGATGGCTGCACTGGCCATGAATGACCTGTCTCAACTTTGGAAAAGGCCACAAACACTTTCTGGGAGTGGCCAGACTGCCCAGCACTCACTCTCGCTGGCTTCCTGGTAAGCCTTGTACACCTTGAGAAGAGTCAGGTGGTCGCCTTCTGGGTGGGAGAGGTCCATCCTTCGCTGCCAGGCCTCCTCTGCTCCGGGGGGCAGGGGCAGAAAGCAGTCAGGAGCTGCCCAATAGAGAATTTAAGACTCAGCGCCCTCAGGGGACACAGCCCCCCACAAACACCCTGAGGCTGCTGGAGGAGGCCCCCACTGTGCAAAACACTGCAGCGCCCAGGTCTGAGGGGCTCCCTGACTGCATCACAGCAGAGGGCATGGGGAAGGGGCTGCCCACCAGGCCCCACAACGTGAATGATCTCGGAATGATGGGTCGTGGTCCCTTTTTTCTCTTGGGCCTTTCCAAGACCTGCTCAATACACTGATGTTGAGGTGGTAAGGAAAAGGGAAGGGGGGTGGGGAATGAAACCCTGAGGGGGAAGAAGGCTGCAGGGAACAGGGTCAGAGGTCAGCCTGGACTTCCCGTTCTTGGGCCTAGGGTCAGAAGAAGACTGGCTGCCCTCCCTTTTCTATGGCTCCCAAGGCTGGCCCAAGGAGTGACAGGGAGGCTTGTAACCTCTCTCTGAGAAGGGGAGGCCACAGGCTGGCTACTGGTCTCCTTTCTGCTCAATGAAAGTGTGAGCTTTCCATTTTAAGAACACTGCTCTTTTTTTTACAGTATTCTCATACTTCTGAAGTTACATCCATCACGAGTCTCCAAGCTGACTTGTGACACTTTGCCCTTTGGGACAAAGTTGCTGGGCTCCATGTGACAGTCCCACACCAACAAGGGGCTGCAGCCCTACCTGTTACCATGGCGGCGATGGTGAGCATCTCATCGACACATTCAAATTCACAAGATGCCAGAATGGCCCTGGACAGCTTTGGATCCAGAGGAAACTCTGACATGATGACACCAAATTCAGAGAGGTTCCCATCGTTGTCCAGCGCCGCCAGGTAATCCAGATCCTCCAATGCCTGCATTAAGCTTTCAGGAGCTGGAAAACAAGAGGTGCCCACGTCACCCCCTGCCAGTCCTCGCTCTTAGAAGGCCCCACCCCCAACCCCCATGGAAAAACGACCGGAACCCCAAATGAGGTCACAGAGTCAGACATGACTGAAATAGCTGAACCACAGAGGATATAAACAAATTCTTCTCAAAGAAGAAATCCAAACAATTAATAACCATCTGAAAAAATGCTTCAGGTCACTATAATGAGAGAGATGTGAATGAAAGCAACGCTGAGGCTCAGCGGCATGGCCATCAGGTGGGCAGAGGGCTGTGCTGGAGGGGCTGTGGGGACACAGGCTGGTCCCTGCCTTGTTGGAGGGCCTGGGCAGCGGTTTGGAACCATGCACTCAAAGTTGCCTGACCATGCCTCTGAGAGCTCCAAGGCTGAGGAAGCGGCCTCATCTGTACAGAAATATTTACAGCAGCTCTCTTGTGTTGGCCCTGTGAGTGAGGGAATGGTCTTTGTGGGGGGTGGCATGCTATGGGGTGTAAGGGCCTTGTAGGAACTCGAACAGAGCGAAGGGACCAGCAACCACAGACCCCTCGAGAAGGCCCAAGAACTCGGATCGGTGCAGTGACTGGCTGCCTTCAGACTGACGGGGAAGCCTACTCCTCCCCTCTCCTGGCGGAGATGGGGACAGGGATGAGGAAGACACACGTGCCATATATATTTCTGTATCTGGCCAAGGCAAGAATTTGTTTTGCTTCCCTCTATGTGTTACAAAGCTGTTCTTTTTCTCCCCTCTTACCCCCATGATGGGAATATGGGAAGGAGTGATAATAAATGCTTGTTTTTGCAGGAAAAAAAGATTTGAAAAACTGACTCAGGGAATTCTGTAAAAGGACCCCTAAGTGGTCATTGCAGAAAGTCAAGACTTGGAGCCTGAGGACCACAAAGGACATGGGGCCTGCATGCCAAGCCCAGATGAAGCCTTTCCAGCAGGATCAGAGGGGAAATAAAGATGCCCATTATCACCACGATTATTCAGGATTGTACTAGAAGTGTTAGCTATAGCAGTAAGAGAAGAAAAAGGACCAGAACTCTCACTCTGCAGATGATATGATGGTGTACTCAGAGAGCCCCAGAGAATCAACCAACAACTGGCTGAAAAAATCAACAACCTTAAAATAGACCCACCCAAATTATGGGGGCTGTTCACTGGGCCCACGTACCCATGACGCCTCCTGCCCCAAGACGCCTTTTCCTCTGGGAGAAAAGGTGTCCAGACAGTGAGAAGGGAATTACACCAGGAATCTAGAGGGCCCAGAGTTAGCGGGGTGTCAGGTTATGGCTGCCATGCCAGGAGCAGCCGTGGAGGGGGAGGTGGCTGTCGGCCCTTTGGGGTCTGAGCCCCTGAGTGGGTGGCCACTTGGAAATCTCAACAACACCGGGACTTCCCTCCTAAGACCAACAACAAGAGGGGTTGTTTCACACGAGGAAGGACAAGTTAACAAATGTAGGTGGTGCCATGGCAGGGAGGGAGAACAGAAGAGAAACTTCTCGCCTTCTGTGCTCACTTTATGCTCGCCTCCTTCCAAAGCCAGCCCACAAAGTCTCCCGCACAAACCTGGCAGAGATTCACTGAAGAGCCCAGGTGACATTTCTCCCGGAGTGAAAATCAGTGGGCACAGAGCTGGCACACCCGCGCTGAGGGGGCAGCCTGGCGGACAGAGAGGCCTCCCCGGCAGCAAAGCCTACAGGCCTCGGCCTCCCAGAGCCGCTGGCCAGCACCTCTCCCGTCTGAGCTCTGCTTCTAAGCTGTTTCTCTATCAGTTCCTTCCTCCCACAGCATCAACATTTTTGTCTGGGAAAGGACAGCAACGAAAGCTCAAGGCCAGCACTTGGGGTTGGCCATGACCTTCCTCTAGGTCTCCACAAGTACTATGGGAGAAACAGTTCCCTTGGTGAGTTCATGTAGCAGGTTGCTGCTCCTGAATAAATTTATCACAGAGCACAAACTGGGCTTTATTATGCTTATGCACAGGTTGGGGGCGGGACGCAGACTGGAGTTTCAGACAAGACTTTATAGAGAACACTGCGTCAGAGACAGAGAAGGGATTTATTTTTTTGCTTTTTGTTTTTTTGGAGGGGCAATTGGGGTTAAGTGACTTGCCCAAGGTCACACAGCTAGTAAGTGTTGAGTGTCTGAGGCCGAATTTGAACTCAGGTCCTCCTGACCCCAGGGCCAGTACTCTATTCACTGCACCACCTAGCCGCCCCAAAGGGATTTTTTTTTAAACACGTTGCAATCTTGCTGGCTTCTTGGGCCTTACAGGTCACACGGGCCTGGACAACAGCTTCATTATCTCATGCTTCCTTCAATTAGGGTTGAGCGAACTAACTTAGAACAAACTGGTGAACATTCTCAAACAAGAGCGGCTCCCCCATTCTGATTCACAAAACTACAGAGCCACACTGAAAGAGCCACAATGGGCTGACTGAGAGAAGGGCTTGCACATCACAAAGATACCCAAAAGCTCAACTTCAGGGAAGTTCTTCCACAAACAAAAGCTTTTTGGGAGGTTTTTAAAGCTCTTACTTCAGGAATGCCAAAAGTCGAACTTTACTACTATTGTTTCAGGATTCAGGTTTTTTCTCCCCACCAAAGGCCAAGTAAGGTTAATATGAACAGAAAATGGGCTTTGATTACCCAAAATGTTCACAGAGGATCAGTGTAATAAAATGGAATAAAAGGCAAATGAGCAATTCCCATTACCTCACACTGCTGAAGGAGCCTCTGTGAATAAAGGCACTCCTGTCCCATGTTCCACAACACCGTGGATGGGTTCAGTCCAGGGGCACTAAGGGGTCTGTAAGTCAAGCTCTTACTCCTCTGTCGTCCCACCCAAAAGAACAGCTGTCAGAATATCTTTTTCTTACATCTGTATGTTCAAGATACATGGATTGTCACAGGGGCCACACAGGGTCCCAGCTCTGAAAGCTGGAGGGAGCTTAAGGGCCAGCTAGTGCATTTCACAGAGGGGGAACCTGGGGCAGCCTCAGGTGGTGACATCACAGCAACTCTCTGTACATCCATGTGATGGGCAGCTTTCTCGCTGTGGAATCCTGAGCGCTGGGCATGTCACTGCTCTGCTCCATGATGCCCAGTGGCTCCCTAGGACCCTCGCATCAAACACCAACTCGATTGTCTTATAACCCGGATGATCCAATCCACCTTTTCAGACTCACCCGCTGTTCCCTTCACATCTCTGACCCCTGCCCAATGGGCCTTCCTACTGCTCCTCCGGCCACTTGTGATCCTGCCACCTCTGCAGAGGAAGCCTTTCTGGAGCCTCCCTCCTTCCAAGACCTCATCTTTATTGTGTGTGTGTGTGTGTGTGTGTGTGTGTGTGTGTGTGTGTCTCCAGGGTCATGCTGGCTGTCCTAAGAGAAGGTGAACTCTCTGAGGGTAACAGCTATTCCCTCTGTCCTTGCCACCACACACTTGCACAGGGCCTTCCTGACTGTGCATGATGATGGGTTGGCTCTGGGCTTCCCATGTGCAACACGATACCAAATGGCTTTTCCAGTCTTCTAGCTTCTCCTTCAGCCCCTTCAATATGGCTGCATGAAATAGGACAAACAGTTTAGGGCTCTAACTTCCTGGCACTTCAGTGTCCTTCCTCTGTGCGGGTGCTGGCAATGAGTCACATGACTCCTGGCCCGTGGATGTGAGGCCCAGTGAGCGCTGGGCCAGGCACAAGCGGCCAGCCGCTGCCTGCTTCGTTCTGTTTCTTAGCACACTTTGTATAACTCTGGACATATTCTGTATGCTCAAAAGCTTTATCAGGGCTATCTGGTGGCTTCTAAATGAGCAGACAGAGTCTTCTAGTAGCCCCACAAATTACATTTTTCATTCTGTTATAGAGGACTCTAAAAGACCCTGATTATCAGATAAAAACAAAGATGTCCCTACCCGGGATTTGTATGAATTCAATTAATGGCCTTTGGCCCAGTTACGCCAAATCCATTTTCCTACGGTTCACAAATCCTGAAAAGGGTAACAAGTTTGCAGCATTTGCTTATTTCAATTATAACTTGAATTAAGTGCAGCAGCTGCAAGCATGGCCTGTTTTTGCTTGTAAAATGATGACTCAGAATTAATCCACAGCCCTTTCCTCCAGCACGGCACAAATGGCTGTGTGAGTACAACTCATAGACAAAGCCCCACAGAACTACTCCTCTAACAATCCTGCTCCCCTGGTCATCTGCTGCAATCTCATGCAAGCCAAAGCTAGCTGGAGTGAAACACAAGAATGGATTTTAGAAGGAAAACGAGACTGAGTGCCATGGCAGGGCCACTGATTTCTTACTTTTTAGTGGGGGCCATGGTGGCCGGCCTTGACTTCTGTCCTGCTTGGAAGAGGAATGTCCCATCTCTGCAGCACGTGGGGCTGGGGAAGATGAAGTCTATCTAATGTGCCCAGGAGTCTGGGCCGACCCAATGGGCCAGTGAGACGACAAAAAGCCAAGCGCTCTGAGGCTCTCTTGGCTCTAAGTGTTTTTTAAAAAGTCAGGCAGCAAAGACCATTCATATTTCCCTCAGGACTTTGGTCATGGTCCAATTTTCAATGGAGGCAGTGGGAATAGAAAGGAAGCAGAAAGAGAGAGAAAAAGGAAAGAGATCAAGACAGAGAGGAGAGAGAGAAACAGAATAGTTGTGTAGTTAGTGCAACAGCAGGACAGAGAGTCTTCTTTCACAGAAGCCGATGGGGGTGATCAAGAGCCCTGAAAGCTGCTACCGGCGGCCAAGGAGGATGCCTCCTGAGAAGTGTCACAGGGACGGTTTGAGCCCAGCACCCCCAAGATGACATAAGATCAGAAAGGGCAGAGGAGGATGGGCCAGGAGTCAGCAGACCCAGAGTGAGCCCTGGTCCCACACTTACGGGCTGTGGACACTTCTATCTAAGCCTCCGTTCTGCTCCTCTGTAAAACGGGGATATGCACTCTGTGATGAAGACCAAATGAGTAACCACTTAATGAGAATCTGTGAACTGCCAAGTGCCGTCTGCTGGGGTGGTGAAAATGAAGGCTGATGACTCTAGCTGTTGGCATCCCAGGCTGACGCATCCAGGCAACCTTTCCAGACTCAGACAGTGACTTCCCAGATAAGGCCCCTCCTCTGTGCTGTATGCTCAACATTTACAGGACAAAAGGAGCCCCTGAGATGCCTTCATGCTCCAAGAGGCCTCTATGGTTCCAGAGGTCAGGAGGCACCGCCATCTTCACCTTCATCTTCCCATCTCATTCCCGAGTCTTCCTCTACTCTTGGGCTGAAACCCAGGGTTCCTGGGCAAACCCAGTGTGTCTACCATCCTCTGTGCTCAACCCCTGTCAGCAAACAGAGCCTGGGGCTGGGCCAGGGCCCTGCCTGAGGAGGGTGCTGGGAACGGATCTGAGGCATCAAGACCTAAGCCTCAAGGGTACAGTCATTCCTATGTTACAGGCTCTGAGACGGAGGCGCTTCCCTCACATCAGAGCCGGCATCTGGCCCCAGGTCTGCACAAGGCTCTTTTCCCACAACGTCTCCCTATGTGCTCCAGTCTAGGCAGATGCCTCGTGACGGGGTGAACCTTGGAGAATCCAGGCTCCCATGACCATTTCTGGCTATAGTGGCTTCTTCAGGGGAGTAAATCGTTACCACCAAAATATCAGAACCAGAAGACAGATACTAGAAACAGGAAACTTCAACAGGGAATATGCTGGTGAGCTTGGAGGACCTCGGGCCAGAATCACAGTCATGGCAGCCCCACTGCCTGCCAAATCAAGCCAGAGAGCCTGAGGCCCAAAAGTCAGTCCCTATGTGGAGCAAATGGTTTTTGGTTGCAGTAGCCATGACACCTGGAGGTGACAGTCAAGGCCTCCATGCCTTTATCACCTGAGGACTTCCCAGAGCCAGGCAGAGCAGTTCTGCAGGATGTGAGCCAGCTGGCCTCCCCTCCTGAACTGACTCCTCCAAGGAAAGAAGAGGAGAGGAGGGGAGGGGAGGGGAGGAAACACTGCTTGGGTTCCTTTGGCCCTATTCCTAGGGTACACAGCATGGCTTCTTGAGGTGTTCATCCTTGTTCACACACCTGATACATCTAAGAAGGTGCCTGTGTGCTCTTGCAGGGTGAGAAAGGCTTCCAGTGTCCCCAGGGACAATTGGTGCATGGGGCAGTGGAGAAGCTTCAGACCTGAGCCAGATCAGGATTCAAATCCCAACTTGGTTACTTCCTAATGGTGCGATCTTCACTTTTATGGGGGTGTTCTCCCCTCTTGGGTCCAAAGGCCTCATAGGCCCCTCCCCCCTGAATCTGGAACACCTTCGGCCTTTTTCTCCATGGTGGAGGGCAGTCCTTGATGCCCTTAGGCCAGCCCCAGCCTCCTACACAGCACCAGGGCCTTGGGTCTCCTAGGATGTACACTCCCCTTCTAGCCACTCCTCCACCTTCCTCAGTGACCACTGGAGCAGATACTCCTCTCAGCAAGGACAGCCACTCCAAAGTCGATCTCCCAGCTCAGAAGGAATCTGTAGCCTGGGGTCCCCGGGTGAATCTTAGCCCCTTCTCAAAAGCATAGTTTTAAATGCATAAAAACAAAGAACATGGGATTATAAAGGAAAAATTGTGCTGAAATAGAATGATCAAAAACCACTTTAAAAAACAACCCACTTCCAGGGAAGGACCCTGGCTCTAGAACCAGGTACATCTGCCCATCACTGTTGGTTGCCAGAGGAAAAAAAAGTTCAAAATTCAGAAAGAAAAAAAGGAGCAAAAGGGCATAAAATGGATGGTTTTGCATTAACTGTCCAGCCTCTGCTTAGATTTACGCTGTGTATTTCTCTAAGGGGATAGGTATTTATAGTTGTTTCTTTCCAAAGTCACTCCCTCCAAGCTCTTTCTTGTTACCAAAAACACAAAATCAAACAGCGCCAAGCTAAGAGGGCTGATGCTCTGCACCTACCCAGGAGCGCCTAACCTCTCTCCCAGAAGAAGGAAGCATTTATCATTTGTTCCCCAGAACCAAGGCTGGCCAATGCAAGGAACCTGACTGGCGGCCTTAGTACCATTTTGGGATCCATTTTTTCTGGGTCTCCCATGCACTGCAATTGCAAAGACTCACTGAAGGCTGTCTGGCTCCGTAGGAAAGCTCTGCTGCTGGCACCTCCTGTTGGCTTACAGGTGGAGAATGGAAGGAGGGAAGCCCAAGGCCACCCAGCCCTCCCTAAACCCTCCCCTCAAAGGCACTGCCCAGCCCAGTCCAAGGATCACGCTGAGTGCATGGCCCACCACATGGCCCACCACTCCTCCCTCAGGGGAGTCCTCAGCACTGGTGCTGAGCCACACATCTAACAGGTGGGATTCTGAGTGAGTGCTCACCACTCCATTTCCTTTCAAACAAAGATACTGGGACAAAAGGAAACCCAGGACTTGGGATGGTGGGGCTGGGCAGTTGGATTTCTCAGGAGCTGGACAGCTAAGTGAGCATCTTCATGGGCCCAGCAGGGGAAGCCCCAAGAGCTTGAGTATTCTTTGACAAGCAGACCTTGTCTGGGGCTGAACAAATCCATCCTTGGCCTCCTGGGAGCCGTGCTGGGTTAAGAGCAGCTGACATGTATCCCAGAGGCCCTCATGCCTTCATGATATTTTTAAGAAAGGTGGCTGAGCAGGAATGAAGCCAATCATTCTCTCTATTAAGTCAGTGGTTGTTCACAGGGCAGTCTCTTAAGGAACTAGAGATCAATATCAATAGCCACTGTGTGAATGGCCTGACTCCAGGTGCCTTGCGTACTTCATGAGGTGAGCTCCCAGGGCCTGGTAGGGCAGGCTACCTGGCCACACGGGCTAGGGCTGCCCGCCTTGGCTCTCCCCACAGACCTTTTCTTGGGAATTCTGGTGGTTTTCAGTGAGGAAGTCAGCCCTGGAAGTGCCACCCCAGTGTGGGCAGGTACACTGCCCAGGAGGCCCTGAGCACTTCTGGAAGGACCCTGGGGAGAGTAGAAATTCTTCCTATGGGAAAAACTGTCCATGCTTGTCACAAAACCTTTACCCAGAGTTTGACTTCCTCTGGATAAAGTTTGACCCGAACCATAAGAAAGGGTGTAACAGTGCCTTGGGGCTCCCTGGGCATACAGCTTAGACCCAACAACGCTCTCTAGCTCTCCCTGTCAGGGAAACACCCTCCTTATCTCTGAGTGCTGATGGCAAGATTTCTCCCTAGTCCTCCTTGCAGTGCCCCAGAGGCAGACAGTTCACCAGGATCAGAAAGTTATTCCCCCGGTTAAAAACAAGAGCAATGCACAAAACACCGGCAACAGAACAGACGGACAGATGCGTGGCCAGGCTGCTCTGGGCACCTTGCCAACACTACTACATTAAATGCACTACCTGGTCTGCTCAGGAAGTCACAGTGGCCCAAGCCCGCGATATCAATCCGCTTCAGGAAAAGGACCAGGCTTGTCAGGTTGGCCTCTTGTAATTCTGGAGCCTTCAGTGGCTTCATGTCCCTGCTGACAAACTCTTCAGAGTACAGACGGAACAGTTTGCCTGGAAGACATTGGAAAATGCCTCTGCTGCCTCTGCCCAGCCCCTCTGTGAGTCCTCATGCCCCTGGCTCCAGAGCCCCAGCTACCTGAAGAGGATGCGCCCAGGATTTGCTTGCGGATGTCAGCCTGGCTCCGGCTGATGGGCTGCAGGACCAGGGAGCTGGCTCTGATTCTTGGCCTGTAGAGCTAAGAAGGAGAGACAGCATCTTGAGCATCAGCTAAAGAGAAAGGGCACTTCCCAAAGCCACAGCTACTAACCAGTCACTTCTATCAGCCTCATGTGCCAATAGCAAGCCCTTAGATCAATGGTCCTAAAGGCCCTGGAGAACCTGAACACACTGGGATCAGACAGGAGGTTCTGGCCCTTCCCAGTGCTGTCCTTGTCCTTGGGGGAGTCAGGACCAGATCCCCGCGTGGGATACAGAGGAAAGAAGGAGGAGCAGGCCTCACTGGGCCTCCCCAACATTCTGGCAGAGTCAGCATTAACTGCAATGGATTCTGTAGCCACACCAACTGCACAAAGATGTTCCAGGGCTTTTTTCACAATATTCTGATGCACAGAGGCTGTTGGACCCTGGGCAGTCTGTGAACCTCTTGGGAAATTTCCTAAGAGCCTCAGGTGCAGAGAACATGCCAATCTGCACTGAAGAGGGGGTTTTCCTCACCTGGAAGTGATCTATACCCAAACAGACAATGGTATCAAGCAGAGAGTTTGAAGGTGGGCTTTTTTGGGTGAGAAGTTATATCTCTAAGATGTTCTTTTTTTTCTTTCCAGAGCCCCTTAGGGATTTACTCAATCATGATTAATTCAGACTGATTTCAAGAGAGCCCATATCATCTCTGCCTTGAGAGTCATTACTTTTGGCCAGGGTAGTGAGGAGCCCCATCAGGTGCCCTGAGAGGACTGTGTATGGCACACAGGAAGTGCTTAATAAAGGTTGGCATCACAGAATGGTTTTCTAGAGTGAGAAGAGATGCTCTTCCTCTTAGAACATCCCAGCATTCCCAGCTTGCTTCCCAGCAGGTGGCCCCAGCCCCAGTCCTGACATGCCTGGTCGGTAACCCAATGGGGAAAAACAAAAAGCTAAGGCAAGCAGGGGACGCCAACTATGACATGAAGAAGGGCACAGATCAGGTGGCTGGTGCCTTTAGGGAGACGCTGATGGCATCACCAAAGGAGTTACAGCCATCGTGTCTCCACAGCCCCAGAGACACAGCTGCTCGAGCAGTGGGAAATGCACCTGGTTCCCCAGCACATTAGCCAAGGCAAATGCTGTTCATGGCCTGTTAGTGGGTACTTGTCTTTTCTCACAACTTTTCTCTTTGACATCTCTATTGCCCCTGGCAGTTTATTCCTGGGTCACACAGAAGGCTCAGCTGGGGACCTGGTTTCTGCCTGTGGCCTGACCCTAGTTATAGAAGGGGCCTTTTTGGTTCCTGGCTAGGCCTGATCTTTCTGCCTCTGAGAAAGGCTCCATTCCTGGACCTGTGGCGGGAGCTCACCTTTCTCCTCTCCAGCCCCACGTCAATCACAAACTGGACTGAGCGGCCCTGGAGCAGAGACTCTCCTGAGCTGGTCGTTAACACCACTTTTCTTTGGTAAACTTGGCTTCTTTTTTCTGTGTCTTCATTTGGCTTGAACAGGAGGCATTTTTCTTTCGGATATAAAGGGACAACGATCAACTCGCCAAGATCTGGGTTTAAGTTAGAGCCTTCTTGACAGATAATTTCATGGACTTTTGCAATTTCCTAGAGTTAAAAGCAACACAACCCATAAGCAAAAGAAATCATTACTAGAGTATTTCTTTTAATTATGTGAAATGATAACACAACAGGGTTTAACATAGATGGAAGAGAACGCTCGTGGTTGGTATCATTCCAGGTGTCTGCCACCTCTGAAAAAAGGGCAAAGAAAGTATAACAAGGTCGGGAAACCACGTCTGGGGCAGGTTGGCTGACAAAAAGGGCCCAGCCTGGAGTCCCCACACACTGCTAGCCTTGCTCTGTGCCAGCACTCCTGGCTGCTCGCAGCCATCACTGAACTGTCCATCTCAAGGGAAAGGCAGCCTCCCCTTCTCCATCACAGGACATCAGTGCACTATGAGAGCCATGGGACAGCTGCTAGAATTTCTGTTTAGTGTGTTCTCTAAGCAGGTGCTCTATCTGGGTCATTTTGGAAGGGGCTGTGCTGGCCCAGTTAGGCAGGAAAATGCCCCGAATGTAGCAAGGCACGCAGAAAAGTGCTCGGAGCTTTTTATAACTTGTGCTACTCAACTAGGTAGGATCGCTTATTTTTGGAAAGGTCTGAATGTCAAATATATTCTGTGAAGCAATAAAAGTAAATTCTGTGCAAGAAATCAGGCAATTACACAAAACACAAAACAGGGAGAAATTCCTACTAAGAAAGAATCCTGTTCCTAAGCCACAAATCCTTGAAATATCATGGGAAAAATATGTTCTCTAAATTGTAAGATTTTCATTTTTTTAAAACAATCACTTCCTTTTGCCACAATTCCTCTCTCCTCAAGGAAGTCAGTAAAGTGCCCACTCCTGGAGGCCTCCTTTCCCTTTTCAGCAGAGGCTCTGTTCAAAAGCCGTCACAGAATGAGGGCCCGGGGCCTCTTGGCTCCATCTCTGCCTGCCTCCCTCTGCTCTGCCTCCTCTTTGGCCATAACTAGGTTTAGGTTGGAAAGAGCCTGTGCCACCTCTAATCCAACTCACTCCCGGGCCCAGACATGAGGACAGATGGGCTCAAGGAGACTGAGTGAAAAGAGGCAGGGGCAGAATTCAAACATGGATCTCAGCTACAAACCCCAGTAAGACCTGGAGCTTCAGTTTCCTCCAGGGTAAAGTGGGAAGACTTCCCCTAGATTCTAGGGGCCCAGAAGCTCCCAGGCTAGACACTCACACTCAGCACCACAATTACTTTAGGGCACTATGGAAAGGCCCGGGTTGTGAGGTCTGCAAAGTGCATGACCCATAAAGCAGCTGACCCATACAATGACCCTGGGAAGCAGAGCTCTACTAGGATCAGCTGTGCTAGCCCCATTTGGCAGATGAGGAAACTGAGGCTGAGAAAGATGAAATGAGTTTGGAGGCAGCTGTGAATTCAGATATTCCAGCACTGGCTGCTGCCCCACCTGGCTGCCTCTGTTCCTGTGGCTGTTCATTTTTATCTTCAGGTAGGAATCAGGATGGCCACTACATTTTCATGAAGATAGCTGAATGCTCCAGTGCTCAGCTGCGTGCCAGGCACCATGCTTTACACACTCAATCCTCACAATAACTGTGGGCACATAGGCACTGTAATGGGGAGTAACCCCCATTTTACAGATGAGGAAACTGAGGAAAACAGAGGTTAAGTGACTTGTCCAGGGTCCCACAGCTAGGAAGGGTCTGAGGTTTTCCTGGCTCCAGGCCCAGCTCTCTATCCACTGCATCACCAGCTGCCCCAGTATCTGATATTGGAAAATGATGGAAAAAGTTCACAGCTGAGTGGGAAGGTCTCTAAACAGAAATTTGGTGAGAACTTCTTTGCAGAAAAGTGGAGCTGCTCACCTTGGGGCAATAATTCCCATCCAGGTAAGCCCCGCTCCTTCCCCCATGCTGCCTCACCAATGACAGAAAAGGGCCAGTAAGGCCCCCTGCTTAGGCCATACAGGACTTGCATGGCCCTAACAAGGACAGGGTACCCCACTTGTGGCCTCAGCGTGGAGGGGCCTCCCATGCATGGGACCTGGCTCCCAGCATGAAGCTTGCTATTCATGTGGCCCTGATTCACGGGGCTGCTCCATAACTGGTTGGTCAAGGGGTTAGAACTTCACTGGACCTGTCTCTGTACCAGGAAAGGCCTGTTTCTACTTTAAGGATGTTCATTCCAGTCAGAGATGATGCAGCTGGGTCTGCCCTGCTTCCTTAAAGCCTGCTTTTCTCCTACTGCTTTTCAGCCGACTTCCTCATCTCCAGCACTTTCCTTGGACCCTTCCTAAGAGCAGAGCCACAAAGACAATGGACTCAGAGCAGGGAAGATCTACTTCAGATCCATCCAGGTGAGCACCACCTGGACCGCAGCATGGCTGCCTTTGGTTCACATGGCCACTCCAAGAGAAGAAAGTCCAAGTCCTATGAAAGTACTCCAGAAGGCGAGTGCTCATAGCGCCAAGTTGTGGCTGTTTTCAGTTTAGACCAAAACAAGCCTACTGCAAAGGAAAGGCTTGCGGTGCATTGCCAAGACGCTCTGGTTTGCTCAGACCATTGGTGGGCTCCCAGAACATGCCTCTAGCATCTTAACCTTGGGCTCATTTTCACCCATTTCTTTCAAACTCTCCCCCACCTCTCAACTCTTGGTTGGCTGAGAGAGCTTGGACCACGCTGTAGCAGCTCAGGATATCAGGCAGCTCCTGGCAGTGTTAAGCTTCTCTCTCTTTACAGAAAAGGGGTATGGCCCAATTCATTAGGGCTTGTGATTAGCAGGGAGCTCCTGGGCAGAGGTCCCCAACCCGAGGATGTTCCTGTGTTCCCGCTCTGTCCTAAGCATCACTTACTTGCTCACAAGCCAAAAAGGTTGCGATGTCGCCCTTTTCTCCAGTGTGATGGATTTCAAAGATCAGCTGAATAACAGACCCCAGGTAGTCTTTGGGAGCTGCACACAGGTGCACCACCTCCACGGGGAACCCGTTTCTCACGTCGATGTGAGGCACGTTCCCATAGTAAGAAGTGAGCTTGCTGACCAGGGGAGGAGAAGTGATAATCACAAGCTTCAGCTCGGGCCTCGCCAGCAAAACATCCTTTAAAAGGCCAAGTAGCACTTCCGTCGAGATGCTCCTTTCGTGCACGTCATCCAGGATGATGACCCCATAGCAACCCAGAAAAGGAATGGACATCATTTCTCTTTGCAGGATCTCATCAGTGGAGTACCTGGGCAGAGCAAACACAAGTGAGCACACTTCCTATACACACAGCCTGTTACACGGCTCTGTGAGCTCACCCACTTGCTAAGGGCTCCAAACTCAGGGTCCCCTCACCCCCAAGGGTTCCTTAGGAAGGTCCAGAGTGTTTCCCTCCACTGTGTTAACAGAAGGTTCTGACTTTAGGGCCTGCTGGGTACCTAGTCCCATGCCCATGTCAGCTGTTCCCCAAGCAGCTAACCTCTGTGCTTTCTGGTCACTGGATCTGGGTTCCAAAGCGCCCTCTGCTCTCTGGGTTTCAGTTTCTTGGCCTTGAGAGTCCTCAAGGTCCCTTTCAGCCCTGAGTCAATGATCCTCAACCCAGCCATGCTAATGGCATGGCCCAGTGCCTGACCAAACATGGGCACTTGGAGGCTTTGTCTGACTTCTAGACTGTTGCCAATCCCCTCTGGAGAATGAGAGCCCATGACTCAGAAGGAATGGTGGGAGTAGGTCCTGCCTCAGTGGAGCATTTGGAGCCCACTCAGGGGCCCAGTCCAGCAAGCCCCAGGTGGCTTGAGCCTTCCATTTCCCTAGTACTTAGTGGTACGTGGGCATTTCCTCCCGTCTAGCTCACTGGCTGACATGGGGTGCCATAGAGATCTTCTCCTTGTGAGTCTTTCTGCAGAGGTATGACACCAGCTCCATCACATACTGGCTTCCAAAGTGGCCAGTGGAGAATGGAGACAGCAGGCAAAGATTCAGGGGAGAAAGTGCCATTCTCTTGGCTTAAAAGGGCTCTAGCCAAACAGTGTGTGTGTGTGTGTGCATGAGTGTACATGCGTGTGCCCCACGAGAGCCTTGCTGCAGCTCTGGCCCAGATGGTCGTCTGGGCCAGGGACAAAATGGCAGGGGCACAAACCTCAAGATGGTTTCACTGGTACAGCAGTTTTCAAAAGGGATGACATAGCCGACCTCGTGCCCGAGGACAACGTCCATCTCATCGGCGACCCGCAGGGCGAGCTGGACCGCCGTCTGCTTGTGCACCTGTGCGCATACCACGCCGCCATGCTGGTAACGGGTAGAGAGACAGTATTCAGCGCACCACTGCGGCACCTGGAGGGCAGAGGAGACAGGAGGCAGACCGTCAGGGGAAACTCCACCCGCAGACACCGGGCTCAAGGCCACAGAGGATGACTGTGCACCTGTTACACGTGCATCTGGGGTTCCCACCCTTCAGGTGAAATGACCCACAAGAGCGGGCCTCTGGGAGCATATCATGTCTCCGGACATGCAGGCCTTACTCTGGATGTGCAGAAAAGGCTGGCCCCCAGAATGTAAACAACAGCGGCGCACAAGCTGCAGACGCTGGGGGCCACGGCAGCCACTGGCCACGGGCCACAGGTGGGCTGTGAGTGAGGCCTCTGGCACAGGGGACGAGGGGGAAAGTCAGCTAATGCAGGGGTCACCACGTGGTTCACTGGGTCTGAGGAAGGAGAGATTTCCACAGAGGGTCTGGTGAGGTAGAACCAGGAACAGCTTCTGGGAAGCGGGTACTTGCTTAAGATCCTGATGGGCTGGGATGCCAGCCCAGGCATCCAGTGGCAGATCTGGGCATGTGCCCAGGGATGGGAGGTGGGTGTGGGGGAGGGGCCCATCCTATCCACCTGCTGGGGCCTAGGGCGGGCAGAGGGGATGTCCCCACATGTCCTTCATTTCCCACTGGACTTCTTGGGCTTCCCCACCAAAGTCATCTGTGGGAAATCCCATCATCTCATCAGATCCAATCAGCCTTCAGGGAGCCAGAGCAGAAGCAAAGGCTCCTTCCCTTCCTCCTCAGATAGCTAGTGCTTCACTTCCCACAGGATATACCAGTCAGGAAGTCAAGAAGACCTGAATTCAAATCCGGCCTCAGGCACTTCCTAGCTGTGTGGCCCTGTTTGCCTCAGTTTCCTCATCTGTAAAATAAGCTGGAGAAAGCAATGCCACCCACTCCAGGACCGGTGCCAAGTAAACCCCAAACGCGGTCATGGAGAGTGGGCCTGACCAAACAACAAGGAATGGAAGAGCCTCCCACACGTAGGCATTAATACATGTTTATTCACTAGTGAGCTGGCAGCGCCAGACTATGGAGGGCTTGAATAATACACTAAACACTGTGATCTTTATTCAGAAGGTATGAGGGAGTCAAGACAGGAACAAGATCAGATCAGCGGACAAGAGCTGGAAGCAACGAGAAGGGAAGAGACTTGGGACGAGGCCCCAGGCAGGGGATAGCAGAGTGTGGGGGGTGAGAAGGACCAAGGAGGCGGTGGGTGGGACCAGGCAAAGGGAAAGTCCCGGGACTGGGGAGATGCCGCATCCCTGCTGGATGCTGCAGGAGAGTGGGGTTGCTTACTGGTCTTGGTTTAAGGCCCCACTGGGGAGTACAGTGGTTGTATTGGAAAAAGTCTGTGATAATCCACAAAAGGCACCAACAAAACATTTTTAAAAAGACAAGCAACACACCCAGGTTTGGTGAATGGACAGAAACAGGTAGCCATAAGGAGGAGTGTGTGTGGGGGCAGAAGATCAGTCTGTCTGGGGGAGCTGGAGCTGGGGTGTTGGTGGGCCTTCCAGGGGAATGTGTCTGTTAGACGACTTCTTTCTGGCCAGCCCTGTCACAGTGGTCTCATTCCAAGATGCTGTGCTCCAGGGTTAGGGTTAGGGCTAGGAAAATAGCAATTAGCTGGCTGTTTGGTCTAATGCCCATGCTAAAAAGCAAATCGAAATATTCAAATCACTTCTTCTCTGTACTGGATTCTGAAAAGATTTTTTTTTTGTATCGATAGCTTTTATTTTCTAGCATAAAAGACTTATTGTTCAGTAGAAATCTTCCTAAAGGCTGATGGCCATCTTTTGAAAAAAATGCACAACTATGCTCTAAGGAATTATGTTTGTACTAAAATCTGTGAATCAAAATAAAAATTACAAATTATCCCTGGAAGAAAATGTAGAAAGATGCATCTTGCTGGCAAAATACATATCCCTCCCCCACCTCGCTATCAGCAGGCAACGTAAAAAAAATTCTGGCAATTCGTGACTAAAAACAACAGCCAGCAAAAACTCTTTCAGCCCAGTCATCTTTGGGAAAGAATGGCACTTGCTAAAACCCTAATTAATTACCTTCTGTGTCTAACAGACATCTTCCCCCGGAGGCCCCCAGCACCCTGCCTCCCCCTCCCCCTCCCCAGACCCCTCCTCCTTATGACTACCTGTTTCTGTCCTTTCACCAAACCTGGGTGTGCTGCTTGTATTTTTAAAAATGTTTCACTGACACTTTTTGTTTAACAGCACAGTCTTTTCCAAATACAACCACCTCTCTACCCAATGATCCTTCCCTTAAAACCAAGACCAGATAGATCGGCAGAGGACATGTGGCTGAGAGCTGACATTTCAAGGCACTGTCCCTGGGATGGATGGAGCCTCTAAACAAGCTTTTAAAAATTATTCAGACAAAAGCTTCTTATAGACTTAGAGTAGCTACAAGTATTGATGGCCCTTTAGTGAAGCCTGGGCCAGGAAGACGTAATGCTTTCACCTCTTCTTTCCCAGAATCCCAGGATCTGCTTATGGGCATGGAGGTGTCTGTGGCAGGTGCTGCAGTGGGGAAACCACACCACACAAGGCCCAGCTCCTACCCTCTCTGACGTGATGATCTATTTGAAAGAATAAGATAGGAGGACTAGCACTTGAGTGGAAGGCACTGGTAGACCCAATGCCTGGCCTTAGTTCTGCCCTGGCTGTGTGAACCCAGCCCTTCATCACCGCCTCCTCTGAGGAGTAGGTCAGGCTGGAACAGGGAGTCCCTGCCTTTCCTGTGCTGGAGCCTTGCTATGCAGTGTACGGGAGCCTGTGGACCAGAAAATGAATCTGAGGGGCCTCCCTGACAGGTCTTTTTTGGACAGGCCTTGTGACCTGCCCAAGAATCACACGACAGAGGAAATCAATCATATTTAAGTCCAGATGGACCTTTTCCCAGTTTGACCCTCCCATCTCTTCACGTTTCCCCTCCTCCCCGTTGCCTATTCCATCAGGTGCCATGCCTATTGGTCCGGCTTCCTTCCACAGACGTTTCCCATGCTAGCTGCACCCTGGTTTGGCTCCCATCCACAGTCTGGCCTAGACCACGGTCATCACCTCCTGCCTCTCCACTCTCCAGGTCAACCTTCACAAGGTGAGGTCTGACCATGTGACGTGACTCTCCTGCTTACTAACCTTCCATGCCTCCCTACCACTTCTGGGCAGAGTGGAGAACTCCTGAGCCTGGTGACTGAAGGGGATCCATGACCCAACCCCACTGGACACGGCCAGACACTCTTCACACTCTTCTCTTATCAGACACAATCAGGACCACTGGCAGCTCACAGACATCCATCTTTGGTCTCCACCTGCCCATGTTCTTGCTCCTTATGTCAGGAGCCTTCAGTCACTTCTGTCACTCACCATCCAGCATGGTGTCACCTACCCATAACATTTCTGCCTCTTCAACCACTCCCACAGCACTCGGCCTGGGCCACATTCTACCTAACGCTTGTGTACACGCTGGATTGTCCCTGACAGACTGCAAGCTCTCCGAGGAGAGGGTATCTAGCACAGGAGTTTGCAAGGGGCAGGGATTTAATAAAATTTACATTGAATGGTCAGGACTTATCTTACACATGTGGGGATCAATGAAAAGAAGGTATGTGCTAAAGAGTGAGAAAATGGGGAGGTGGTGGTAGGCCGGGGCTTCTGAATATGATGAGGCAGCCAACTGGGCTGTGACCTTCAAGGGCTCTCCCAGAGGACCTGATGGCAGTTTGAAGGGTGGTTTGGGCAAGCTCTGGCTGTAGGCCTCCCATGGGGTGGGATGTAAAAGGGGCCCAGTCCAGGTGGTGGCACCAGAGGGAGGAAGGAAGAGGAAGACGCAGACTCAAGAGGCCCTTCTGAGAAATACTCCACAGGACACAGGGATATCTAACTATCAAAGAGTCTAAAGCCAAGCACAAGCAGCTTTTCAGAAGAATGCTACTGTGAACAGTTTTTAAGGTTCTGATTACACAGTATAGTGAACACTCTATTCCATAACAAATCAAAGCAAAACATTCACAGTAAATCAAAGTACAGCATTCACAATGTTACAACTTATCACAGAAAAACAAAATACAGCATTCAAACAACTTATCACAGAAAATGGCCACATAGTTAAAGAACAATGATTTAGTAACTCAAGCATTCACAAAATCCTTAATTCAATCACAAAGTACAATAGTCAAAGTTCTCCACTCATGTGGCACACTAAGTTACCTCAATCAGTCACTTATTCAGTCATCGATCACTAAGTACAATCGCTGAGTCAATCAATCATTCAATCATCCTTCATCATTCACTATTCAATCATCAGAAAATACACAGGCCCTCCACCCCTAGGTCACTACTAAATTTGCAATTTCTCAGTCACTATACAGAATCCAAGTAAAGTCTTCTTTCAGCTTGACTCGGGGTGGTTTCTCAGTTTCCCTTGGATCCCCTTCCATGGTCCCAGATCCTACCTGGATTCACTAAACTGTCACCTGGGTTCAAAGGCAGACAGCTCCCAGGTCCTTGTCCAGCTCTCTGTGCAGTTCCTGCTCCACATGGGAGCTCACAGTGTCCATTCCATCTCAAATCCTTCACAGTCTCTGTTCCTGGGAAGTCAAGGCTGAGCCAAGCCCCAAAGAGGTTCATACAAAGTACCAGCATCACAGTCATGATTCCTTGGTCTCTGGCAGCTCCTGCTGGCCCTTGGACTCATCAGAAATTTCAGCTAGTTCCCAGAATCAAAATCACTCCATCCAGATTTTCAAAATCAAAATCATTCTCTCAGCCTGGGAGGGGCTTTCCTCTTTAGCCTCCCCAGCGGCAGCAGCTTCTGCCTCCATGGAGCTTGCTCCAAGAAGATCTTGACTCTCCCTCTCTGAGGCTTTTCCTTATATACAGTATTGCCCCTCCCTGTTACATCAGCAACAGGAGACAGGAGTTCATGCCTTCTGTTTCTTTAACAGAGACTTAATCTGAACTACATGCTAAATACCTCTTAGCTTAGCAATACAAAAGGAACTTCAAATCTCATTACTGTTACAAAGGGTCAGTGGGGCAAGATGGCGGCACAGAAGCAACAAGGTTCTGCAGCTCCCACGCAGCCACCTTAAATACCCATAAAATATGACTCTAAACAAATTTTAGGGGTCCAAAACTCACAAAAATACCCCCCACCCCCCCGCTAAAAGCAGCTCAGGAGGAAGGGCTCATTGCAGCATGCTAGGAGCCGAAACCAACCCAGCCTGAAACCCAGGCTTGGCCCCGAGGGTGGCCAGGACAAGCTGCAGCTGGAGCTTCAGGAGAGTGGATCAGCGGCAGGTGTGGCAGTTTCCAGAATTATCAAGCCATAAGGAACAAGGACAAAGTGAAAGGTCAGTGGAACTCATCTAAATTTGGGGGAGAAAAGCTGTCCAGCCGAACTGCCTCTATGGCAAGGAAGTGGCAGAAGCGGTGGCCAGCTCCCAGCCTGCAGACTACAGGGGGGCCAAGCGATCATTCAGAGGCTAAGTGCTCTTGCATTAAGCGGCCTGGATTTGGATCGTGGTCTTGGGTGGTGATCCTGGGGTGCATTTTCAGTGAGCCAAAGCTGGTGTGGGCTGCAAAAAATCCAGCAACCTCCTAATAGCTCTGGCAGCTGCAAAAATCCCAGCAATTTGGGACAGAGCTTTCCCCTCTGGAAGCAGAGTTCCACAGAGCTAAAAAATCAAGTAATTCACTGGCAACATGAGCAGGCAAAGGAAGCAAAGTAAGAACAGCAACCGAACTCTAGATTCCTTCTTGGGAGACAAGAAGGATCAAAGCATGGAACGGGAGGAAGACAACACAGTCAGAACTCCCGCACCAAAAGCTTCCAAGAAACATGTAGACTGGTTACAAGCCACAGATCAGCTTAAGAAGGATTTTGAAAACCAAATAAGAGAAGTAGAGGAAAAATTGGGAAGAGAAATGAGAATGATGCAAGAAAATCATGAAAAGAGAGTCAACAACCTGACTGAAGAAAGTAACACCTTAAAAAATAGAT
>CM053582.1:571581776-571612658 GCA_028627135.1 Pseudochirops cupreus
CTGATTGTGTTTCCACAGTACTCAAATTGTTTCTTTCTGGCAGCTTATAATATTTTCTCCTTGACCTGGGAACTCTGGAATTTGGCTATGATATTCCTAGGAGTTTTCTTTTTGGGATTTTTTTCAAGAGATGATCAGTGAGTTCTTTCAATTTCTATTTGCCCTCTGGTTCTAGAATAACAGGGCAGTTTTCCTTGAGAATTTCTTGAAGGATGATTTCTAGGCTCTTTTTTTGACCATGGCTTTCAGGTAGTCCAATAATTTTTAAATTGTCTCTCCTGGATCTATTTTCCAGGTCAGTGGTTTTTCCAATGAGATATTTCACACTGCCTTCTATTTTTTCATTTGTTTGGATCTGTTTTATAGTATCTTGATTGCTCATAAAGTCATTAGCTTCCATTTGCTCTAATCTAATTTTGAAGGAATTATTCTCTTCAGTAAGTTTTTGCTCATTTTTCTTTCCATTTTTTCCTCCACTTCTCTTACTTGATTTTCAAAATCCTTCTTGAGCTCCTCCATGGCCTGTAACCAGCTCTTATTTTTCTTGGAAGCTTCTGATGCAGAGTTTTGACTTCATTGACTTCTTCTGGTTCCATGTTCTGATCCTTTTTGTCCCCAAAAAAGGATTCTATGGTCTGATTTCACTTCCTCTGCTTGCTCATCTTCCCAACCAATTAATTGACTTTTGAGCTCCATGCCAGAGTAGAAGTCTGCTTCCGGATTGCAGAGAGCTACGTCCCAAATTGCTGGGGCTTTGGCAGATGTTGTCAGGCTATGAGGAGGGGGCCCTCTCTACATACACCCCAAGCTCTAGCACACTGGACACATACCCCAGGACTACCACCCAATACCACAATCTAGATCCAAGATGGTCAAAACAAAAGTGATTACCCTCTGAATGGTTGCTTGGTTCCCCTACACTCTGCAGGCCAGGAGCTCTGAAGGCAGCCACCGAAGCAGCTGCCACACCTATGTCACCTCTCACTCTGGGGGCAAGGGCTGGACAAGGCGTTTCCATCACCCAGTTCCAACAGAGTTCCCCACTAACCTTTTACTTTCTCTTTGGAGTTTATGGGTTGAGAAGTCTGGAAACTGCCACAGCTGCTAGTGATTCATATTCCTGAAGTCTGCACTGTGCGGGCTGTGCCACTGGTTGGGGCTGCCCTGAGTCTGGGCCCGTCTGGCTTACATGAGATTGTGCTCGGCTCCCAGCTGGGTGTAATAGACTCTTCCTGTTGGCCTGCCAGGCTGCCTTCAATGGGAGATTTGTTTCTGTCACCTTGTGGGTTCCATAGCTCTAAAAATTTGTTTAGAGTCATATTTTACAGGTCTTGTAGGTTTTTGGAGCGGGAGCCCCACAGAGCTCCTGTTTTTACTCCGCCATCCTGGCTCCACCTCTCGCTTGTTGGGCATTTCAAAGGAGCAGATGTCTCACAAACACCTCTCAGCATGTCCAAAAAAGAGTCCATCCTCTTTAATGCCAAACTTACATCATCCAAAGGCTGTAGTAACCACTAGGTGGAGCAGTGGATAGTGTGCTGGGCCTTCGATCAGAAGGACCTGAGTTCAAATTTGGCCTTAAATACTTCCCAGCTGTGTAACCTTGGGCACATTACTTAATCCTTGACCAATTCAGTTTATTCACCCTTAAAACTCGGAGAGTGATAGCACCTACCTCCCAAGATTGTTGTGATAATTAGATATTTGCAAAGCACTTTAACATGATGTCTGGAACAACACAGGCACCTAATGAACTCTCTGTCTGTCTATCTTCTGGAGTCAGAAAAACCTGAGTTCAAATTCAGACTCAAACACTTAACTTGTGTGCATAAACTTGGTGTCATCTTTGATTCCTCACACTCCCTCTGCCCCCATATCCAATCAAACCTTGCCATTTCTACCTCCACACATCTCACACTTGACCCCTTAAGTCTACTTACAGAGACATCCCCCACCTAATTATTCCAACAGTTTCCTAATTGGTTTTTCTGCCTCAAGTCTCTCCCTATTGTACTCTCTGATCCAGGTTTCTTTTCTGGATGCTCTGTTTCTCATTTCCAAGTTCTCACACTGGCCTTCCTCCATGCCAGGAATGTATCCCCCTACTTTTAAAGTACCACTCTTCCTTTATCATTTAAAAAAAAAAATTCCATTTGTTTTCAGTTCCAAATTCTCTCTTCCCACAATTCCACTCACTGGGAAGCAAAGAGAACAAAACCCATTACAAATAGTATCCTCATGCAAAACAAATTCCAGCATTGCCCTTAGCTCTTCCCACCTCCAAAATAAAAGTAAAGAATGAGAAGAAAGTAGTCTTCAATTTGCGCCGAGTCTATCAGCTCTCTATTTAGAACTGGCTTGTCCATTTCCTCAAGAGTCCTTTGAATGGTGGTTGGTAATCCTGCTCATAAGTTTCGAAGTCTTTCACTGCTAAGTTTCCTTACAAGGAAGAAGGATAACAAATGTTTACTGGTCTGACCACTTTACCTTGCATTACTTCACACAAGTCTTCCCAGTTTTCTCTGCAACTATCTCTTTCATCATTTCTTAAAGGACAACAGTATTCCAGGACATTCATCAATCATCATTTATTCAACTATTCCCCAAATGGGTACCCCCTCTTTTTTCTTTGCTATTATAAAGAGTTGCTATAGTTTGTACATATAGATCTTTGTTTGATCTCTTTGGGGGTACAGAACTAGTAACAGTTTCACTGGGTTAAAGAATAGTACAGTTTGCTAATTTTGGGGTACAGTACCATATTGCTTTCTAGAATGGCTGGATTAGTTCACAGCTCCACCAAAAATGCATTAGTGTGCTTGTTTTCCCACTTCTCATCCAGCATTCATCATTTTGTTTTTTTAATCTTAGGCAATCTGATGGCTGTGAAATGGTACCTTAGAGTTGTTTTAATTTGAATTTCTCTAATTATTAGTGATTTAGAGCATTTTATATGGCTCTTGATAGTTTATATTTCTTCTCTGGAAACTGTTCCCGCCCTTTGGGTAAGAAAATTGGGGAATGGCTCTGTTTCTTGTAAATTTGACTCAGTTCCCTATAAGACTTAAAAACAAGACTTTTCTCAGATAAACTATTGCAAAGGTCCCCATCCCCCACCCCATTTTCTGCTTTTCTTCTAATTTTGGCTGCATTGGTTTTGTTTGTAAATTTGACCTCCTGTGATTCCTTTCTTTCTCTCTCCTGTTTGGTTATGAACTCTTCCCCATAGATTTGACATGTAATTTCTTCCATGCTCCACTTTTTTTTTTATAATTATCACTCTGTGTCTAAGTCATGCACCCCTTCTGAGGTTATCATGACATCTGGAGTGAGGTGTTTGTGTACAGTCGTTTTTGCCAGATGGACCTTTGGGTTTGCTGTGATCGTTTGCCTCTGGATGTTGTGTACCTGTTTTCTACTGTTCAACCTTTCTCACCCAGTACTGAGCTGTTTTGATGCTTACAGCTTTGTAGTACATTCTGAGATCTGGCATTGCTAGACCCCTTTCCTGTTTTTTCCCCCCACTCCTCTTGACCTTTTGTGCCTCCAGATGAATCGCCATTATTTTTCTGGCTCTACAAAGCAATTCCTTTTTAGACTGAGGCACGGCACTAAGTAAGCACATGCATGATCACTATTATTCCCTTGGCTTGACCTACCCTCCAACCGCCCTCTGCAGGAAGCCTCCCTTCCCAAGCCGCCAGGTACTCCACTCCTTGGCACTGATTTGCACTCATTTTCTCCACGGGGATCCTACATCTCAAGCAGGGCTGCGCTCTTGTGATCTCCCCCATCAGAGCCCCAGGGGAGCTCCCTGGCTCTGTCCTCTGTGATCCAGGCCGCACCCACGCTCCTCTCTCCATCCGTCCGTTCTCCCAGACCTCACGGGGGACGGGGGTCTTCCCTCCACCACGTGCCCCGTGGGGGGAGGGGAGGGGGCATCAAGAACAGTCAGAGGACGGAGGGAGGTATCCTAGAGGGGGGCGATGGCCCCTTCCCCACTGGCCTGCTTCCAGTTTTACAGAGGAGGAAATTGAGGCAGGCGGGGCGGGGCAGGCCAGGGACCGCTGGGGGGTGGGCTCAGGGACGCCCGGCCTCCCCCCTCCCCGGCGCCCTCAGTTTGCCCCCCCAAGGGCCGGGCCGGGGAGCCACGTGCGGGGGCAGTCCCCTGGCCACGTGACTGCTCCAGGCTCCTCCGGTTGCCCCTCCCCCGCCGCTGCCTCAGGCGGGGCTCCGGTGACTTCTCTTTCTGTGCCTCAGTTTCCCCACCTGTGATCTGGACCCACTCTATCCCCTCGTTTGACCTCAGTTTCCCCTTCTCATTTCGCTCGCCCGACCTCAGTTTTCCCGCTCTTTGCCCTCTCGGCGCAGACAGATCTCCAAGCGCCGTTACCTGGGGCTCCGGCTCCGGCTCCGGCTCCTGGGGCGCGCGCACGCGCACTCGCTCTCTCGGCCCGAGCGGGGTTCCAGGCGCGCGCCCCACAACGGCCGGGCTGGGCGGCGGCGCATGCGTTCTGGGCCGCGGGGCTGGTGGGCCGGGCGCGGTTTGGTCCCGGGCTCTTGCCGTCAGTCCGCCGGCCCTCACGCTCACGCACGCGCGCTTGAAGTTGGCCCCGCCTCTCCCTCGAGGCCCCGCCTTCCCCGCGGGGTCGGCCCCCGTCTCTCCGCCCTCTTCCTATCCCGCCCCCTGGCGTTGCCTAGGCGACGAGCTAACGCGCTGCGGGCTGCAGGGGACGGGCGGGAAGGCGGAGGGCACGCCGAGACTGGCGTGGCGACTGCGGAGCCGAGGAGGGGGGCGGAGGGCTCGGGCCCAGTCCTCCTGAGCAGCCGGACATGGATTCTCAAAGTAAGGGGAGAGGCCCCGGAGGGCCGGGGGAGGGGACAGCTGGGGTGAGCTCGTGGGCGCGCGCGGGCCCTGAAAAAGATACGGGGGGAGGTGGACCCCCGCCCACCGCGCCAGGGGCTGTGGCCCCTTTTGGGACCGTTAGGAGAGGCCGTCCCAGTCTCGGATGGCCGAGGCGGCGGAAGCCCACTGGACCCTGCTCCTCCAGCTCCGAGGACATCAGGGGCAGGCGGGGGTGGGGCGGGCCGAGGTGAGGCCAAGCCCACCGTGCTACGGATGGGGGAAACTGAGGCAGGTGCGACAGGGGCCGTGGCTTGGCCCGGGTCCCCCAGGGCAGAGGTGGCAGAGCCGGGCACCCCCCGGAAAGCTGAGGCTTGGTATCTGGGAAGGGCACGGACACCTGCGGGAGCTCCCGTCCCAGCGTCGCTCCCAAAGAGGGGGGTCCTCCCTCCCGCTTCCCAAACCCCCCGCGGAGCCTTCACAGATGTCTGCACCTGGGCAGGTGCACAGCCGCCGCCCACCCGCTGCCCGGGCGCGGGGCTCAGCCGCAGCGGGCAGAGCCCAGGGGCCCGTGTGAGACCCCCGGGAACCCGGGCCTGGCAGCCCCCCCAACAGAGCCGCCACTTGGCCTTTGGGACCCTGCCCGACTCGGCCCGATTCAGGCCCCTTCTGGCACCTGGGAGGCAGGTGTCACCCGACAGCGCTTCCGGCCCGTGATGCTCCTGAGGACTCCAGAGCCGGTACTTGGTGATGCCCGTCATCCCGGCCCCACTTAGGGCCAAGCGGGCCGGTGACCGCCTGGAACAGCCCCCACGTGCTGCCCTCCCGAGCCTTCCTCTGCCCACCCCCACCCACACCGAGGAGAGACCACTGAGCCCCGTTCAAGGTGCAGCCTGGGATGCCGAATGGAAGGAACCCAAGAAGGGAGACGCGGCCGGAATCCCAGCTCTCTCCAGTGCGCAGTGTTGCAGAGGAGCACAGACTGTTCAAGGACCCAGAGCCGTCCTAGCTGTGTGACCCTGGGCAAGTCACTTAGCCCTCGTTTGCCTCCGGTTCCTGAGCTGTGAAATGGGGGTAAAGATGGCACCCACCTCCGTTGTGAAGATTAAAGGAGACCGTATTTGTACCGCTCTTAGTCCGGTGCCCCGCACAAGACAGGCACTAAGTGTTAGCTCTTATTATTAAACGTGATAATTGTGAAGCACTCAGTATAGTGCCTGACACACAGTTGGCACTATAGAAGTGCCAGCTATCACCATCACCATTGTTATTATCCTTATTAAAATCCTTGTTCGGAAGAGAAAACACTCAAGTCTCGGAATGGTTTCTTTGTTGAAATTTTACAAAGCCTGTTTCCTTCTTTTTCTAACTTTGCATTTTTGGTTCATGACTGTTTTAAAGGGCTCTCAAGCCTCCCGATTCTCTGTGATTAAACATAGGCAGGGAGGCTCAGTCTTCCCTTAATTTCCAGATCAAAAACTAACAGGTTGCCCGCTGGTGGGGGAAAGCCGCAATTTGAGTCTGTGATTGGCCAGAAAACATTAGGTTGGTTGACAGGAAGGGCAGACAAACACTTCCCCAAAGGACGGGCGGAATTTTTCCTGTTTTTTCCCTTATTGTTTTTGCTGCCAGTTCTAACAGACGTTATACCCTTCTTACACTGCTTTCTCCTCGTCTTTGCAAAGCAGTTTTCTTGCGCAACTTTTTTTCTTAAGACGGAAACCATATACTCGTAGGCCTTTAAAGCCATGATTCAGAGCACTGTTTGTCTGCCTTTGGGAAATGCGAGTAGAGTGTGCCTGGTCTCTGCACAAAAGATGATATTTTATCCGGTTTATTTATTTTCCGATAGAACCACGCTTGAACGACATTCTGTGAGCTGTGAATCAGGCTTCTCTGCTTTGAAATGGCTTGTATGTAATTTTCTGTTTTTATATGATAGAAGGCTCTCTTCCTAGAGAGCAGTAAGTATTTCCTTTTTGTCTTTATGACCCCCATCTACCACAGTGTTGGATACCTGGATGCTACTGTATGAAGTAGGTGCTTGTTGATTGGGTGATAAGGTTTGCTTCTTAGCAAATACTCACTTCTTAGGGGAATACCTTCTGTTGAATCTCTCCAGTTGTCCAGAACGTAGTGGCTATCTTAGAATCTGAGATTTTCAAAGGGACTTTGGAGGGAGCCAGCCTGTCCAAACCCCTTTCCCTGACCCTAATTGCCCTAATCCTAGCGTTAGAGCAGGACCGTTGGGATGTTCACCTGAGGTTTTTTTTTTTTAAGGATTCCTTGCCACCTTTCTCCCTATACACAGTTTCCTCCCATGGAACTCAATCAATCTTAAATATTCACCGTCTTCTATTTAATTTGATTATACTTATTTCTTGCTCAAAGTTATATTATCTCATACATTACTTATAGGGATCCAAAGTGGGTCTTTTTTTTTTTTAAAGATATGTGATGCTTGCTCCAGAGACTGACATAAGATTACTACTGCAGTGCATTGTTCAGATTAGTTTTGGGTGACTCAGATAAAAAGACAGATGGCTTTGTGGAATGAGAGACCAATTGCACCTTGGAGATATACTTATTATTTATGATTATTCAAAAGCACTGAAAAGGGCAATAGTCACATTCAATGAAAATTCTGCTTCTGAGAAGTTTCTGGGGGAAAAAACCCACCACCACCCAAACCACCTAAACCCAAAGCTTCTCCCCTTGAATCAATGTCTAGGGAGTGCTCAGCCTGGGAGTGCTATGCTTTCAAAAAAAAAAAGGTTTCTATTAAATGGTTCCAAAGCCTGGCATTTGTATCAGACACCAAGTTGTGGAGAGGTTTCAAAGTGACATTTTACATGTATTGTTGAGTAGAGAACAGTAAACTGTTGACAAGTAGGAACCATTCTTAATTACTCTTAAGGCTTAAGTATATATCCGAGTGCACTACTGTGTAGAGTGGAAATCACTCCCAAGTCAGTCTTATCTATTGCATTTCCACCCATTTCATTTTCTGTTACTTTTGGGCATGACCTTTATTAACAGAATCATTAAAATCAAATAAACGTAAACTGCTCAAATCCCACAGCCAGACGCTGCTCTGGTAACACCCAGATGATGGTGGGGGTCTACTATGGTTAGCACAATAATAAAAAGTCAGTGATCCCAGAAAGAGTTCCGTAGCGAAAGGCCAAATTAAATGAGTTCAGAACCTTGAGCTATGGAATGAAGCCCTGGTTCTTGCATTTACATCTTTAGTTATTTTCTTTCTTTAACCAGTTCTGCTGGCTGCAAGCTAAGCTGTTGGGGAGGTGGATATCACAGTGCCGTATTCTACTAAAGATTTGCTGTTGTTCTTAAGAGGAGACAGCAGCTCCCTGGGAGATTGTCCCCCTTCATTTCAGCCACATATGCCTGGGGTTTTCCTGAGGAATAATTTCTTGCTAGAAATCTCCCTTCAAAGGACTGAAAGTAGAAAGTGGGGCTACAGATTCTTCTGATGGCTAGAGATTAAATTCAGGGGTGACGTAGCTTTGACTTTCTTGGCTTGAGATGGACATCGGGGTCTTAAAAGACAAGCATTCCACAGCAGAGGGAACTCTGTTCCTTCCTCACGTTTGAAGTGCTGTTGTCAAGTTTGCTCTGCAAATGTCGCTGATGGTAAAGGATGGTTTGTAGGGATGAGGCGGAAGAAGGTGGCTCCTGGTGTTATTTTTTTCTCTTTTATTTGTCCTAAGCTATGGTGACTATGAGCCATCCAGTCCTGATCTGTCCAGCAACTCTACAGAAAGCATCTTGTGTATGCAGAAGGTTGTGCTGAGTGATAGGGAGATGGGAGATGATTAAGACATAAACCCTGCTGCTGGCTGGGACCTATCCAGGAGAGCACATACGACCATCAGTCAACAAGCTTTTTATTAAGCCCTGAGCACGTCAGGCACTGTTCGAGGCCATGAAAATCTCCACTGAACGATGAGGGGATGGGGGAGAGGGACCCCATCACTGTTTTTGAGTGCCTGAAGAGCTGAGATGGAAAAGAGGGATTGGACTTTGTCTAACTGATTTGTCCTCTCCTAATCTGATCTCAGCTGGGCCCTCAGTGCAGCAAGGCAGTCCTTGGACTCCTTGATTCCTCCCAAACTGATTTTCCATCCCACAGATCACTGAGGCTACTGCAGATGTCTTCTACTCTCCCCAAGCCTCCGACAGCACTGTCTCCTGGACCCTCTCATCCAAGGCCCTCATCTTGTACTTCACCTTCAGACATGCCCAAGTCTCCCCCATCCTTAAAAAATCCCCACTAGATCCCACCACCCCCAACTAACTGGCATCCTATAGCTCTCTTTCCTTTCTCAGTGAAACTCCTTGAAAAAGCCAGTGGCTTGTGCTTAATAGGTGCTCAAGAAGAATTTTTTGAATGACTTCAACAAATGAGATAATAATGTATTTTACAAACCTCAAAGTGTTATATGTGTCAGTTATGAAAAAAAAAACCAATGTAGCTAAAAAATTAAAAATTCTAGAGCTACTAAAGGAAGCAACTGACAAAAGGAAGATAAGCTCTCTGTTTGCTGAAGCATGTAACAACTAGCAATAAGGATAATAACACAATTGCCAAAAAATAAAATTACTTAAGCTTTTGGCTTAGCTGGAAAAGCGAAGCAGAATCAAAGATAACACCGTGTAACCAGGAGATACTCAAAGGGCTCATTTGAAAGGTGAACCACACAGTGGATACTGGTTTCAGAGGATTTTAATCACATCCCAAAAACTAGAGCTGGAGAAGGGTTACTGGCCCATTCCAATGGGTATGACAGGCTCAGCACCCTTGCCCTGAGTTTATCAGATGGCAGGAAAGTGGGGGCATGGTGACCATGAGGAACTGGGCCATCCACCCCAGGCTGGGAGATGCCAGGGTGACAAGCGGCTGGTTCCATTACGATTTTCATGACTGGTGTTACATTTGGAGAATGTCTCACAGAAGTGATTTCAAAGCGGCCCTGTGAGATGTGCAGGTACTATCCTCCCATTTTATAGATGAGAAATGGAGGCTCAGGCAGGTCAAAAACTGCCACTAATGGCTAGGATCACAGCCCCCACCCATGGTCACCTCTCTAATGACCTTTGCTCGTTGGTGCCAGGCTTAAACATTATGTATGATCTGCTCCCTTTAGTGAGGCGGTCTCTGATGTCATAAGGGGATTAATAGGTGGCCTTCTTCTCCTGGTTCAACACCCCCAAGGGGCTCAAGAGCTGCCAGGGGACTTCAGGGTCAGTTTTGTTCTATGGGCAGGAGGGCAGCGCTAACAGAGGTGGAAGGTTCGGGCTCAATTTAAGGAAAACTGACCTAACAGTTAGAGGTATCCCCAGTGCCTGCAATGTTTCAGGCACAGGCTTCCTCGGAAGGCGGAGGACATAGAGATAGCTCAGGCTGGATGGGCTCTGGAAGTCACCCTGTTGGAAGAGCTAGGAAGTCCAGATGTTTTGGAGGGAAATTTAGAATTAAGAAAGAGAAGTAAACTGCCCATACCCTCCGACCCAATTTTTGCTACAACAGTGAGTGTCTCTATGAACATTTAGATAGTCCTTTCATATGTGTGTATGTGTATGCACATACACAGACAGGAAACACAAAGGTATGTATGTCCATATATATATATATATATATATATATATATATATATATATATATGTATATATATTATAAAATCTGCCACGATTCACTCTGTGCTCCAATAGATGGATGAGTACCCTTTATTATCTATTACTATGTCCTAAGGTATGTGGCATTCACAAACATTTTGGGATACCTCTAACTCTTAGAAATTTCTTTTCCTTAAATTGAGTGGAAATCTTCTACCTTGTAGTAAAATAAAGTAGAAGACAGAAAGAAATTGGAAATACATGGAGGGGAAGCTCCTGGATCCTCCTGAAGAGGTGAAGAAGAGGGCCAGCACTGGTGTCATCGTGTCCCTGAAGGAGACCCCAAAGAGGACATTTTAATTTGCACTGCTCACAATGAAAACAGCAAACAGATCCTCCCACACATCCTTGTGGTGTGGTACCTGTGCCTGCTGGAGAAGATGGAGACGTGGAAAAATTCTGTGATGGGCTGGAAGACACCGGCCACATCAAGTCGCTATCTTAGCACCATGTCCAAGCTCTTGCCGAGTCCTGGAGATCTCACCTCTGCACCATCTCTGGAGTACACGCCTTCTCTCCTCTGACACTGCCCCCAGCCTGGTGCAGGCCTTCATCCCTTCACCCCTGGACTATGGCACTAGCCTGCTGGGAGTAGGGTGGGGGGAAGGCTCCCTGCCTCTAGTCTCTCTTCACTCCCCTCGATCCTCCAGTTAGTCATCAAGGGGATTTTCCTTAAACACAGGTCTGACTTTTATCACCCCCTTCTCAGTAAACTCCAGTGGCTCCCAGCTGCCTCCAGGCTCAAAAGCCCTGCATAGCCTGCCCCTTTCTCCCTTTCCAGTCTTCTCAGCCCTTACTCCTCAGCATGTGCTCTTGGATCCAGCAGCACTGGCCTCCTGATTGTCCACCAGGAGCCTCCAGGCATTTTCTGTGGCATTCCCCAAGCCTGTTAGATCTCACCACCAGACCCTGGTGGCTCCTGAGGAGAAAGTGAGGCTGGTGACTTTGCACATTCCTCCCTCACTTAAATCCAATTCACTTGAGTGTCTCGGGGTCACCTCCCTGATGTCACAGTCCTTTTCCATAACAAAAGACAAACAACAACAATTCACCCCCTCCTCTGCTTTTAAGCCTCAACTAAAATCCCACCTTCCACTGGAAGCCTTCCCAGCCCCTCTCAATTCTGGCACCTTCCCTCTTTCACAGACATTCCATTTATCCCGTGTGTGCCTTGTCTCCCCCATCTGAGGGCAGGGACGGTCTTTCGTCTTTTTTGTATCCTCAGTGCTTAGCACAATGCCAGACACACGGTGGCTGGATGTCACTGGAAGGGCAGCATTGCTCGTCTTCACATTTCCCTGAGAATTGTCTTTGCTCTTGCAGAGAACATCCTTGGGGAAGAAGTGAGCCTGGGAGGGGACAGACTCCCAGAGCGAATGTTCTGCTGCAGAACACCTGGCAGTTGAGAGGTTTAGAAAGTACAAGTTTTTCTTGTTATGTCTATTGTTTATCGCTTTAAGAAAAGCATTTGTTTTGCTAGAATAAAGCTAGCTTTAAGTCAGTCATTAAACATTGATTAAGCACTTACTGTCTGCCCTTCCCTGTGCTAAGTATTGGGAATACAGATGCCAGCAGAAAGCAAGATAGTGCCTTCAGGGGCTTCGAGCACCGATGGGAGAGGAGCTGCAAAGGGGAAAGGGAGCAGGCTGGAAGGAGCCTGGAGAGGGAGAGCCAGGGCTTGTGGCGCCATGCTTCCTTAGGACTTAGTTCCCAGTCGTGGGCAAGTCCTGCGCTTCTGGAGTGCTCTCTCATCCGAGGAGTTCCTCCAGCAGACAAACTCTCTGATCCCTCCGTGTTCCGTTTTGCTTCTTAAGTTAAAAAGGACCACGTGACTTCCGTCGTTTTTCGCTGCATCGTCAAGGACCAGCATCTCTGGGAAAAAGAAGTCCTTTCCCGACTGTGTCCGGGAGACATTGGAGGATCCAGAGGAATGCCAGCCCCATGTGAGATCTTCCCAGACAGCCATGGGAAGAGGAGGCAGTTCTAGTCAGCGCTGGGAGAAAGGTTGTAGAATGAGGAGACCAAAGCCCAGTTTGGGGTTCATTGAGGGTCTGGCAGTCCTTCTCGTGTGCATTGTTGTTTGGGCTGACTCTGTGACTACACGGACCACAGCACACCAGGTCCTTCTGTCTTCCACCATCTTTCCAAGTCTGTCCAAGCTCGTGCTCATTGCTCCGGTGACACTGTCCATTCGTCTCATCCTTTGCCTTTTGCCTTCAGTCTTTCCCGACATCGGTCTTTTCCAATGAGTCTCGTCTTCTCATTATGTGGCCAAAGGATTTAAGTGTTTAGCCTTACAATGAACAGTCTGAGTTAATTTCTTTTCATACAGACTGCTTTGATCTCCTTATTGTCTAAGGGGCTCTCCCAAGTCCTCTCCAGCACCACAGTTCGGAAGCCTGGATCCTGGGAGGCTCATCTTTGTATCATTCATCCTGCAGAGTTTAAATGCTTCTCCCAGTAGGGGAGAATTTGTCTCGATGTGTTGTATTGAAATGAGAGCTTTCTACTAATAAATACACCGTTGTCTAGAAACAGTTTCTTATCATCAGTGCCAATTTTATGGGTGTGAATGGAAACCTCAGAGTTTTAATGTTCACTTGTTATTGTTAGTGATCATGAGCATTCTTTATTTTGTGTTTCTTCCTTATAACCCCAGTTCTGGGTTAGCAAGTGGCTGACTGGCTCACTGTGGAGTGAGCTGGGCTTGGAGTCTGGAAGACCAAAGTTCAAATGAGGCCTCAGGCACTGTTGCTTCGGGCAACTCACTGAACTGTCTGCCTCAGTTTCTTTACCTGTATAATGGGGCTAATAACAGCACTTTCCTCCCCAGATAGAAAAGATTTTGTAAACCTTCGTGATGAATGAAAAACCCAAGAGACAGAGTTTCTGGGTAATTAATTATTCATTAGGCTGGCTAATAATACATTGATTTCTCTCAGAAAACCAAAGTCAAAACCATGGAGGAACTGAGTAGTTTTGGAAAAAGGGAATGCTCCTGACAAGTGAACATCAGCCCCAGCGGGTGGACATTTAGTGAGGGAGTGGGCTAGAAGTCTTCAGCCCTTCCTGCTGAGACTATGGCTTGAGGCTGAGACTCAGCCGCCATCTGCACGGAGGATCCACCTGCACCCAGCCCACTCTAGCTGGTTTTCTCCTTCAGGAGCTGTCACCCTAAACTCTGATGGAGGGGTACCAGTATGGTGGGCCAAGAGCTCACCCACACTGGCTTCTGTTTACACGCTGAAGGGAAGGAAGGTCTCCTAGTTGGGTTGGGTCGGGCTGGAGATCAAGGAGCAGGTGGAGAGGGTTAGGACACTTTCATCAGTCTTTCAGAGGCCTACTGACCTTCTACAGGGGCTGGGCCCTAAATGATGAAATAAAAGGGGAAAAGTCGTGGTCCTAATTTATAATTGGTTATTAATATTAATAGTAAAATCATAACTTCTGTCATCTTATCAGGGGTGGGAACCTGTGGCCTCAAGGCCACATGTGGCCCTCTAGGTCCTCAAATGCGGCCCTTTGACAACACATTTATTCTGTGAAGTGTGGATTCATTCAGAGGGCCACAGTTTCCCCACCCCTGAACTAGCTATTAACAGAACAACAAAACATAACAACAAGCTATAAGCTTGTTGGAGAAGGCTCTTGGTTTTACATGTTTGTGTCAATTCCCTGCACATTTAAGTAATGAGACCTGCAAGAAAGGTTTTATTAATGCCTCTTGTTTTGTACATTGTTGAATCATCCCTAGTATTCTTCCCTTTCCCTCTCCCAGGGAGCCATCCTATAGGACAAATAATATTTTTCTAAAGAGGAGAAAAAAATCAGGGCAACTGATTAATCCCTTTGGAAAGTCTAAGAACCTGTGCAGTGTGAACGCCTGTGAGCCTCCATCTCCAGGAAGGGCAGGTTGGGGGCACCCTCTCATACCTGGCTAGGGGAATCAGCCTTGGTCTTAGAATTTCTTGGCCTTCTTTCCATTGGTGTCGTTACAGTTTCTGTGTGTGTTGTTTTCTCATCCCCGCTTGCTTCACCCTGTATCCAATCCTAGGATCTCTCCCTGAGTCTCTGAATTCAGTGCGCTCACCATTTCTCACAGCATAGTCATCTTCTTTCCCCGGTTGACGGGCGTCTACTTTGTTTCCAGTTCTTAGCTATCACAAAAAAGTGCTGTTGTTAAGTATTTTGATACATATGGGGACTTTTTATTTGTGGCTACCTTGGGGTAGATGCCCAGTGATGCTGCCTCTGGATTAAGGGGTATGGACATTTTAGTCACTTTATTTGCATAATTCCAAATTGCTTTCCAAAATGGTACCATTTCACAGCTCCACCAACAATGTATGACTATTACAATTTTTTGAACCTTTGCTGATGTTCAGGGTATGCAGTAAAGCTTCAGGGTACTTTTGATTTGCATTTCTTTAACTCTTGATTTGGAGCAATATGTTCACGAAGTTGTAAATAAACATGTTGCAGTTCTGTTTTTGAGAAATGTTTGTTCATATCCATTGGCCATTTATCTACTGGGACTGACTGCTAGTTATAAGTGCACACACATATATAAATGTACATATGTAAATGCATGTGTGTATAAATGTATTTCTTAATTGTTTATGTATTTTGAATACCAAGATTTAGATAGACTTGATGCAGATAATTTTTTTCCGATCAACAGTTTTTCTTCTTACTCTAGTTATATTGGTTTTGTTTATGTAAAAGTTTCTTAATTGTTTTGTAATACAAATAAACAGAAAAAAGTTTAAGTATTTATTTTAATTCTGAAAAGGCTTTACAAACATTATTCAAACAAAGATGATGCCAACCATATGTGCTTCAGGAGGGTGTTTTCCAACCCTCCCCCAGGATCCCATCCATCCTGAGCAGGACAGACATCTCCATCTTTGTGAACATCTGGTATTTTTTCATCTCTCTACTTTACAAGATTGTCATGAAAATCAGTACAGAAATCAGTGTGATGTGTTTGCAAGGCAGCTCTAGAGTGGCGATTATTTGTTATCAGAGTGAACCACACATTTCAAATATATTTTTCATTTTTCAGATTAGAAGTTTGGCACTTTACAAATCAGTCCTGTTATTTAAATAGGACTCAACTGTATTTATCACTTTAATTTTTCAGCCCGTGTTATTATTATAGACTGAAAATACATATGACCTCAAAGGGACGAACTTACTTATTGTTTCTCAATCCAGAGGAATAGGTTTCTCCTCCCTGGTGTTTGTCCCCCCAGCAAAGACAGTCTCAGTTTACCAATGACCCACATATCTAAATGAGGACTACTGCTGCTGCTTGCACAGCAGTCTGATTGTTGCTGCCAGGGAAACCAGGTGAAAATATTTGGAGATGTTAGTGAATCTGCAGATTTCCAAGAGCAGCACGACTGGAACTTCGGAAGGCAGGTTCCCAGGCTCTGTGTTCAGCGTCCCTTCTCCCAGCACCCCGAGTTGGTCTGATTTGGGCTGTAGTTTGGTTTTGCTTCACATTATCTGTGATTTAGCTATTTGGGCGGGAGCTTTCAGGCACAGGTGACCTATCACGTCATGATGTCATTGGTCCTTTTGGAAAACAAAGGTCCAAGATCAATGACAACAACAACAAGGACAACAAAGGAAGACGTTACCATCCTGTGCTGCCTACTCAGAACACTTAAATGCCAACCGGCCTTGGGAACTTCTCTGTATGGACTTTCTATCCGTGGGCAGAGATAGTGAAAGTAGGAGTCATGTCTTGCTGGAGATGCACTCTTTCCCCAGGTATGCACAAGCATGCCCAACCAAAAACAAAAAAAGCACCTGCCATTCCTAAAGCATTACAGGTTTTTTTTTTTTAAATGGATGGATTCCCTGCCAGGATCCACTCTGACCACGGTAGGGACTTTGAGAACAAGTGCCTAGAGGAAATATTGGCCTTGGCAGGTATCCAGAAGTCCAGGATCATTTCCTGCCATCCTCAAGGAGACCTTCAGCCTGAGTGTTTTAACCACACACTATTGAACACATTGGGAACTTTGAGACCAGAGCAAAAGGCTCAGTGGAATCACCTTCTCACTTCTAGTCCATGCCTACAGTTTCACCAGAAGGATGCTTATGTTTGGACTAGAACCATGCCTGCTTCTTGAGTTGTGTTTTGGTACCTCAGATGAAGAAGGTGATATAACAGCTCACACTCAGGACATCTCTCAGCTGCAGAAGAATCTGAGAAATGCCCAGAAACTAGCCCAGCTTCTGTAATGGAAGATCTACCAGAAACAAAAATGTGATGGTGCTGGGCAGAGTATGGTGTCAAGACCTTCAACAGGGAGACAGTTCTGCTGAGAAACCTCGGCATTCAAGAGACTCACAGGTTAACTGACCAATGGAAAGCTAGCCCATTCAACATTATTGAGAGACTATACATAATAGTTTTTTAATCAACAACTTCTACCCACCTCTACTACCTAAAAAGCAAAGAAAAGTTTATGTCTTTTACCTCTTATATATGTTGTTTTATCTCTTATATATAGTTGTTTTTTGAACTGTGAGTGCCTGGATGGCAGGGGATGACTTTGCCTTTTTTTTTTCTTTTTTCTTTTTGGAGGGGGGAAGGCAGGGGCAATTGGGGTTAAGCGACTTGCCCAAGGTCACCCGGCTAGTAAGTGTTAAGTGTCTGAGGCCAGATTTGAACTCAGGTCCTCCTGACTCCAGTGCCAGTGCTCTATTCACTGTGCCACCTAGCCGCCCAAACTTTGCCTTTCTTTGTATCCCTAGTGCTTGGCACACAATAGGTGCTTAATAACTAACTGAACAGGTAGTGTCCATGTTCCCCTAAAGATGGCCAGCTATTCTTGTTTCTTTTTTCCCTTGATCCAGCTTTAGGCAAAAAATATTTGATCCTACTCCCCTCCCTCCCCTCCACCCTGTCCTTATGCCATTATGCAGAGTAGAAACCCAAGCAATGCCCTTTACAAAGAGAGTCCAAGAGCTGGGGCTTGAGAGACTGCCCAGTACAGCTTGAACGTTTCTATGAGTCCTTTTGACACATCTTGTCAGCACCTTGGACAAGTCATTGATTCTCTCCTTGGAATCTTTCTCGCTCCCTCTGAAGGCAATACTAATGTTATGGACATCAGTTTGTGTCACACTCAATACCCCTGCAAGTGCACACTGACTATCGTTTTAGCCAATCTAGTAAGTGTAAGATGGTATCTCAAGATTATTCTAATCTGTATTTCTCTAATCAATAACGATTTAGAGTATTTTTAATGTGATTATAAATTGTTTTGATTTCTTCAATGGAAAGCTATCTGTTCATACCCTTTGACCATTTGTCAGTTGGGGAGTGACCTGTATCCATACAGATTTGGCAGAGTTCTTTATATATTTGAGGTAGGAGCCCTTTATCTCATAAACTGTCTATAAAATTCCCCCCACCCCCAATTTTCTATTTTTCTTCTGATCTTGGCTATATTTGTTTTATTTGTATAAAAACTTTTTAACTTAATGCAATTGGAATTATTTATTTTGTACCTAACTTTGCTGTCTCTTGTTCATTCATAAATTGCTTACCTATCCGTAAGTCCAATAAGTAACATATTCCATGTTCTTCTAATTTTTTTGTAAAACCTCTCTTTATATCTAAGACGTGTCCATTTTGACCTTATGGTAAATGGTGTGAGATTCTGGTCCATGCCCAGTCTCTGCCATACTGCTTTCCAGTTTTCCCAGCAAATTTTTACCAAATAATAAATTTTTATCCCCAAATCTTAAGTCTTTGCTCTTTTCAAATCGGTTATTGTGTTTATTTGTTGCTATAAATTGCATTTCTTCTCTGCTCCATTGATTTACATTCCTGCCTCTTGGCCAGGACCAGACAGTTCTGGTGATCGCCGCCTCATGGCGCAGTCTGGGGTCTGGCGCTGCCAAATTTCCCTCATTTACACCTTTTCTTATTGTTTCCTTTGAAATTCTTGACTTCTTGTTCTTCTAAATGAATTTTGTTTTTATTTTTTCCAACTCAGTAAAATAATTCTTTTGGTAATTTAATTTAATAGTTTGGGTAAAATTGTGATTTTTGTTATGTTGGCCATGCCTACCCATGAACAATTACTATCTCTTCAATTATTTAAATCTGATTTTATTTGTATAAAAAGTGTTTTATAACTTTGCTTATATAATTCCTGGGTTTGTTTTGGCAGGTGTACTTCCAGGTAGTTTGTACTGTCTAGAGTTATATTAAATAGGGTCTTAAAAAGATAGTAAATTTACTCTCTAGTCTTATATAGTTTTGTTTGTGATATATAAGGATGTTAATGATTTATGTGGATTTACTTTATATCCTGCTACTTTGCTAAAATTATTGTTTCAACTAACTTTTTAGTTTAAATCTTTGAGATTTTCCAAGAATATCATCTGCAAAAATAGTTTTATCACCTCATTCCCTATTCTGATTACTTCTATTTCTTTTTCTTCTCTTATTGCTATTGCTAGGATTTCTGTTATAATATTGAATAATATTGGTAATGGTGATCCTCTTTGTTTCACACCTGATCTTACTGGGAAGGCCTCTAGCTTATCCCCATTACAAATAATGCTTGCTGATAGTTTTAGATAAATGCTTTTTATCAATTTAAGGAAAAATCCATTTATACTAATATTTTCAAGTGTGTTTAATAGAAATTATTATTGAACTTTATCAAAAGTTTTTCTCCATCTATTGATATACTTTGATATAATTTTTTTTACTTTCATTATTGATGCAAAAACTATTAATAGTTTTCCTTCTGTTAAACCATTCCTGCATTCCTGACATAGATCCCACTTGACCATAATGTGTAATCTTTGTAATACATTGTTATAATCTTTTACCTAGTATTTTTTGGGGGATTTTTGCATCCATATTCATTAAAGAAATTGGTCTATACTTCTCTTTTTCTATTTTTACTCTTCCTGATTTAGGTATCAGCATCATATTTGTCTTATAAAAGGAATTTGGTGGAATCCCTTCTTAATCTATTATTCCAAATAATTTATTTAATATTGGAATTAGTTGATCTTTAAATGTCTGATAGAATTCACTTGTAAATTCTTCTGGTCCTGATATTTTTCTCTTAGGAAGCTCATTTATGTCCTGTTCAATTTATTTTTTTAAATAGGTCTACTTAGATATTTTATGTCCTCTTCTGTTAATTTGGGCAATTCATATTTCTGTAAATATTTTTCCATTTCACTTAAATTGTTAAATTTATTGGCATTTAATTTGGCTAAAATAAATCTTTCTAATTGCTTTAATTTCATCTTCTTTAGTGGTGTATTCACCTTTTTAATTTTTAACGCTAATGATTTGGTTTTCTCTTTTTTTTTGAATCAAATTAACCAATTGTTTATCTATTTTATTTGTTTTTTTAAAAATAAAAACCAACTCCTAGTTTTATTTTTTAATTCTTTTTTTACTCTCAGTTTTATTAATCTCACATTTAATTTTTAGGAGTTCCAATTTAGTGTTTAATTGGGCATTTTTAATTTCTTCTTTTTCTAGTTTTTTAAATTGTGTGCCCATTTCATTGGTCTGCTCTTTCTCTATATCATTGATATAATCATTTAGAAATATACATTTTCCTCTAATCACTGCTGTTGCTATATCCCATAGATGTGGTCTCATTATTGTCATTCTTTTTAATTAAATTATTAATTGTTCCTATGATTTGTTCTCTAACCCACTCATTCTTTAAGATTAGGTTGTTTAATCTCCAATTAGTTTTTAATTTGTTTTCATAGCCCCTTTTTAGATATAATTTTTATTGCATTATGATCTGAAAAGAATACTTTTAATATTTCTCCTTTTTTGCTTTTAATTATAGAATTGTTATGTACTAATATGTGGTCAGTCTTTGTAATGATATCATGAACCATGAACCACTGAGAAAAATGTGTATTCCTTTCTATTTCCATTCAGTTCTCTCCAGATTTCTATCATATCTAGTTTATCTGAAATTATATTAATTTCCTTCTTTCTTATTTATTTATTTTTATTAGATTTATCTAATTCTGAGAGGGGAAGATTAAAGTTGCATACTATTATAGTACTACTATCTCCGCCTGTAATTTGTTTAACTTTTCTTTTGAAAATTTGGCTGCTATTGTATTTGGTGCATAGAGTAATTATTAGTTATTATTATTTAGTAATAATATTCTTAAAACTGCTATGTCTAGTAAGTAGTTTGGAAGAAAGTTTGGGGCTAAGTTGTGTATGATAAAGTGATTCCAAAAAACTAAATTGAGTAGGAAAAACTTAAAAGGAGAAATTATTTCATAAAAATGGGGTGTGGAAGGAAAAACTAATACAGAGGAAGCAGATGAGGGTGAAGGGCTGGTAATAGAGGAAACAATGTATACATCTGAAGAGGTTCAGAAGTCTTCAGAACTTTTAGAGGTGAGAAAACTAGGGGATAGGATGGGAGAGGAACTTTTAGAAGGGTGGGTAAAATAAGGAATAAGAGGGTGAGGGGAGAAGATAAGGTAACAGAGAAGGTAAAAAGAGAAGGAAAATAGTAAAAAAAAAAATAAGATGGAAGGAAATTCACAAACAGTAATTTTTAACTTTGAATGCGAATGGGATGAACTCACCCATAAAATGGAAATTGATAGCAGAAAGGATTAAAAATCAGAATCCAGCAATATTTTGTTTAAAAGAAATACCTTTGAAAATGAGAGATACATACAGAGTTAAAATGGAGGGTTGAAGTGGAATTTATTATGCTTCAGCTGATGCAAAAAAGGCAGGGGTAGCAATTATGAACTCAGACAAAGTTATGGTTAAAAAAGATTTATTTAAAAGATATAAACAGGATTAACTATATTTTTATAAAACATACCATAGACAATGAAGCAATATCAATATTGAACCTATCTGCTTCACTATTTTTGAAAATCTTGGTTTAACAATTTTAGATATAGCAATATGCTAAAAAGTAAAAAAAAAAAAAGCAAATTAAGGAGGGTCCCACTGTCAACCCCTCTATCTTATGAAATTCTCATTCTTTCCTCAGGATATCTCATATACTGTCAGTCTTCTGACACTTTACTCCCTACCACGTACTCTTTGGTCCTGACTGTTCCTCAAACAAGACCCTCCATCTCTGGGCTCTGGGCATTCTTTCTAACTGTCCCTCAATCCTAGGATGCTCTACCTCCTCCTCTCTGACTTCTGACCTCCCTGGCTTCCTTCAAGTATCTAATAAAATCCTACCTTTTCAGGAAGCCTCTCCCAACACCTCTTAATTCTAGGGCCTTACCTTTGTTAATTATCTTCTATTTATCCTGTATATAACTTGCTTTATATCTGTTTGTTTGCATGTCATCTTCCCCATTAGATGTAAGCTCCTTGAGGGCAAGGACTATCTTTTGCCTCTTTTTGTATCCCCAGGACTTAGCACAGTGTCTGGCAATAGTAGGTGCTTAATAAATATCATTGTTTACTGTTTATGTGATTAATTCATTGATACACTCTTTTTATACATTATTTATTAAAATTAATTGAAAAGTTTTTGAGTTCCAATTCCCTTCCTCCAGTCCCTCCCCCACCTGTTGAGAAGGCAAGCAATACATCAGTTATATGTGTGAAATCATGCAGAACATATTTTCATGTTAGCCATGTCGCAAAAAATAAAAGTAAAATAAAGAAAAGGGAGAAAATTCTCCTTCAGTTTTCACACAGAGCTCATCAGTTCTCTCCCTGGAGGTGGGTAGCATTTTTCATCACGAGTCCTTCAGAATTGTCTTGGATCATTGTATTGATCAGAATAGCTAAGTCTTTCACGGTTGATTATCATTTCCATATTGCTGTTACTGGATGTATCGTTCTTTAAGATTATGTTATTTAGTCTTGTTTCAGGTCTGAGTTATGTATTAACGTTTCCCTTATTGATTATAATTTTAATTATGTCATGGTCTGAAGACATAGGTTTATTATTTTTGCCTCTCTATCTTATGTGTGTAATGCTGAAAAAAGGTATCTTCTTTAAGATTCCCATCCAGTGTTCACCAGAAGACCTCCCATCTCATTTTTCTACCATTATGTTCAGCTCCATGACTTGTTTGGAGGCAGCTTGGGCTGAACCTTAGGGGCATACAAACGACTGTTTGTTTTTCTTGCAGGGATTATTTCCTTTCTTTCTCTTTTAGTTGTTGTTATTTCACTTCATTTGACACATTTCTTACTGGGGTTTTTTGGTGGTGGAGGAGAGAGCTGGTTTATTCTACTATTTGCTCATCTAGAGTTGTTTAGGGGGGCGCCACAGTGCACAGAGCTTGGGCTCTGGAGTCAGGAAGACCTCAGTTAAAAACCATGCTTAGATACTTCTTAGCTAGGTGACTTTGGGCAAGTCACTTACCTTCTGCCTGCCTCAGTTTCCTCAACTTAAAATGAGGCTAATAATAGACCTCTCTCCCAGGATTGTTGTGAGGACTATTGGTTGTTGTCCTTTGTTCTCAAAGAGGACCAAAATGATATCACTGTGCTAGAGTCAAGTTTCAGTGTGTCCGGCTATGACTGATTAGACCAGTAGGGGCTCAGACTGCTCTGTCACAGGTTGGGCACAAATAGTCCTTGTGAATATTTGGGGTGGATTCTCCAGATTTGCGCATTCTGCATTTCCTTTGAGCTCTTTCAGTTCTGCTTTGCTCATAGGGCACAGCACCTTCTCTGATGTGGGCACACCATGCTGAGGGGTCCTGTGCCAGAATCACCCATGTCACACAATTCCAAAGTTCTTCAAAGAGATCTTGAGAGTGCCCTTGTATCACTTCTTCTGACCACCATATGGATGCTTGCCCTGTGTGAGGACTGTATGAGATTATTGTGAAATGCTTTGCAAACTTTAACATGCTCTAAAAATGCTTGTTGTCAGTATTCTTGTTATCCAGAGCCTTTCATTCTACCCCCTTTGCCAGAGCTCCCATGACCTTGGAAAGAGCACTGGCAGTGACTTGGCAATGACATCCCACACTCCTTTCTTTTAGGATTCTGGGATGTAGCTTTTGGGTTTGGCGGCTCAGACCCAATGAGGGCAGCTGAAATATGTCTATGTATCTATGTCTTACTGTTTTCACCACTTGTCTTGCATATCCACCTTCCTAGAAATCATTTTTGTTCAGAACTTTTTAGTCCAAGAGTTTTCTTCTGGGAAGAGACCAGAGAAATGGAATCAGAATTAGGTTCCTCCTCCTCTTCCTCCTCCTCCTCCTCCTTTTCATCCTCACCTCTTCCTTCCCCCCCCCCCCCATCCAAGTTGCACCTTGTCCTTTCTTGGACTCTGCTATTTTCCATATCTTTTTTTTGAGGCAATTGAGGTTAAATCTAACATATCTTTTAAAAATGTATTTTTATTTATATGTTTTCCTTTCACATCACCTAAAATTTCCCCCTTTATCCACTTCCCTATTCCCTGCCAGAGAGCTATCCCATACAACAGTTTTTTCCCCAATATATCTTTGAAAAGCCCTCTCCATTTTGTTTTTCCTAGCATTGCTAGTCAGCCCCTTTCATTCTGAGCTTCAGTAGACCATGCAATGCTTTTATATTCATTTCCCCTAACATATCCTTGCTTCTATCATCTGTACATGTCTTTTTAAAATGTTCTGAGTTGGCTAAGTTCTTTTTGTATCCATATAGGGCAGCTAGCTAGGTGGTACAGTGGATAGAGTGCCAGACCTGGAGTCAGAAAGAACTGAGTTCAAATCTAGTCTCAGACAGTTATTAGCTGTATGACCCTGGCTAAATCTTTTAACCTCTATTTCTCTCATTTGCCCCATCTGTAAAATGAATATAATAAGGTTACCTACTTCTTGAGATTGTTGTGAGGATCAAAAGACATAATAATTTCCAAGTGCTTACCACAAAGCCTATTACATAATAAAGGACAATATATAAATATTGCTTGTTATAGCTATTTCCACCACCACCCCCCTTCTCTTTCTTTTCATCAGAATTGTTTCTCTTGGTGTTTTAAAAATATCACTCTGAAATGCTCCCCTTCCCTCCTGGGATGACTTCTTCTGTAGATTTTTAGTGCATAGGAATCTACCTTTCTTTTCCTTGAAGCCCTTAAAATTGGATCTACAAAATCTAACCTGCATTTGAAATCGTGATCATATGATTCTGTGATCTTGTTATAACATCCCCTCCAGGGCCACTTACCCAACTCCCATTTGTACTGGTAGACTGAATCCCCAGAGAGCAGTTGTTATTTCTTTCAACCTTGAATGACTACATTTATATTACCATTACTTAGGAGCCCCAACTGGTGTGCTTTTCATTAATAATCAGCCAGTAACCTCCATTCTCTTGGCAAAAGTATTTATTACAACAGTGTGTAGTAATGGTGATTGGTGCAGAACATTCTTCCAAAAGTCTAAGGTACATTTTCCCACAAATATACACAAGGTCCAGGGGAAGAGTGGACTCAAGCTTAAGGGCAGTGGTAGTGATGCCAATGTGTAGAAAGCACAGGCAGCAAGGTGTAATTCCCTTCTCTCAAGTCCTTTTCTTCCTTTACTGAGTTCTCATGAATTCTCCGTAGGTATAACTTGCCAATGGACTCTGACGGCTAGTGCTTTTGTAGAGGTCATAGACAATATTTACCTCTGCCACAAGGGTCACATTTCGTGGATTTGCCTTTCCTGGAGTGATTATCCTTCCTTGATGAATGTGTCACCTCCTACTGGTCCAACCTCTCTGATGATATGGTTGATGGGGGTTGAGGGAGAAGAAGAGAGTCAGAAACTGTTTCTCTCTCTTCTTCCCCCTCCCCAAGAATGATTTTCTTTCAGGGGCTTGTTTCCTACTCTTAACTAGACTCCTCCAAACTGGAACTCTCCCACCATTAGAATGATTCACGCCACTCAAGACCAGCACTTGGCGGAATTGCGATTTTTTAATGAATGTGATGACACCCTTGACAATCACATTACTTTCTTTGTTGATCCAAAGGTGACCATTCCTCACAAATCAACCACCAGGTGTAAACCATCTTGTTTATACATGTAAAATCTCATATATCCAATTGATTGATTCAGTTGAGGTGTCTGAGACTGCCTATAATTACATTAATTGGAATGGGAGTGTAAACCTCACCCCCTAACAGGTAAAAAACCTTTGTCAAATTATAGGACAACTTCAGGCATCCAGAGCCAGGGAGGTATAAGTATTCTCAGAAGTTACTATTGAGGTGTAGCCTTTGCAAATTTTGTGGCACAATCTCATTACACGCCATCCCTTTGTTTGTATAATAAGTGTCTCCACTGTGGGGTGATAGAAAACATAGGCCTACAAGACACCTACAGGGAATTTACAAAGGACATTCTTCCCCTAGTTACCCAGGAGAATAGCAACACATGAGGAAGGATATAGGATCACATCCATGAATGGAAGCATGAAGGGAAACTCCCTGAGAGCCATGGGCTGCCCTAACAAGCCTGACCTGATTCCTTCCTCCATTTCTTCCTGACCAAATACTCTTTTGTTATAGTAGAACAGGAAAATATCGACAGCTTATTAGAGGAGCAGCGATACCTCCCGAAACAAGATCTACTTTTTCAACAATAGCAAAATTGTGTTTGTGTTTCAATGTCAATTACTTTGCTTGCATATTGATTTCTGTAAATAACTTAATAGTCTATTGTGCATTTGATATACTCTTTAATACAATTTTAATGAGAACTCTATTTATGTGAGCCACTTAAACTTAGCTCCAATTGATCTGTTCCCAAAATAGAGCAATTATCTTTCAGGTAAGGCAGAATGTATGTGCACTGACATGTGGAAAAATCAGGGAAGATAATAATAGTGACCATATTATTTCACATTAAAAATTTAATTTCTTTTCTCTAGCTTGGATCCTTCTTTTATATCTTTTGATTCATACATTTTGTTCATTTCCCAGGAATGCACAGTGTCTTCCAATGTTCTTTTAAAAATTATAGTATTCCAATTTTCCTTTGACTCTTTGATTGTACGTAATGGTTGGAGGTAAGAAACTGATAAAACCGTTGATGACCAAACTTTACTAGGAACAATTTTATAGCTACTTAGAAGGAAAGAAATGAGATTGTTATGGCATGTATATAATTCAGATGGAAAATAAGGAAAAAGTTGATTTATGTAAAATATATAAATCACATAAATTAACAAGTAACATAATATATGTAAAATATGTTGCAAACCTTAATGCTTAATATAGATGCCTATTATTATTACTGTTGATGGATTAAGAGATTTAATATACCTTTTAGGCAAATATATAAATGGTGCTGGAGTTTGTCCCACGTCCTCAGAATGCAGGCCTTTCCCACTTCAACTCCTTTCCCTCTTAGGACCATCCCTTTTTCTTGTGGTTCACCAAAGCATCATCTTCTTTCTACGTGGGTGGGGCCTCTTTGGATCCTTGAAGCCCCATCTCTTCTCTCCAGATTTCCTGCCATTTCTTTTGTCTACATTTGGTATTTGTGCCCATACCCTTGAATATGTGTCCATGTTGTTCTGCTCATAGAATATAAACTCTCCCGGGGGCAGAAGTTGGTTCATTTTAGTCTTTATACCTTGTGCCAATCACAGTGTCTGCAACAGAAGAGGAGCTTAATTAAGAGAAGCCTGTGGATTGGTTTATTGATTGAGCTGCCTTTAGGTTTTTCACAAAATACTGTGCTGTGGCATCTCACGTGATTCTCTTCCTTAATATAGTCTCTAATTCAAGGACGAGTCTTATTTTGAAGAATTTCAAAGGGAATTTTACTTTATTTCCTTATGTTGAAATGTTGCTGTAATGTATTTTGGTCTAAACTTTCTAGATTGTATAAAAAAATTCGCATTCAGATTATATGGATATAGGGAATGATTTTTCTCATTGTGGAAACCCCTTACATCCAGGCAGGTCATGAATCCTCTCTGATTCAGTAGCTAAGTCCCAGGGAATTGCTCAAGATTCACTGAGATTAAGGGACTTCTGAGTCAGGGAAAATTTAAGAATCAGAACAGATTTTAGCTCAGGTCTTTTTCCATGCCTCGCATCCTATCCACTAGACCAAGCAGTCGTTTTTTTTTCAGAATAATAATGGGCACTTATGCTATTTGCATATATCCTCATCAATTTATTTGCATATTTCATTCAAAATGGTGTGAAAATTAGGTTTGAGAGAAAGAATTAGGTTTTCAAATTGATTTTAAAATTAATCTTAATAGTTGAATAGCCAACTGCATGTTCTCATTTGGAGAATAGATGCTCATCATCCACTTGGTTTTTCCTGTGTGAATAGTTGGGGCAGATTCTTTTGAGTGAAGACGACCCTCATTTCAGAGACTCTCCCTGGGCTGGCCGTCATCAGCGCCACAACAGGAGCCTTTGGGGGGGTCTCAGTGTCTGTAGCGAATTTGTTTTTACTTGTATTTTGAACTTGACACCCCCATGGCAAGAACCTTTGGAGAATAAATGAAAAAGAATTCAGCGCTTTGTTGGTGCCGAGCACTGTGCTGATTTCTGGGGATACAAATAAAAAGTTTAGGTATCTCCTGCTTTCAGTGAGTTCATGCCCTAAATGAGGGCAACAACCCATGGAGGGTGGATGGAAGGGCCCAGGAGAACTAAGAGTTCTGTAGGTCAAATGGCATGGTCCAGGGCCAACATGCTGGTAGGTCATTTCCCTCAGAACCTGTTCACGTGCTATCTTTTCCCACTAGAATTTAAGCTTCTTGAGGATATCACTTAACATGGAGCCTAGTACACAAAAAACACTTAATCAATGCTTGCTCTAGCCTTAGGATGCCTCAGGAGATCAAAAGACATTGTCTGTTGGTCTGAAGAGCATTGGGCAGGGAAGATGATAAGGCCCTTTCCCCTTCCTTGGACACTGACTCTTGGTCTTCTTCTCTGAAAAGGCCCTGGCAGGAAGGTTGTAGGAGACAGTGGGGGGTGGGGTGGGAAGAGTGTCAGTGGTTTCCCCTCAGGTGCTAATTGGATGGCTTCTGGCCGGAGTACCCCACTGATGGTGCTTACTCCCCCCTGGACCCATTAGAGTGCAAATATTTCCATATTTTAAGCCTTACTTTATATCAACATATAACTTGTCAAACAAAATTGTCTCAATTATATTTTCTAAGAAATCACGTATAATTTTAGTATCTACCCAAAGTCACTTTACTGAGAGTCCAAGATGATGTTTGACTCTGTTTAAGCAAATGCATTTTATAGGCCAGAAACAAATCAGCACTTGTTATGTAACTGTGTGACTGTAAAGACATAGTTTGCTGTTCCTCCTCCTCCCTTCAGCAAAGCTACCCTTCGTTTATGTGTCAGTTTTTTTCATAAAGGTTTTGTAAAGCTGGTAAAGTAGTCATGTGATTCAGTAGTGAATGATAATTTCTCAGGCCAGTTTTAAGGTATAGTTGTTCCAGGGAGCTGTGTGTGCATGCAGTATATGCGTGTGTCGTGTGTGTATATATGTGTGTTTGTGTATGTTGTATGTGTGATGTACGTGCAGGTGAGTGTGGGGTGTTTTCCTCAACCCCTTCTGGCCCACTCCCCAACTTGCCCTTGTAGGTTGGATCCCCAGGGTGGCAATTGCTTCGGGTTCCAGGAGTAGCTTGGGGAAAACCATTGCTCACGAACCCCCACTGGTGTGCTTCCATTTAACAATCCACCAAGAGATAATATTATGTCTTAGAAAAAACATTTACTAAGTTGGTGTAGTAAAACAATAACTACAAAATATTCTCCACCAGAAATTTTGGGTGCACTCTCCAACAAAAAACACAAAATCTATGGGGAGAATGGGCCCACACTTAGAGGACTATGGTACCAAGGCACACCTGGAGACACTACACGTTGAGATAACTTACAACCCTGAAACTGCAGGCCCGGAAATCCTTTTTTCCCTTATGCAGTCATCCTTGCAGCACAACTTTCAACTGCCAAGGCTAGATCTCTCTTGAGTCCATAATGAGCTCTCTTCTCTGGTGCCAGGGATCACTTTCCCTCAGGCTTCCTTAGTAAGTATCTGAGGCAGAATTTGAACTCAGCTCTTCCTGACTTCAGGTCTAGTACTCTATCCACTTTACCACATAGTTACCAATCTAGAAAAGGATTGTTGCTTGTTGCTCAGGAATATTCAATTCTTCGTGACCCCTTTTGGGGTTTTCTTGGCAAAGATACTGTGGTGGTTTGCCATTTCCTTCTCCGGTTCCTTTTATAGATAAGGAAATGGAGGCAAACTGGGTTAAATGACTTAACTCATGATCACCCAACTAGTGAGTGTCTGAAGCCAGCTCTGAACTCAGGAAGATGAGTCTTTTTGACTCCAGGTCTGGCACTCTGTCCAACATGTCATCTAACTTCCAGAAAAGGGTACAAAGCAAAAATAATGAAAACTTTATCTTATAGAAGCAAAAATAGTAGAATTATATGGAAACCTTGATTTATTAAGGGAATCAGTTTCCCATATATTCTAAATTTACACTAATACAATTTAAGTAGACATAAAAAAGGGCAAAGAAGTAAAATGTGTTTTTTTCTTTTATGATTAGAAGATTAATTTTTCCACTTAAGAATTTTATTGTTTTTCACTAAAGATATCCGACACATGAACAGTTTTGGTTTTGTTTGTGCAAAGGCTTATTAATTTTGGATAATAAAATTTAATAGTATAGTAAAAATTAAATGAATGAAACAATTCATGGAATAAAATTGCATATTTTATCTTTTGTAATCTCCTCTTTCCTTTGTTTGGATATGTGCTCTTCCCCAGATGACAATTATGAAAAGTACTTCATTCCATTTGCCTCCAATTAAAAAAAACCTGTGACCGTTTAAGTTGAAGTCACATAACTCTTTGGAGCTTATTGTATTAGATGGTGTTAGATGCTGCTCTAAATGTGTCTTCTGCCCAACAGTTTTTCAGAATTGATTCTTGTCAGATTAGCTGTGCTTTCCACCTTGTCATTGTGTTTGAACTATTAAACATTAACATTGTTCTAAGACTTTTGGTAATTCCTGGATTATTTGAGATCTGGAAATGAAGGTATGTTATCCTTATTTTCTGCCCCTTTTCTTTATTTCCTTTAAAATTGTATCCCTTTTGTTTCTTTTTTTTTTTTGAACACAAAGGATTCTATTTGAAGCCATTAATCTCCATTTCCTAATCATTTTTTAAAATATGTATATAATAAATTCTACCTATTACATAAATCATCTTGTTCATTTGTGCTTCCTTCTGAACTTCTGTCTGTTCTCTGCATTAAAAAAAATATTATAATGGTCCTCTTTTTTAGGGGGTAGCACTATTATTCCCCTCCC
>CM053582.1:571613158-571671150 GCA_028627135.1 Pseudochirops cupreus
TTTTGGAGTTCCAGGATTGGTTTAGAGTCCTATTTTATGGGTATTTTGGGGTGGCTATGTGAGAGCTGCGATGTGTTGCTGCTTCTACGCCGCCATCTTGGCTCTGCCCCCTCCCTTTTGTTTCTTTAAGTGATTTTGTTCTTATTTTATGCTGTGCTATAAAGATTCCTTTTAGTGGTTTGCCTCATATAGCATTAAATGTGAAAAATTTGTTTGAATAGTTTGATTTTCTTTATTAGTAAAGTCTAACTATAGATAATGTTTTTCCAGTTTTAAAAGTCATGTTTTTGTAAAGAATAGTTCATAGTTATGTTTACGTAAGTCCCAAGTATGTTTTTAGCTTAACTTTAAAATGGTTTCTGCATCTCGTTAGTGTTTTGAATGGAATGTCTCTATAGTGTATCTTTTGGGGCTTGGTTCACAATATAAAGAAATGCTGATGATTTTGGTGAATTTATCTTGTGTCCTGTTACTTTATTGATACTATCAGTCATCTTGATCAGTTTCTTTGCCTTTTTTTAGTGAAGCGTCCTACCACAGAAAGGCTTAATTTGGCCGCTTTTTGTATGTGTCTACACCGACAGCTTCTCTCACCTTATTACTGTAGCTGACATTTCCTGCTACCCGCCACATCACCCTAGGGAGAAGCGTGTGCACATGCGTGTGTTTCTCATGTCACAGTGGAGACCTTCTGTGTCTGTGTCTTTAGGGGCTGAAACGTGTGGTTTCTCTGTCGTCTTTTCCTGATCTCTGTCTTTGCAAACTTGGAATAATTCGACCTTGGCAACCACAGATTATTTCTTGGCTGCATTTTATTTTAAAAATTTGGATCAATATTAATGAGTCTAATGGCACTTTTTCCCTGTCTCTCTCTCTCTGTCTTCTTTGATATTCCACAATTTAGACTTCAGGACCGTATTTGTCTCATGAAAAGTGCTTGGTAGAGTCCTTTTGTATTCAGTTGTTAAAAAGAATTTTGTAGCAAAGTTGTTACTTGCTCTTTGAATTCACTGGTAAATCCATTTGGACCAGATTTGTCTATTTGTAAAGCTCATGTGTGGCCTGACCAATTTCCTTGAGATTGGGTTGTTAAGGATTGCCATTTTGTGGGTTAATTTATCTTTTAAAAAATATCCTCCACACTCTTTGAATTTTCACTTTGGTTGACGGAGGAATGTGTCTAGGGTTTTCTGATAATTTCCTGTATGTTTGTTGGAAATTCATTTTTATCATTTTTTTACTAGGACAACAAGCATTTATTAAACGCTTGCTGTGTGCCAGACATTGTGCTAAGCTCTAGCCATAGAGAGAAAGGCAAGAAACAGTTTTTGCTGTCAGGAAGCTCCCCTTCCAGTGAGTGGACAGTAGACAAACATCTACACACAACAGAACACATACAGAATAAGTTGGAGATAATCCACAGAGGGAAGGAGGACTGGGGGAGGGTTCTTGTAGAAGGGGTCTTTTGGTGAGACTTGAGAGAAGCCCAGGAAGCCAGGAGGTTGAGATGAAGAGGAGCAGAATTGCAGGAATGAGGGAGAAAGCCAAATCAAAGTGCCTGGAACCAGGAGATGGTGTCTTGGGAGCAGTAGGAAGACCAGGTCACTGGACATGCACGTCTGGGTGGATAAGGCAGAAGGTTATTAGAGAGCTAGCAGAGGCCAGTTTAGTAAGGGGTGACACGTCAGGCCAGTGTTTTAGGAAGATCGACTCCACAGTCAGTGGAGGGTGGACTGGAGCGGGGAGGACCTGAGGCAGGGAGGCCCTCCAGGAGGCTGTTTCAATAATTCTTTTGTGAAATAATAAAGACCCGTACCTGAGTGGTGGTATGGTAGTGTTAGCGGAGGTAGGGGGGCTTTCCAAAAGATGTCATGAAGGTAAAACCCACAAACCACAAAAGACAAAAGGTTAGAAATGGGGGTAAAGAGTAGGCCAAAGCCAGGTTGCCAGTCAAGGTAACTGGGAAGATGGCGGTGCCCTCAGCAGTCAGAAGTTTAGAAAGGGGAGGGGATTTGGGGGAAGAAAACAGTTCACTTTTGGAGATATCGGGTGTTTTTGGGACATCCAGTAAGAGACATCTGATGGGCGTTTGGAAGTGGAGGTGAGGCCTGGCTAAGCTGATCTAAGAATCATTATCATAGACGTGATAATTAAAGCACAGAGCCCAGGGGCATACCTGCCTTGAACAAGATCGGGGAAAGGAGACTGAGCAGGAGCAGGAAGACCAGTAGGAAGAGACCAGGATAAAGTGATGCCGCAGAAGCCCAGAGAGGAGGGAGCATTACGCAAAAGAGGGCGATGGGCAGTGCCCAAGGCTTCAGGGGCTCTGGGAGCTCGAGAATGGAAAGCGCCATTAGGTTGTAGGTACTTGGGAGTGGAATGATCTGTGTGGCCACAGGCTGGATCGTCGAGGTATGCAGAGATATGTGTTGTAGGTGGCCTCCTCAGGGAGCTGTAGCCAGGAAAGGGAGGAGAGGTGTGGGCCAAGTTAGCGGAGATGGGAGGATCATGGGAATGGTTTTTGAGGATGGCAGAGACATGGGCAAGGTTGTAGGCAGCAGATGGGGAGAGAGTGGACATGGCAGAGGAGACAGTCTGCTGCTGGACATGGGATGGAAGGGGATCCCTTGTGCAGGTCAGGGGGTTTGCCTTGGTCAGCAGAAAGGCCAACTCTTCATGTGAGATGGGTGAAGGAGGAGAGTGGGGCAGAAGGTGTCTGAGTGAGGTGAAATGAGGAGGGGAGAAGAGGGAGCTCCCAGGGAATGGCGTCAGTGTTTTCTGTAAAACAGGAGGCTAGCTTCTCAGCTGAGAAGATGGGAGGGTGCCGTGGGAGGTTTGGGGAGGGATGAGAAGGATGGGAGGAGCTGCTAGGGAGAGTGGGGCAGTGCGTTAATTAGGGAAGTATAAAAGCATTGCCAAGCAGCGGTGAGGGCCCAGATGAGCTTGTGTCACATAAACTTGTTGTGGACTGAGGCAGTACAGTTTTATGATTTTGTCCTGCTTTGTTCCATGAGTAGGAGTAAAGGCATCTGATGGTGGGAGTGATCCAAGGCAGAGGTTTGGCAGGCCAAGCTTAGTGATAGAGAAGGAGAGCAGAGGACTAAAGAGAAAAGGTTGCAGCCTCCAGATGAGCTGGTTCATCAAGGAGTCAGCACAGGGAAGAGAGAAAGAGTGTCTAAGGATGATGGCCTGGGAGAAGAGCAGGGCCTCCAGGGCAGTGGACCACAGTGAGGACAAAGAGCACGGTTTGGGGCTGCCAGGCAGAAGGAGAGGCGGGATGGTCACCCACTGTCCCCAGATGAGGGGACTGCAGAGCGCGTGAGTTATCTGGGCGATCTTATTTTTTCCTCTTTTTTGTTTTATCCGCTTAGCTAGGAGTTTATTTCATGAGTGTTTAAGAGGTTGGTTATTTATTTACCATATTAAACTGCAAACTCCTTCATTAAAAATAAAAATAATAATATGTCACATGCAGTGCTTTTAAATTTTGCAGGACATTTTTCTCAAAGCGACTCTGTGGAGCAGAAACAACTTTGTTAGATACGAAACGGAAAAAAATCTTTGCCTTAAATTTTTCTGATAAAAATCTAAAATTCAGAATCAAAAGGGGATTGACACATTTATAAAAAGAAGATCCATCTAATACATAAAGTCAGAAGAGAACAAACAGCTTTTGAAAGAAGCACAAAATGTCAAAAAAAACCAAACCTCGAAAAAGTGTCAAAATCACCACCATTAAGTTGGCAAAAATAAAAGCCTGGAACAGTCAGCGTTGTATGGGCTACGGAAAGGCAGGCATGCTGCTGCTGGAGCTGTGACTTGGTCCAACCACCTGGAAAACCGTTTGGAATCCTGAGAGTCACTAAGCTCATTAAACTCATACCCTTTGAGGTGGCAAACCCAGCCCCAAGCAGGCAAATTAAGGAGGTCCAACAGGGAAAGAGTAGTTTCATGTAGACCAGCAGCCATGTTGACAAAGTGGTCTACTGTCTGTTGGGAAATGCCTCAGCACATTGGGGCATGTGAATATAACAGAATAGCATTGTGTTAAGAGCAGATGAGCTAAGACATTCAGAGAAATGTGGGAAGACTAATGAGCTGATACAGAGCAAAAAAAGAAAACCCCGTCAATCCGTAAGCATTTATTCAGAACCCACCGTGGGCCTCTCACTGGTGAATCCCCAAAGGGATCTAAAGAACGGGGAAAGGTGGTCCCCACTTTCAAAGAGTGACCAGTCTAACGGGGGAGACAGCCACATGAAAACAAGATACGGATAGGAAGTCTCTTGTAGAAGGTGGGATTTTGGCTGAGACTTGAAGGAAGTCAGGAGGTAGAGGGTGGGAGGGGGAGCATGGCAGGGATGAGGCACAGTCGAGAGATGGAGCATCTTGGAAACAGCTGGGAGGTCAGTATCACTGGACTGTGCAGCATGTGGGGTGAGTTGGGTATAAGAAGCCTGGAGAGGCAGCAGGGGGTAGATCATGAAGGATTTTAAATGCATTTGATATTAGAGGCGATAGGGAGCCATCAGAGTTTATCGACTGGGGATAACATGGTCCAATCTGCACTTGAAGAAGATGAATTTGGCAGCTGAATGAAAGGGGAACTGGAGCTGGGGAGAGAATTAGGGCAGGGAACCAACCAACCACCTATTGCTATAGTCTGGGTGTGAGGCAAAGGAGGCCTGGTGGTGATGGTGTCTGAGGAGAGAAGGGGCACATATGAGAGAGGTTATGAAGCTCAGCTGGATAGGACTCGGCCACAGATTGGATATGGGAGTGGTGGCTGAGAGAATGAAGGGAGGAGCATGACAGCCGGGTTTGGAGTCTGGGTTGCTGGGAGGATAATGGTTTCCTTAACAATATTAGGAAAGTTCAGAAGGTGGCGGGGGTCAGGGGCATTTTGGGGGGAAAAATAATGAGTTCAGTGTTGAACATAGTGAGTTTAAGTTGTCTACTGCTTGTCAAAATATCTAAGAGGCGGTTGGAAAAGGAGTCTTGAAGTTAGGAGAGAGGTCGAGGCTGAATAAGTATATCTAAGAATCTTTAGCAAAGAGATAATTGAACCTCTGGGAGCTGCAGAACTTGCCAATGACATTCTATAAAGGGACAGAGCTCCATGGGACACCCACCTTTAGTGGGGTAGACTTGAATGAAGATGGAGCAGAGGAAGCTGGGAAGGAGAGAAGAGACAGGAGGAGAACCAGGACAGAGAAGTGCCTGGAGAGAAACCTGGAGAGAAGAGTCATGGAAGAGGAGAAGGTGGTCGACAGTGCCAGTGGTTACCAAGCAGTCAGGAAGCAACTGGAAGCCAGATGCAGGCAGATGAATTTCAGTGACCATTCTTGTTCATGGAAAACTCATGAAACACCTTTTCCTCCTCTGGGAAGGAGATCAACCCTAAGGAGGGCATGTGTGGCATATACTTTTCAACATGGTTGCTTTGTCAGTAGGTTTTACAGAACTGTTTTTCTTTGTTACAAGGAGGGGTTTAATGGGGAGGATTATATTGGCAGACAGTTGTAATGTGAAAAATGAAATTCCATTTGTCATCTTCCTGCCTTTCCCTACACTATGCCCCTGGCCTGAAACATTCCCTCTCCTCACCTGCATCTTTAGAATCCCCTCTGTATATCAAGATCATGAAAAATTCGATAATAATCATAGCAATAACTTCATTTATAGAGAGCTGTAGGATTTGCAAATCCCTTTGTGTATATTATCTCAAGAGGCTACAGACGCTGCTTTGTTCAGTGATCTGCTCTGTGTAAAAGATAAACCCTGAAATCTGGAGGATTTTACCCACAGAATCGTGGAAGATAACTTACGCCAAGTCGGATGTGAAGGGTGATCTGTTTACCTAGAGATTCTGAAGATGATTCAGTTCATCTGATGCAGCGTAGAAAGAGCAGAAGCTGAAGGGGTGTGTGTACACAGAGATAGCCACAAAACTGTAAATGAAAGGGTCATTCAAAGATAGCTGAGCCCTGAACAACCAGAAGCCCACCCACCGGGAGCAGAACTCAGAAGCAATCACCAGATGAGGGGTTTTGGCTTGTTTGTCTTTGTTATAAAGGGCTTGATAGGAAAGGAGGGATTTTCCATCTTCCAGAAGTGACTGATGAGATGACAAAAAGCTTTAATAAAAATGTGTTTGAAATTTGTATCCTGTTCATGTGTTAAATTAAGAGGATTGCATTGACACCTGGAAACATTATAGGGCCTTCTCAGTGAAGGCCAAAGTCTGGGCTTGTTGGCCGTGCAATGATCAAAAATGAATATAGCTCAGATTAAGGGGTGAGGAAGCAAATTTTTTTAAAATTGGATTTCTCAATATTTTATTTATTTATTTATTTATTCAAAAACAGGGATGTTCGGGGATAAAAATATTAAGAATTTTTATAAATTAATGAAAAAATTCTAGATTACAAGAGTCTCTTTGGAGAGACAAGTGTATCTAGTGTTTTATTAAATCATGCTTGCCTTTCTGAAACATAGATGACTTGGGAGGTCTGCAGGATGCTAAAACATTTAATACATTCAATGAAAATGTAATTAAACGATTCATATATTTAGTCAAACATTTGGGAATGTTTAGTCTGGAAAAGAAGAGACTTAGTGGGGACATGTTAACTGCTTTCAAGTATTTGAGGGGCTGACATATGGAAGAAGGATTAGTTAGATTTGTTTGGCTTGATTACAAGAAGCCAAATGTGGTAGAGCCATTGTGAAAAGACAAATCTGGGTTGTTGTAAGGGAAAACTTGCTAACAGTAAGATCCATCCCTATATGGGCCAGGCTGCCTCGGACACTCAGAGGCTTGTCTTCACTGGAGGTCTCTGACAGACCAATAATTGGCTGGTTTGTAGGGCCATCTACTCCCAGCCATGGTGGGAGTAGATGGCCCTTCACACTCTATACTACCAGGAACATAGTCTGAATTTTTTTCTTAATTTCATCAAGTATTTTGTAGACTCAAACTCAGATAGTGAAAACAATGACAACAAACATGGCAGCTTTTTTGATTTGGATGAAACTGTTTCCCCAAAGGAATAAATGCTGGAATCTTTGTTATATTGAAGACTTACCACCAATGAAATTTTAGCCGATCAGAAAAAAAAGCCAAACCTTTTCAGTGAATTTGTTGAAAAATTAAGTCCTTATCATATAATTGTGGCCATTATCCATTTGATATTTTTTACGTTCAAGGGCCTAGAGACGTTTGTTGTCCTCCAGACCCCAGAGATTTGTATACACGTTTCTGGTTTATTGTAACTGTGACTTACACAGTCAATTGATGAATTGCTCGTTAATGTAAAACCACTCTTGCTTAATTCCAGTCATTATGTCAGAATGGACTTGCTCAATGTTATGTGTATAGACATTCCCTCAATACACTGCCACCCTCATTATGGACCATCTGCCACTGGAGGCTATGATACAGCTGTCCCTTTTCAGTGAAATTTGACCTCAGTTAATTTTCAGAGGTACTTGGAAGGACATGGGATTTGTGGTTCTGCATTATTATTCTGGAACCAGATATAATGGCTGTGCCCAATGTCACCCGGGTGACATCCTGGGCACCTCATTATTTCTTACCCCACATCTTCAATCCGTTGCCAAGGCCTGTTGATTTCAACTTCACAACATCTCTTGAATAGGCCCCCTCTTCTCCCCTGACACTGCTCCCCTGTGCAGGGACTTGACATGTCACACCTGGATTCTTCAATATCCTGCTTTGGGGAAAGGCTTCATTTAGCTTCCAGAGTGATTTTCATAAAGCACAGGTCTGATCACCTCACCCTCCTACTTCACAAACTCCAGTGACTCCCCATTGCCTCCAGGAGTGAATACAAAATGCTCTATTTGCCTTTCAAACCTCTTCATAACCTGCCCCCTCCTGCCCGTCCAGTCCCCTTACACCTTGCTGCCCCATCACATCATCTTTGATCTAGTGACCCTGGCCTCCTGGCTGTGCCATGAACAGGAGCCCTCATCTCCCAGCTCCGAGGAGTCTCTCTGGCTGCCCCCAGGCCAGGAGCACTCTCTCTTCTCTGCTCTGCCCGCTGCCTTCCCTGGCTTCCTCCAAGTCCCAGCTAAAATCCCCCTTTCTCTAGGAAACCATTCTTGGCCTTTCTTGATACTAAAACCTTCCCCTGTTGAATATCTCCAATATAGCCTACGTGCAACTTGTGGTTGCTTGCATGTTGTCTGCCCCATTAAACAGCAAGCTCCTTAAAGGCAGGGGCTGCTTTTTCTCCTCTTCATATCCCTGTGTTGTTCATGTGTTGTTGTTCAGTTGTGTCTGACTCAGTGACCCCATGGACCATGGCACACCAGGCCCTCCTGTCCTCCACCATCTATCTCCCCAAGTCTGTCCACGTTCATTGCGTGTTTTCATGACACTCTCTATCCATCTCATTGTCTGCCATCCCCTTCTCTTTTTTGCCTTAAGTCTTTCCCAACATCATGGGCTATTCCAATGAGCTCCATCTTCTCATTATGTGGCCAAAGTATTTAAGCTTTGGCTTCAGTATTTGATCTTCCAGTGAATAGACTGAATTAATTTAAGTATGTACTGATTTGATCTCCTTGCTGTCCAAGGGCCCCTCAAAAATCTTCTCCAGCATCACAATTTGAAAACATCTATTCCACGGTGTTTGGCTTTCCTTAGAGTCCGACTCTCACAGCCATACAAGGCTACTGGACAAAACCATAGCTTTGACTTTATGGACCTCTGTCAGCCGGGTGATGTCTCTGCTTTTTAGTCTGCTGTTCGGTCTAGCCATAACTTTCCTTCTGAGGAGCAAGCCTCTTTTAATTTCACGGCTGCAGTCACTGTCTGTAGTGATCTCTGAGCCCAAGAATGTAAACAAAATGCAGCCTCAGATACTGACTAGCTGTGTGACCTGATGCTATCTGCCTCAGTATCCTCAACTGTAAAATGGAGACAATATTAATATTTACGTCATGGGGTGTCTGTCAGATGCCAGTGAGATAACCTGGGTAAAGCACTTTGCAAACCTTCCCGCTCTTCTTGCTATATTGATTATTAATATATTACCAAACATATAATGCACAGTTATTAGTGAGCTGATATAATAATAGTAACAACAGCAACTACAGTAATGTTCCAAATGCTGGCTTATCTCTTTTTCAGACTGATAATCATGCCCCACTACGTATTTAAGAGAAAGTATCCTGGATCTCAAGGTCTGACTTTGACCCTGGCTGAATGACCTTGGCCAGTCACTTCCCTTCCAGGAGCCCAGTCTACCCCTCTGTCAAACAAGGTTGGCTGCATTGGCTGATTTTGAAGGTCTTCTATCCCATTAGATATCTGAGATAACTTTCCCCTCCTGTGTGCTCCTTGAAGGGACTTTTTCTGGTTACCCTGAGCTCTTAGCACAAGGTCAGGTATAGGAAGGACTTAATAAATACTTCCTGATTGACTGGTTTGATAGATCCTTTGATATAAGGGAAGATGGTGCAGCGGGAAGAATGATGGACTAGGAGCCAGGAGCCAGCTGGGCTTCAGGGTCAGTCGCTCCTTGTCTCTGAGACTCAAGTCTCTTCCTGAGTAAAATGTACCTCACAAGGTATCTGTCTGCTGTTCCTATTAAAAGGCAGACTGTGTCATCTCCTGGGCATCAGACCATGGAAAAGGTCTGGTAAGAGTGGATTTATTTTTTATTTCATGTTCCTGTCATTTAAGACTTGACCAGTGACAACCAAAATATCAAATATATTTTTAATGACCTTTCTGGGGGGTTGGGGGAGGGGGGTTGAGGAACCAGATGTGACATTTCACAGGTGTGAGGAAATTCCAGAGAGGAAACACCCTATACTAATAAAGCTATCAGCTCTATTACAGTCTTAGGAAGTTGTCTAGGGGCTCCAGGGGGTCTGTGGCTTACCAAGTGCAGTCACTCATCCTCTAAGTGTTAGAGACGGGATTTGGATTCTGATCTTCTCACTTTCAGGTCAATTTTTTTTATTCACTGAACTAACCATCGAACCATCACCAGTGTTATGACCTGGAGAGAGTAGATTTTTCTTACTTGTTAAACATGTTGCCAGTTAATTAGATTTCATTTAGAAGCTTTAATTCCCCCCCTCCCAAGATTTTATGCGTATAAAATGTTCCTAAGCTCTTCCACAATTTTTTTCCTTTGAAAAAAGCACTTTAAAGTATGGAAATTGATCTTCCTCCCCTCTTTTATTTGTCAGATTATTTTCAATATAGAAAGAAACAATCAAAGGCAGAAAAAGGGATCTTACCAAGTACTTGAAGTGACCACACATAATAGAAACTGGATTCCTTTCCCTTGTTGACATTCACGAGTTTCTCCCGTCTCCCGAGGAGTTAAAGTAAGTTTCAAGTTTGACTGTGCGGCGGGAAATCATATGGTTGACTGATTTTGGATACCAGTTGAAAGATTGAAAAATGAGACTTTTCCCAAGTGATAAGGACCCACTCTTGTTTCCAGGGCACGAAATTTTTTAGTTCATTAAAAACAGCTCCAGAGCTGGATGGCAGGTGGTTAAAGCAACACCCCTTCACACAACAGATTAGAAACCTTTTTGAAGAACCGCCTGACATCTCTTGGTAGCCAGGAGAAAATGGGGTTTTTGGAACTCCGAGTGAAGACCGCGCTGAAGCTGTGACTCGCGCTGGGGTAAAGGGGAGAAGCTACGGAACTTAGGTGAAGTGCGTTACCGCACGTAGCTGAGACCAGTTTGCATGATTTTTAAAAGGTCTCCCCGCTACCCACAGGCGTAAAATCAGGAAAAGTATGATTTAAAAAGTCGTGTTGCTTTCTATATTTAGATCATTTATATTACTTGGGATTTATGATGGTTCATGATGTAATAGACTGGTCTAAACCCATTTTCCACCAAATCGTTTTTCACTTTTACCAAATACAAGCACCTTTGCCAGAATTTTATCTTATTAACAGCAACAGTACTATTGCAATTACTATCATAGAAAAATTGATATAATCTTCCTTGATTGAGCTCAGATAGAAACTTTGTGTTTCACGCAACACTCCATCTTCCATGTGCCCGGCTTTGTACTGGGTATCAGTCAGCTAGCATTTATTAAGTGACTGCTGTGTGGCCGGGAGGCAGGCAGTCAAGTGGCACAGTGGGTAGAGTGCCAGCCTGGAGTCAGGAAGACTCATCTTCATGGGTTCAAATCTGCTCAGACACCAGCTGTGTGACTCTGGGCAAGTCACTTACCCCTCTTTGCCTCAGTCTGTAACATGAGTTGGAGAAAATGGCAAACTAGAATCTTTGCCAAGAAGACCCCAAACAGGGTCACAAAGAGTCAGGTGTGACTCAACAACAACAACAACAACATGGCAAGTGCCATGCTAAGCTCTGGGAAAAGGCAAACTGTTCCTGACCTCAAGGAGACAGCATCTAAATACTTGTATCTCTGAGATAATCTCAGAGAGAAGGCATTAGAATAAAGGAGGCTTGGGAGAGGTTTGCATGAAGAGAAGCCGGCAAAGTGATTTCCTAGTAATTCATACCCAACTGTGCATTCCAGTTTTGCACAGAAGCTAGAGTTTCCGTTATCTCCCTCAATGTAACGCTCTTTTTCCGTTATATTATTAGTAGGAAAATCTTTATTTCTCTTTTGACCCAAATTGCATTTTTCATTGTACTGGACTTGCAATTATATAGACAATTATATAGAGATTTTCCGGATCCTCCCTCTTTGGTAGTCTCTGTGTCCTGGGGGTTTCTTTGCCTCTTTCTCAAGCCTCAGTTGTAAACATCTGGACTGATGTAGAATTGTTTCACCCTCTCCTTTCCAGAAAGTCCTCTCTTGCAACAAAGACTAGAAAGAGAAAGAAAAGCTGTTCAGTCACAGCAACCCATCAGCTCAAACATATCTGGCAGGATCTGCAATGTTCCCTCCCTTGGTCCAAGTCTCTGCAGTCAAAGGCAGGAGGTGTATTTTCTGAATTCTCTTAAAGTCAGACTTGGTCATCGCAATCAGCGCATTCAATGCCACCTGATTGTTTTGTGTGTCTACATGCTTCTCATCGTTACGTGTGTTTTTCGCCACCCAGTTCTTCTTCTTTCCGTAGGTAGAAGGTAGAAGTGTACCTTTGAAGTCTTCATATGCATTACTTCCTAAGGCACAGTAATATTACATTACATTCACATGCCACCAGACCTTTGCCAATCAATAGGCACCTACTTTGTTTGCAAATCTTTGCTACTACAACGAATATTTGGGGTTCTATAGGACCTTTATCCCTTTACCTCTTGGGGTATCATGCTTAGCAGTGGGAACTCTAGGTCAAAGGAAAGGAATATTTTAGTCACTGTTTCTAAAAATTGCGGTTCCATATTCCTTTTTCAGAGTGTTTGGGCCAATTCACAGCTCTAACAACTCATCAGTATGCCTCTCTTCCCACAGCCCTTCCAACATTGATTTCCCATCTTTGCCAATATTCTGGATGTGAGGCAAAATCTCTGAGTTGCTTTGGTTTGTGTTTTTCTTACTAGTGATTTGGAGAAATCTCCTGTGGTTGTTTGCAGTTGGCAATTCTTTTGAGAACTCAGTTGATATTTTCTGATCACTTATCTACTGGGAAATTTCTGCTTTTCGCCATACAGTTGTGTTAATTCCCTGTAGATCTTGGATGTCAGACCCTGAGCAGTTGGATACAAATATTTCCCCGTCACTGGTTTCCCTTCTTATTTTAGTTACATTGATTTTATTCACACAAAAGCTTTTCCGTTTTATAGAATCACGATTTTATCTTTTATGATCTGCTCTGTTCCTTGTCTGCTTTCGATCTATTCCCTGAGCCGTGGGTGTGGAAAGGTGCCTGTGCTTTGCTATTTTTTTTAGATACTTTTTTATATCGGTTGGGTACCATCTTGAGTTTGCTGTGCTGTGCAGCACAAATCTAAATATACTTTCTTCCCAGCTCCGTTCGCCTTTCCCAACACTTCTTGTTTTTACCCAGGTAATTCATCTTTTTAGATTGATAGAAAATTGGTCTTTTTAATATACTTATTCCTTATGCTTATTTATTTGGTCAGTTCAGCGTTTAATTTTTCTGTTTTATAATCCAAACCAAGTCATTTCGATGATTACTGCTTTACAATACAACTGGAGTCCTGGGAATCCCACTTCCCCTTCGTTCCTACACGGGACTTTTTGTTCCTGTAAATGAATTCTATTGTTTTATCTCTAGCTCCGAACTCTCTCTCTAGCCCTAAATTTGTAAATTAATTTAAGGAGTGTCACTTTTGTTACATTGGTGCGGCTCAAGCTCCAGCCATGGCTAACCATCCAATTACTTGTAATTCTTCGTTTCTTTGAAGAATATTCTGTAAGTGTATGTCTTCAAGTCTTGAGCGTTCTTTGTTAGGTTGCATTTTAAAGTGATTCAGGAGGGTCGTCCCCGCCAACCCCCCATTCCCTCCTGAATTTTGTTATTGTTGTATGGGTATGAGGAGAGTCATTTGCTGCTATAGAATTGCAAGCATGAATACGTTCCCCTAAAAGCAATTTTTGAAAAGCTGGAAATGCAGCACAAAGCCCAGGGAAATGCTGAGGTGTTTGTGCTCTAACGGCCAGTGCTCTAACCACTCGCTTACCCATTGAGCGGTTTTGTCAGGGGATGGGAATCTAGGCTGGCTGGACCTCACTTAAGGAAGGCTTCCATTAAACGCCGTCTCGCTTGCGCCAAACATTCAGTCGCTGAGAGTCCAGGGGTGGTTTTAAATCTGAATCATTTCTTGAGAGAGCGAGTGGGAATAAATCATCTTTCAAAATGTCAAACCTTTTCTGGGCTCCATACCAGGTCTGCAGGGTGCGAGGAGTTGCCAGGAAGCCTTTTTTTTTTTTTTTTTTTTTTTTTTTTTACTCTTTGCTGTAGTGCAGCCATCTAGAGATGGGCGGGGTGCCAGATCCAGGGAAGAGGACCATTTGTGGCTGGTGCCAAATGCACCGATGGGGGTCTCCGGCTACTTCTTCATTAGCATGTTTTACTAAGGGATCTTAAAGGACAGAGCCAAGCCACGAAGGACTGAGAATACTGCTGCTCAGTTCCACTCCCAAGGTCACACTGTCCTCTAAATTGAGGTCAGGGCTTATGTTTTTGGAATGGAATCATTAATGCAGAAGTTCTCTTGATTCTGATGCAGATTCCAGATCTGACTCTGGGCCAGATGTCCCAGAGAAGGAAATACCATTTCCCTCCTAGTTGTGTTGTGGGTATTAAATAACAGCTTGAAAGTGTGAGGTCCTCAGCAGTAATGCGATGAGATCGGATGCCGGGGCCGCACATGGAAGGGCAGGAGGAAACTACAGCCTGGGGGAAATCAGTATCATTTGGATATCACAGAAACAATACGGGATGAAGGTACTGTCTACTGCTCCTTCCCACTACGCGTGTGTCCAATGGGAAGACACGCAGAACAGGACGGCAGGGAGGAGGGGGAGAAGATAAGCATTTATACAGCACCGACTGTATGCACACCATTCTCCTGTGCATTTTGTGATTATCGTGTCATCTGATCCTCTCAACAACCTTGCTAGGTAGATAATGCTATCGTCTCCATTGCGTAGCTGAGGAAACTGACGCAGATGGGGTGAGATGACTTGCTCAGGGTCACTCAGCCAGGGCTGAGCTCAGATCCTTCCGATTCCAGGCCAGTGGGTTGATTGAGGGATGGGACCGGGAATGAGGGGTGAAGCCATCTTCGGGCACTTCTGCTTTTCCTCCATGGGACTGACACGGTGATGTGCCATGGAATCCAGGGTAAGAATTGGGGGCAGCGCTACTATGGGGGTATTTGCTCCTGGAAAACAGAGGATTTCCTCTTGGCACAACTGATTAAAGCCATCAGTATTCGAGGGTTTCCATGTTCAACGGATGAATGACAGCAAGAAAGATCAGAATGTTGGACCTCAAGGAGCTTGCAGTCCAGCTGGGGGTGAACAAAACACATACCTCTGACATCAGTGCAGACCTCGACGCGGGAAAACAGCATGAATTACAAGGGTCGGGAGACCAGAGTGGTGAAGCGCCAGTGAGGGGCCGCTCCCAGCAGTGGGATTTGAGCTGACCGGAGAAGCCAGAAAGTGAGGGGGAGACTTCATCGGACCTGGGTTCAAATGTCACCTCAGAGTTTCCTACTACACTCCTGCCTTCCTTTCCGCCTTTGTAAAACGAAGGGATATGTGTTGGTGGCCTCTTAAATCCATTCCAGCTCTAAATCTGTGACCCGTTCATTCTTGATAGAAGGAAGATTGCGGGTGCTAAGCCCAAGAGGCAGAGGCGAGGGCAGGGCCGGGAGGACAACTCGGAGCTCTGCGCCACAACTCGGAGCTTTGCGCCGCTCTCCTTCCTCCTCCTCCGCCCATGCGGGGGATAATGAGGACGTGCTCTTTCTTTGTGGCGTCTGTGTCTGGGGGGAGGGGCTTCCCTCTCCCTGACCTGCAACTGGACACTGGCCAGCCACTGATAGGGGACGACGTAAAGAAGGCTGCCGATGACTTAAAGGTTGGGTTAAATCGTCTTAGGAGTTCATCCCCTCCCTCCCTTCCTCCCTCTCTCCTTTCCTCCCTCTTTCCTTTCCTTCTCCTTTCCTGTCTCCTTCCTTCCTTCCTTCCTTCCTTCCTTCTTTCTTTCTTTCCTTCCTTCCCTCCCTCCCTCTTTCCTTCCTTGCCTCCTTCCTCCCCTACTTCCTTCTTTTCTTCCTTTTTTCCCTTCTTCCTAATTTTCTTCCTTCTTTCCCCTTCCTCTCTTCTGCCTTCTTTCCCTTCTTTCCTTCCTTCTTTCTTTCCTTCCTTTCTCCCTCCTTTCCTTCCTTCCCTCCTTCTTTCCTTCCTTGCCTCCTTCCTCCCCTCCTCCCTTATTTTCTTCCTTCTTTCCCTCTTCCTCTCTTTTTCCTTCTTTCCCTTCCTCCCTTCTTCCTTCCTTCCTCCCTTCTTCCTTCCTTCCTTCCTTCCTTCCTTCCTTCCTTCCTTCCTTCCTTCCTTCCTTCCTTCTTCCCTGCCCTCCCTCCCATCCTTTCTTCCATCACTTTCCATTCACTCACTTGTCCCTAATAGAAGAATTTATCCTAACAGATAAATAGAGCTGAACAAATCAGAGACACCTATTAGTCATGTCTAGACACGTGTCTAATCCGACATCTTTCACTGATGGATTACTGCTCTGCCAAGAGGCCGGAAACATCCCGCCCAAAGGGCATTCTGTCTGGGAAGCTGAAGACATCATCGACCCATCAGTAGCACGTGCGTCTGAACTGGCCGGTCAGTATGGTCACAAGCAGGTGCCGCACAACGGGTATGCCTTCCTCCCTCCCAGGCTTCTGCGCTCCATAGCTGGGTTTAGCCATTCTGTCCACAGGTTTTCTGCTGCCCACACCAACAGAAGAATGCAGGGATAAAGCCGGCACTTGGGCCTCCTGGCTCTGTGCCAGCGGTCTCTGCAGGGGCCCCTAACGTGCCCTGTGTGTCTCTGCCCAGCCAGCGGGGCGCTGGGGGTCTGGAAAGCAAAGTGCTGCAGCCACAGCCATTCTCCTGTTTCCTGGGGAGTGTAATCTCCCTGAGGACAGGGTGCCTTTCCGTGGTGGTTTCTGCAGCACTGTGCATAGTGGCATTTGGCACAGAGAAGCTGCTAAAGAAATACTTGTCAAATCAATTAAGTTGAATAGAATTTCTTTGTCATAGAAACAACATACTGAAAGACTGCATTTTTTATATTTTATTTATCTTTATTTTTTAGTAATGTCTCCTGCCTCAAAACCTCACCCACCGGTGGTGGGCAAAGTGACTCATCACAGCATTGAATTATACTGGGATATGGACAAGAAAATGCAAAGAAAAGGCCCTCAGGAACAGTGGTTAAGGTTTTCGATTGAAGAGGAGGACCCGAGAATGCACACTTATGGTATCATTTATACGTAGGTGCAATGTCGGACGGCTGGAAGTTTGGTATAGGCTTCCCCACTACGTAGAGTGATCTGTAGTCTCCACGAAGGTCAAGCATTCATTTCTGAGTCAAAGAAATCACAGGGTTGCTGAATTAAGGTGCTTTTGACCTGTCATTTTTAGAAGAAAGTGCTGTAAGTAGTTTCCAAATTAAACACCCACTTACTGTATTTCTTGAGAGGCCATGTGGACAGGGAGCTCTTTTTAGAGTCAGAAGACCCAGATTCAAATCCTGCCCCTGTCCTAGACTGGCTAGATGGCCCTGGGCAAGTCACCTAAAGTCTCTCGTCACCCAGGCAAGTTGTTAGGATGGAGGTTCTTACCCTGGGATCTCTGGAACCCCTGAAGGGTCTGAGGAGTGATCTTGGGGCTCAGTGACCCAGCTTCCTTGGTCCTCTCCTGTACGCTTTGCATTGGAGAACATGATTCTGGGAAGGGATCTGTCTATAGGTTCACCAGACTGGCTGCTTCTGGGATCCAGAACATACAAAAAGTTAAGACCCCTGGCTCTAAAACTGGCCAAGAAGGTGCTGAAGGGAGAAGGACCTCCCTTCTCTGATGTGACACAAGATTGGGGTCAGAGGTTGGGAATGTGCATCCTTGAGGCCACATGTGGCCCTCCAGGTTGGTCCTCAAATTCAACCCTTTGACTGAATCCACAGGACCAAACTTGAAGATCGACCCAGAGGGCCTCATGTGGCCTCACGGCCACAGGTTCCCCACCATAATGAATAAATGTTTAGACAAAGCCCTAGGTTGGTCTGAGAGTTGGAGTCAGATCCTACTCTCACGTACCTCCGAATTCTCCCCTAGGTTTCATTAAGTAGCATGATCACCTGACCCAGCCTGAATGGTCCTTTATTCTTTTAGAAAATACTTGAGACTCTCAGAGCCCGAAGAACGAGAAAAGGGAGTGTCCGCTGAAGGGCCTTGCGGTCAGCATCTGGCCTGAGGGCTGCGTTTCCATTTTAGCACCGATAAATTCTTTGGATCTGTTTCTGGCCAGATTTCTGTGTCCTAGGAAGCTGTAGATGGCTTACAGATACGCTACAGTCCTGGGTACCCTGTGGAAGGTCAGGTAATTCTTTTTAATCAAGATTAGAAGGTGGATGGGAACCTTCTGACAACCTTAATCACTGCAGGGCACATTGCTTTATAAGGTAAGGCATTCATGGCCATAATTTTTTATTTTTTAACCTTTTACCAGACTTAGCATTTCTTTGGTACAGGGAATTCCTGTTAAGGAAACTCAGAGGCTGGTGACAGGCAGGGGCTTCCTAGTGAGTTAGGATCAAAGGCAGGCCTTTCTGACTTAGGCCTACTGTACACCGGGGGTCTTAGTTCCTGAAGCCCCAGGAAGGGGCTCTCCATCAGGCAGCTCCATCCGTGACATGGACCTGTGGTAAGCTTTGCCAAATAATGCTTACCTTGAAACAGACCTGTGGGAGAATTACCAAGGGTTAGATGTGAAAGTGGAAGCAATGTTTGGGATGGGTTGTCCCCTTGAGAAGTAGCAGAAAGCTTCATGATAGGAGGAGAATTTGAGAAGTGATTGACTGTATTACGTGATGTTTGCCTCAGATGGCATTGTGCTGTGCACCCACATTTTTAGGGAAGGGGAAGGGATTCCATTTCCTTCCCTCTTCCTCTTCCTCAGATCTCAGGCTCTGGCTGGGGGGAGCATTCCCCCTCTACCCACCTCTTTTCGCGTTTCCTCCCACATCTGCTGTGTGCCCAGGACTGAGCAGCAGCATCTGCTTATTGGGCAGGCCTCATCTTTGTCCCTAGACTGGGGGATTGGGAGAGAGGAGCCGAAAATGTCTTGAGGTTCCCCCCTCACCCAGGTCTTTCTTTCCCTGGCTGGGCTGAATTGCCTGGTCAGCTCCCTGGAAGAGGAGACAGCGCAGGCCACTAGGTGGCAGGATGGGACCACATTAATCTTGACCTCTGGCTTCGCCAAACTCGCTTTTGCCTATGGGTGTCTCTGCGTTATAGGGGCCAGTGATGCCGAAAGGCCTCCTTTGGAAAGACTGGCTGCGCAGAGGTCTTGGATTGAGGTGACTGGGGGACGTTGGAATCTCGGCGGATCCAACCTGTCCTCCTGACGCAGCTGTCCCTGTTCTAGGGAGGGCTCTTGGATTGCTCACATTTGACCAGCTTCTGCTCCTTTGCCTTGGCTCTCCCTGCCCCCTGCCCCGTGCATCCACTCAGTTACCCCGTCCTGCGGATGCTTCCTCCCCCTGGGGTCTTTCACTGCCCTCCCTCCCTCCCTTGGCCTCCCACTCCTCCTGCCCAAGTTAGGACCTTAGCTCTTCATGCCTCACTTGTTAGGACAATTTCCCAACTGTTCCTGTGGCCTCTGGTACCTCTGCACTTCAGCCCATCCCGCCAGCTGCTGGAGGCAGGTGAACCATCCTCAAACATTCTTTGGTCACATCCCTTCTCTGCTGGCAAAAGCCTTTCACAGTGTGCTCCAAACCAACGTTTCTACCCTTATTTGAAGCCACATGAACTCTCTGCTCTAGCCATCATGGCTTGGTCTCTCTTCTTCGAAAATGCCCTGCCCTACAACTGTGAGATTGCCCCAAAACTGCCCCCTGGAATCCTCTTGGTCTCCCAGGGCTGATCAAAGGCCCCCTCCCCACTTCCTGACCTGCTGCAAATGCTCAGGCTCCCTATTTGGACTCAGCCCTTCCTGCGCAGTTGGCATTTGCTACCTGTGGCCTTGTATGGTCATCTGTCTTTCCCCTCGCTAAGCCTGAGCTGTCAGAGTCAGAGAACAATGTCTTGTCCCCTTATGTTGGTGCCTGTTCTCAGAGTGGAAGATGTACAAGGATTCGAGAACACAATGGAGGCCCTGGTGGAGACCGCCCTACGCTGGTTTTGTGAATAGTCTCCTTCTGATTGTGGCTTTCTTTTGCCTCTGTGATAAAGCTACATGTTCCGTGCTAGTTTCTTGTTAGTCTGTTTTATAAATGCCCCCGCATAAAGTAAAGCACTAGTGCCCCCCCCGGGGGCCCTCTGTCTCGGGGACCCTCTTCATCTCTTACTGAGCACCGATGCTGCCTTCTCCTGTGTGGGACCACCATTCCTGGAGAGGCGTTCAGTGACCGGGAACCACCGGCAAGGACTGAGATGCTGATGTGCGACGTGTTCTACTGTGTCCTTCTGAAGCCAGGCACTGCAGATCCTACGGAAGGCGTTTCTCCTTTGTGACTGGAGCCAGTGTTGTTCTCCGGCCTCCAGGTCTGATGTTGGACTCCAGTGAGGCTGGACACCTGATAGAGTTTTGTAGATTTCCGAGGTGGGTTCTGTCGGGGGTCCTGATGCAAGGAAATAAGAGATTTCCTTCTGTCTCTTCAGAGATCTATAAACCACACTGGTGCAATGCCCAGTCAACCAGAAAGCCAATAAACTCGAGGCAGCTGGTGGCAACAGTGGCTGGAGGTGGGCCCAGAGTCAGGAAGATCTGAGTTCAACTTCAGCCTCAGATATTTAGTTGCTGTGCGACCCTGGGCAAGTCACTTAACTCCCTTTTGCCGTAGTTTGCTTAGCTCTAAATGGGAGGGGGGGGAGGGCCCTGTGGTAACAACAGCGGCTGCCTCTCTGGGTAGTTGTGAATCAAATGAGATAATGTTTGTCAATGGGCTATGTGCTGGACACACAGCTGGTGCTTAATTAATGCTCATTGCTTCCCATTTCCCTTCCCTGAGTGTTGGGGATACAAGGAAAGGCCATGTCTCTTCTGCTGAGGAGTTCTCCTCAAACAAGTCCAGAGACAAGGTACAAAAAGCTCTGTACGAACAATCTACATCCTGGATAGCAGACAATGACCAGAGGACAGGTCATAGACCTAGGGGAGGCTGTGGAAGAGGAGATTGTAGCTGGGACTTGATGGAGGCCAGAGTGTCCAGAAGGTGGAGATGAGGAGAGAGCTGAGGGGCAGCTGGTGTAGAGGCAGGAGAGGGAGGGACCCCTCGGGCACACAGAGACTTGCACTGTTTAGAAGGTCATTTAATTTTGGCTCTGTGCCTCTGATGTCTGTCCAGGACCTAGACTCGACCAAACTTCATTTTGTTGATTCTTTGGTTCAGAATTTTCTCTTGATACCAATTCTAATTTCCGAGTCTGAGTCATGGGTATTGCTTCATTTTTGTTCATGACTGTTCTTTTGGACAGGCACAGATTGAGAACCTAGGGTCCTGGATTTAGAGCTAGATGGACTTCAGAGGTCATTCAGGCCAGCCCCACCCCCATTTTACAGATGGGAATACTGAGGCCCAAAGCAGTTTCCCCTTAGAGTCCTTGAAGCACGGATTGTGAATCCCAGAGTGTGGGTCCTGATTCCTCTGGAGGGTCTGCTGGGGAAGAAGGAGAAGTCAAAACTTGTAGTGGTCTGTCCAAGGAAGGGAGCTTTCAAGTGATGATTCTGAGGGGAAAGCAATGAAGCCTGACAGTTCCTTATTGAGATGGACAGTAGGGGCAGCTAGCTGGCATAGTGAATGGAGCGCCAGCCCTGGAGTCAGGAGGACCTGACCTGAGATTGACAGCAGGAAAGAAACAGGTTCTGGAAAGAATGCCAGTGAGCTTGGAGCTCGGAGGGGATTGAAAAGGAACATGTTGGGCCTGAGCAGACTGGGGAGGCATTTAGGGTTACGGCTTCCCAGAGCCCCAAGGCTGAGCGTGGGTGCCAAGTCAGGATGAGGCCCCAGTTCTGGAGAGCAAGGGCATCTCTGCCTCTGAGCCTGGATTGCAGACCCCCCATTCCAGTCAGCTCACCTCGGTTCTCTCTGATGGGGAACTCACCTCTGAATGATGAGCCTGCCACTTCTGACTCGGTCTCAGGACCCCTGAGCTTCCCTTGCTGGCCTGAGGAGGCTGTGCTCTAGAAGTCTCAGAGCCCCCTTTCTGTGACCTGCTCCTGTAAACTTTGGGCAGGAAAGCTGAGCTCTTTGTGTGCATGCGTCCTTTCTTCCCCATTTTTTTTTTGGAGGGGGGAAGGCAGGGCAATTGGGGTTAAGTGACTTGCCCAAGGTCACACAGCTAGTAAGTGTTAAGTGTCTGAGGCCGGATTTGAACTTGGGTCCTCCTGACTCCAGGGCCAGTGCTCTGTTCACTGTGTCACCTAGCTGCCCTAAGGTCCTGTGGCTTTTTAAATTCCTCCACCATGCCCAGCAAACTTCCGCCCTTTGCTGCCAAATGGGTGATTGGTTGTGATTTTCAATTCGATTCATATCAACAAGTATCATTATTTGCTATGCGCCGGCAGTGTACTTGGTGCTGGGGCTGTAAAGACAAAAATGGAGCGAGTATTTGTCTCAAGGCCCATAATTACATTCAACAGTATGATGCTGTCCAGTGGCCACCTACCCTCTGTGGCCCCATCTAGGGTTTTCTTGGCATAGATACTGGAGGGGTTTGCTGTTTCCTTGATCACTGGATTAGGCAAAAGTGATTTGTCCACAGTCACACACCTAGTGAGTGTCTGAGCTCGGATTTGAACTGGGGTCTTTCTGACTCTGAGCCTAGTGCTCTATCCACTGAACCACCTGGCTGCCTCCAACTCTGTAAAAAGGTCAGTAAATATCATCTGAAGGATATTATTGGTAAAAAAAGGTGGACTCTTTTTCCGGGAGGAGCTTGGGATTCCTAAAAGCACAGAAGAGAGGCCTTGCGGGGCCATCTTGTAGGCATGAAATGCCTCTGGGCCGCAGCCACAGCCACTTGGGTGACTGTAGAGATGGCCTCGGCTGTCAGGGACTGTTTGTGAAAGCCTGTCCATTCTTTCTCATGGGGCACAGGGAATACCGAGCGGGGCGTGACATCAGGGAGAGGAGCTCAAGTCTGGCCTCAGACATCGGTGAGGCAGGTGACGGTGGGAAGGTCATATAACTTCCATCTGCCTCGGTTTTCTTATCTGTGGAGTGGAGGTGATGACGGCCCCACCTCCAGGGTTATCATGAGGCTCAGACAAGGCACACCTTAGAGCTCTATATAGATGCTGCTATTCGCACTGACACGTGCAGATTATTTTCATGAAGATTTCCTAGAGATGAGGGGGTTCAGTATGGACCTCCGTATACAGCAGGCACTCAATAGATGATCCAGTTTTCTGGATGTGGACCCTATTTTATCCTTAGGAAACAAGAACAGTCATAGACACTAGAATTGGGAGGGATGCTTCCCTAGAGATGGAGTAGTCCAAAATGCAGCCCTTTTACCAATGAAGAAACTGCGGTCCCAGGAGGGCCACTGCAGGTAAGTGTTTGTACTTTGTGGGGAAAGAAGATCCGAGGTGTGATGCACATGTGCAGGATTGACAGCAATCAGGTCCGGGGCTCAGTGATAACTTCTCAGCAGGTGCTCATCGGCTCACGCACCACCATTCACCACGTTCATTTCTTCTTTCTAGGGGTTACGCCACAAAGCATGTTGTGGAAGGTCTGGAGCCCAGAACGTTGTATAAATTCCGATTAAAGGTCACCAGCCCCTCTGGAGAATATCACTATAGTCCCGTTGTCTCAGTGTCTACGACCAGTGAGTACGGACTTTTTCTGCCCTCTCCAGCTCTGTAAGACGAATGGTGTGGGGGGGGGGGTAGCTGGCGCACGAGTGATTCCATGTATTCAGACAATGGGCCACGTCCCGCGGCCTGGTGAGGCTTTCATGTAGTGGGGGAAGTGAGGATTTACCCTCTCCAGTTAGGAGACTGTCTCTTTATGGTCTTGGGGAGATGATGGGCTTTCCCTGCTTGGAGGATGTGGCATCTTGGAGGGCACGGACAGCGTCTTGGGGGGATGGGAGCAGACCCTGATGCTGCAGGCTTCCCCTCTGCCTTGGAGACCAGTCTGACCTTTCTCACTGCCCCTCCTTTCTGGATGGTTTTCTGGGCTTGGTTCTCACTTTCTCTCATGGTGCTGGGAACTTTTTGCCAGCCACAACAGGCCTGCTTGTTTTTTCTATCAGAATCAAAGTAGGATCTCCATTAAGTGAATGCCCTGGAGGGGAAGATCAGGAGGAGCAGCTGGGGCCAAGGGCAGCACAGGGAGATGGTTCTAAATGGGTAATACTGAACTGTTCAGCAACTGTGTCCTGAGGGACATGTGTATCTTCTATGACCTGGTATTAACAAAAAGCTTAAAGTCTAACAAATACTGTATAAACTCTCCAAGACACTTATTTATAGAAGAGCTGCTGGTCAGTATTGGTGGAGGGGAGTTGCCACCATGGGATTACCTGCCACCAGTGAAATCCCAGGTCTGGACCAAAAAGATACAGATGTGATTTCAGGACCGCCCCCCACCCCCCCAAGAGGAGGGACTGCAGGGGTCCTTGCTCCATAGACTGTTGAGGAAACTGAGTTGCAGGCTGGAGATATGACCAGTCCTTGGCCAGATATAGCTAGTACATGTCAGAGGCAAGGCTAGATCATGGCTAGATCCGCACTCCTATGCCTGGGCTCTCTCTCCCTGCTCCCTCCCCCTCACCTCCACAGGTGTTGGGTGATGTTTTGAAAATGATTGTGGCAAAAGTCAAAGCTTACAGGAGTGGGGCCAGGGTAAGCCTGACACACAGATGGGACCTTTCAGAAGCAAAGCCCAAGCCCCAAACCTCTTCTTTAGTGGTGCAGAGGCCGTGGGACCTTCTACCTTTTCTGATGGTGTGGACCTTTGGGCACTTGCTGTGGCAGCATCTGCATTGTGTGTGTGTGTGTGTGTGTGTGTAGAATAATATTTTATTTTCCCCCTAATTACATGTAAAAACCATTTTTAACATTCATTTTAAAAAATTTGAGTTCCAAATTTTCTCCCTCCCTCCGCTCTCCCATCATTGAGAAGACAAGCAATTTGATATAGGTTATACATGTACAGTCGAACAAAACCTATTTCCATATTAGTCATGTGAGAGAAAACCCCCCAGAAAGACCCCTCCCCCACAAACCCACAACAAAACACAGAAGGTGAAAACCAGTCCGCTCTGATCTGCATTCAGACTCTACCAGTTCTTTCTCTGGAGGTGGATAGAATTTTTGTTCTTCATGAGTCCTTTGGAATTGCCTCAAATTATTGTGTTGCTGAGAATCGCTAAGTCATTCCCAGTTGATCATTGAACAATACTGCTGTTACTGTGTACAGTGTTCTGGTTCTTCTCCCTTCACTTTACATCAGTTCATGTAAGTCTTCCCAGGTTTTTCTGAAAGCATCCTGCTCTTACTTTCTTATAGCACAATAGTTTTTCCATAACAATCGCATACCACAGCTTGTTCAGCCATTCCCCAATTGGTGGGCATCCCTCAATTTCCAGTTCTTGGCCACCATAAAAAGAGCTGCTATAAATATTTTTGTGCAAATAGGTCCTTTTCACTTTCTTTTTGATCTCTGGGATACAGACCTGGTAGTGGTATTGCTGGATCAAAGGTTATGCACAGTTTTAAACCTTTTGGGCATAGTTCCAAATTGCTCTACAGAATGGTTGGATCAGTTCACAACTCTACCAACTGTGCATCAGTGTCTCAGTTTTCCCACATCCCCTCCCACATTTATAATTTTTCTTTTCTATCATATTAGCCAATCTGATAGGTGTGAGGTGGTGCCTCAGAGTTGCTTTAACTTGCATTTCTCTAATAATAGTGATTTAGCATTTTTATATAATTATGGATAGCTTTGATTTCTTTTCTGAAAACTGCTTGTTCACATCCTTTGACCATTTATCAATTGGGGAATGACTTATATTCTTATAAATTTGCCTCAGTTCTCTATATATTTGAGAAAATGAGGTCTTTATCAGAAACACCTTCTGTAAAAAAATTTTCCCCCCAGCTTTCTGCTTTCTTTCTAATCTTGGTTGCATTGATTTTGTTTGCACAAAACTTTTAAAATTTAGTATGATCAATTATCCACTTTACATCTCATCATTTTTTTATTACTTGCTTGGTCATAGATTCTTCCCTTCTCGATAGATCAACAAGTAAACTATTTGACACTCCCCTAATTTGCCAATGGTATCACCCTTTATGTCTAAATTGTACTCATTTTTACCTTATTTTGGTAAATGGTGTAAAATGTTGGTCTGTACCTACCAAGCTCTTGGGGTTTATCAAACACTGCATGACCTCAGTCATTCACTGCTGTTCCTTGTGTGCTGAGTTTGTTCCCCTGACGTCGCTCTGTTTCTTCGCCAGCACCAGACAGGTTTGAATGATCACCATTTTCTAATACAATTTGAGATCCATTGCTACTAGGTCACCCTCCTTCACATTTTTTTTATTGATTCTCTAGATATCTTTGATTTTTTGTACTTCCAGATGAATTTATTATGATTTTTCTAGGTCTATAAAATTTTTTTTGGTAGTTTTATTGGTATGACACTGAATAAGTAAATTAATTTAAGTAGAATTGTCATTTTATTATATTAGCTCCATCTACCCATGAGCAACGGATATTTCTCCAATTGCTTAGATCTGACTTTATTTATGTGAAAAGTGTATTATAATCATGTTCATATAGTTCCTGAGTTTGTCTTGACAGGTAGACTCCCAAATATTTTATAGTGTCTACAGTAATTTTTAAATGGAATTTCTCTTTCTGTCTCTTGCTGCTGGACTTTGTTGGTAACATACAGAAATACTGATGATTTATGTGGGTTTATAATTTTTTTGGTTGAGTCTCTAGGATTTCTGCAAAGAGTGATGGTTTTGTTTCCTCGTTGCCTATTCTAATTCCTTCCATTTTTTTCCTTCTCATTGCTGTAACTGGCGTATCTGATACAGTATTGAGTAACAGGGGTGATAATGGGCATCCCCTTTAAATAACGCTTGCTGGTTGTTTTAGATAGAGATTGCTTATCATTTTAAGGAAAGCTCCACTTCTTCCTGTACTGTCTAGTGTTTTTAATAGGAATGAGTGTCCTATTTCGTCAAAAACTTCTGCATCTACTGAAATAATCGCATAGTTTCTGTTGTTTTTTATTTATGTGGCCAGTTATACAATAGTTTTCCTAATCCTGAACTAGCTCTGCATTCCTGGTTATAAATCCCACCTGGTTACAGTGAATAATTTGTGTGATATAGTGCTGTCATCTCCTCAACAGTATCTTATTTAAAATGTTTACATCGATATTCATTAGGAAAATTGGTCTATAGTTTTCTTTCTCTGTTTTTGTTCTTCCTGGTTTAGGTATCAGCACCACATTTGTATCATAAAAGGAATTTGGTAGGACTCCTTCCTGGCCTATTTTTTTCCAAATAATTTATATAGTATTAGGATTAATTGTGCTTTAGATGTCTAATAGAATTCTCTTGTGAGCCCATTTGGCCTTGGGGATTTTTTTCTTAGGGAGTTCATTGATGGCTTGTTCAATTTCTCTTACCCTGTCCCTCCTCACAAAGGTTTTACTTCTGACCACCACTTCCCCCAATCTCCCCTCCCTTCTCTCAGTATCCCTGCCCCCTCATATTCTCTTCTCCCTTCCCCTCCTACTTCCCTATTGATTTCTATGTCCAGCTGAGTGTGTATGTTATTCCCTCTTTGAATCAATTCCAATGAGAATGAGGTTTAAGCATTGCCTGCCACCCTCTGCCATCTTTCCCTTCACTATAATAGATCTTTCACATTTTTTCATATGAGATAGTTTGTCCCATTCTGCCCCTCCCTTCCCTCTTCTCCCAGTGCAATCCTCTTTTTTATACCATTCCCATCAACTCAAACCTGTGTCCTCTGTCTATATCAGTGGTTCTCAACCTTCCTAATGCCATACAGTTCCTCATGTTGTGGTGACCCCCAACCATAAAATTATTTTCGTTGCTACTTCATAACTGTAATTTTGCTACTGTTATGAATCGTAATGCAAGTATCTGATATGCAGGAGGTATTCTCATTGTTACAAATTGAACATGACCCACAGGTTGAGAACCGCTGGTCTATACAGACTCCTTCTAACTGCCCTAATAATAATAAAGTTTTTAAGAGTCACAAGTAACATCTTCCCACGTAGGAACGTAAACAGTTTAACCTGATTGAATCCCTTATATTTTTCTCTGTTTACTTTCTTATGCTTCTCTTGAGTCTTACATTTGAAAATCAAACCAGCTCTGGTCTCTTTCATCAGGAATACCAAAACCCCTCTATTTCATTGAATGTCCCTTTTTTACCTCAAGCAATTATACTCAGTTTCACTGGGTGGTAATTCTTGGTTGGCATTTTAGCTCCTTTGCCCTCTAGAATATCGCATACACCCCCTCCCCCCCATCCTTTAATGTAAAAGCTGCTAAATCCTATGTAATCTTTCCTGTGGATCTGTGATATTTGAATTGTTTCTTTTTGGCTACTTGTAGTATTTTTTCCTTGGCCTGGGAGCTCTGGAATTTGTTTTATAACTGGGAGTTTCATTTTGAGATCTCATTCAGGAGATGGTTGATGGATTCTTTCAGTTTCTATTTTACCCCCTGGTTCTAGGACACTGGGGCAGTTTTCCTGGATAATTTCTTAAAATTTGGTGTGCAGGCTCTTTTTTTGATCATGGCTTTCAGGTAGTCCCCGAATTCTTAAATTACGTCCCCTGGATCTAATCTCCAGGTCACTTGTTTTTCCAATGAGATATTTCACATTTTAGTCTATTTTTTCATTCTTTTGATTTTGTTTGATTGGTTTTCGATGTCTCATGGAGTCATTAGCTTCCACTTGCCCAATTCTAACTTTTAAGGAATTTTTTTCTTCGGCGAGCTTTTGTGCCCCTCGTTTTCCATTTGGCCAGTTCTGCTTTTTAAGGAGCTCTTCTCTTCAGCAGATTTTTGTGCCTCTTTTGGTGCTCCCTGCCTTACTCTACAATCTTGTCCCCACTGCTTCCCACAGTATCCTATGTTTATATATTTATATGTGTATTTATACATGTGTACATGCTCTCACATGTGAATTTTATCCACATATATGTGTACATGCATGCATACACGTATAGACACACATATACATGTGTGTCTGTATACATATATATGGATATATTCATATTGCTTTTCTAGTGTTTAATCTGTGCCCTTTATAAATTCAATTACCATGTTTTAAATTTAGGTGAAAAAAATATTTAAGGTTCAGTGTGCCACAGTCCAAAATTTTTTTTTTCTATTCTTTTTTGGAGGGCAGTTGGGGTTAAGTGACTTGCCCAAAGTCACACAGCTAATAAGTGTGTCAAGCGTCTGAGGATGTATTTAAACTCAGGTCCTCTTGACTCCAGGGCTGGTGCTCTATTCATTGCGCCGCCTGGCCATCCTTCCCAAAGTTTCTTAAATGGACAAGGAGGGTGTCAGAGTGTCTGACTATCACATGGGGAAGTCTTTGCTGTAGGACTGAATGAGCCCCCATCAGTGTTTCTAGCTGTAGTGTTCCCCTCACAGCTGAGAGGACTGGGTTTTCAAAGATGCTCCCCATGTCAGTGAAATTCATAAAAATTTATCAAGGCAAGACTTTTATGTAGAGGACTGTGCTGGGCTCTGGGAAGAGCCTATGAAGCTAAGATATTCTCCAATAGAGTACATGCATGCATGGCTACAATACAAAACAGGTTTGTATTGTAAGTGTGAAAAATATGATTCAAGGATGAAGGAGGAAAAAATGATGTCCAACAGAGGGCATCAGTTGCGAATTTCTTTTTCATCTAAAGAAAAATCCCTGTCTTGAGAAGTGGAGAATCTATTTCTCTGTCTAGATGTGTTTAAAGCTTCTAAAAATTCCTAGTAATATACTGGAGGGAACAAAAGGCCTGTCCATTTGTGAATTATTTGTAGGAGGTGAGTGTCTGGGGCAGGTAGGAGTCAGAATAGATGACAAACAGATTCCTTCTTTTATAAAGTAATTGTCCTTGTACAAGTCCTAGAGAAACCCATCCTTTAAGCTACAGAAGTTTGTATTTGAGGCCCCTCGCCTTCTGCTCAGAAATCATTGTATTGGGCCTATGAGACATGCTGGGAATGGAGGCAAGCCCATAAGGTTGGCTGACGTATCCAGATTTGGAGAGCCTGGCTCTACAGGTAGTCCTCTGGTGGGGCAGGCAGGGATGGCATGAAGTAGATGAGTAGTTGATTGTGCCGTGATGGCTCTTCAGGAGAGTCAGAAACCCTTGTCCTCTCTCCATGGGAAGATTTGCTTTTAAGGCTCTCATCTTTGGACACAGCCTCCTACCTCCTTAGGAACCCTGCTGAACCATCCTCAGTGAGTGTCTCAGGCCAGCTGGATTCTGCTGTGGATAACTAGGCAGGCCTGGGGACTGAGACAGGGTGAGGAGGGAGAGCTGACCAAGCTCTTTGTGCCCTCCTGAATTGATGCTTCTTGGTCCTTTCCCTGGCTGCTGCCAGGCTTAGCGGGAAGTCCAACATGGCCCAGAGGGACCGTTGGATGGTGAATGGCCAGGCTGTGAGCATCCTTTGCAGGGTCAGGCTCTCCTCTGTGCTCAGGGCTGTTATCATTGCTTATTACTGTGCTCATCACCCTGAAAGCAGCCAGTGCCACCAGCAAGGGAACTTCTTCCAGTAGAGGGAGTGTTTTAAAAGTACACCCTGTTCACACTCCAGAACAGAAAATACCTCTGTGGGACAATAATTCGCATTCAACTGGAAGGTGTTTTAATGAATCACAAAAGCATATTCTTTGAGTAAAGGAGGTCCTGCCCTTTTTTGTGGGTAAGGTACATGAGACTTGCTTAAATGAGGCATGCAATTTTAACCAGTGCCGCCTTAGAGAGAAAGAAAAATACCTGCCATTGGCTAATGGGCAAATGTCTTCAACAGTGTGATAGTCACTTAATCACTTCTTTTAAGGGAACGTTAGAGCCCACAAATAAAGGTGTTATCACTGATTTTGAGACTGCCTGCACACTGCCACTACGTGGCTCTTGTCCAGCCCAGGAAGGATTGATTTCCAAGGCTCACTCTGATCATTCCCTACACTTTGGTGACTGTCTCCTTCATTTTCAGTCCCTGTCTTTGGGTCTAACCCTGTCAAATGCACTCCAGTGCCTATGGGTCCTCCTCATGGCCAGGGACAGCTCAATGTACAGACCTGGAAACCATGAACCAACCGGAAAAAAATAGATGGCTGGCTTGGCTCTCATGGCAGCTCTTTTGACGGGGAAGTTTCCTTCCATTCTCTTCTCCCTAAATCTTGAGTTGGTGAGCAGAGTTGGGGCATTCTATCAATCTTGACAATTCTTCTCTGCCCCTGTTTTTGGTCACATTTTCCTAGGAGTTGAGATGAAAAGCAGTGGCTATGGAGTCATGACTGCAAAGTCTGGAGTCCTGGCTTCTCTTTCTTGGTTTGCCAATCCCAGGTCAACCATAGCACCGTTCTGTGTGTCCTACACCAGAATTTCTGCCCTGCCACCGGCAGGGTGGGGATTAATGCACTGAGGCTGGGAGAGGGCTTTGAGATCCCTGAGGGAGGCACATGGTAGGCATTGGCTAAGACTTGGATACATGGAGGAATTAACATCCTCCTGCTCCCTGAGGGTGCCCACTTTGTTCTCTTAGAGACCTTGGAAGACCTCTCATTTCCTGCTCCAGGAGGAGAGCGAGAAGCAAAATAGCAATGCAGAGTCTGTTGGTCTTGGTTGTAGTTTAGTCATGCACGGTCAGCTTGCTTAGTCTCCCAATGTCTGCAAACCACTGCTTTCTGGTGGACACCACGAAGAAGCCCTGGTCTCCAGGTGAGATGGTGATGGCGCGTTGGGCTGGGGACAGTGGGGGAGTGTGGTCCGAGAATGGGGCATGTGAGCGAGAGGTTGAGCTCTGTGGGAAGCGCAGCAGAAACCACGGGCTGGAGACCGTCCCTGCTGAGACATTTCCCAGTATCCATCTGCACGTCGCGCTTTAGAATAATCACAAAACTTGAAAATTGTATTTCTTTATAGTTGCTGGTTGGTCTCTAGGGATGCTAAACATTCAAATGTACAGGTGGAAATTTTTAAAAATCATTTCAGAGCATAAATTCCTTCGAATGTGTCTCAGGGGCAGCCTCTAACTTGGGCCAGCCTAAAAGCTTTGGTCTAGTTTAAATACTTGGCAGAGACCAGTAGCTATTATCTCCCCGTCTACAGCACTCTGATAACTAGGAAAAAGTCAGTAAGGATTTCTTAATATATTTCAAACATCAATTTAAAATATATTTGAAATGTTTCTTAACATGAGTTGAAAGTGCATTTCAGCAGTTGACTGGCATTTGTTTGGGATTTCACATTTGACAGTTTTCATTGGACACAGAGCTCTGCAAAGGTCATCAGATTGGATTCTGTACATAGAGGGCCCTGTGGTTTGGGGCATCTCTGGGGGATGACTGGTGATTCCTTTGTAGCCAAGCTCATTGTTCTGGGTGGGGAGCCAGGCTTCTCCCCACACATGACTCTCTTCCTTTCTGGGAAGTCAGTGGAAGTGTTTAGGGTAGGTACCTCCAGTTTGGTGAGATTGGAAAAGAGATTGTTTTAAGATTCCTATTGCTATGGGATAGAGCCCCCTCTAGCAGCTGTGGGCAGCTGTGGGCAGCTGTGAGACTTGGTCGTTTGGCGTTTGTTGTATTAATTTCAGAACAAAAGCGTCAAAGCAAAGGATGTTGGTGATAGAATGGAAATCTGGTGTGGCTTGGAGAATGGTGCAAGCATACTGGAGTTCTTTTGAAAAACTTTCACCTTTTGCCAAAAAAAGAAATTGCATTCTGGGTGATGCTTGTTTGGGACAGCTTTTCCATATGCTTTCTGTTCTGTATGTCTGTCTGAGATGCGCTGCCACTGAGAGCAAGTCCCAACACAACATTTGAACTGTTTGCCTTCTGATGAAGCAGATAAATTTGTTGAATGCCAGTGGTCAGCTGGGGGGTGTCAGACACCCTTGCCGTGATAGGGGCTTAGACTCATAGATGTTTTAGTTGCACATTACAGATGTGGAAACTGAGGCTCAGGAAGTCCACTTGACATGTCAAGGTGATGCAGCTCATGTTCAGGTTCCTGATTTCCTCCTGCTGGGGTTTGCTCCACATCTGGGGGCTGGGCGTGGCTGTGCTCGATTCAGCCTCCTTCCGGAGAATTTGCCAAAGGCTGAATGCTGCCCATGTCCATGAAGGCAAGAGTGGCTTGTGGGCTTGAGTTGTGTGTGCTCATGTGCACGTGTGTCCATGTGTGTGTATGCATGTATGTGAGTATGTACGTGAATGCATGCATATATGTGTAATGCCACTGGAGGGGTCTGGGGGGTCACTAGAAGGTTTTGCTTCTGTACAAATCTCTTGGCTTGGAAAGAGACCTGCTGTATTGCTATGAAAAACCCAGGGCTCCCTGATTGTGTCAGGCCACTTTGATAGACATGTTCCTGATTTTCCTTGGCTGTGTTTCCTTAGGTCCACGGCATCTTCTTCTTTTTAAATGGGCTGGTCTTTGGTGTATGAGGACAGTACTAGGGACTCACACTCTGACTAGCAGAACACATGCTTTGAGATATATTTTCCCTATAGCGTTGGGTCGCCTACGCTTGGCTGTAGGTGGCTAGGGTGGGGCACTGTGGGTGTGCGATGGCAATTTGGGACCAGTCTTCAGTCTGAAGCAGTGGCCTTATCAGTGTTCTAACTGAGGCACCTAGTCCTTTCCACAGGAGAGGGAGGAGAAGGCAAATGAGACAGAATGCTGAGTCAAGGGAGAGGAGAAATATCCCCCAGAGACATCCAGGAGCCGGCCGCCATCTGCCCCTCTCCAGCCCCTTCTCCCTCTTCTCACTTAGTATTATGTGACTCCACCCTGTGCAGTTTCTGTTCTCTGAACATTTCTTGGGCTTGGACACCTTCTCTTTCTCTCCATTTGGCATTTTACCTGCCCCCTCGGGGTTGCTCTCCCAAAGGCCGGATGTTTTCTTGCTCAGTTCAGAAAGGGCACAGGGGGTACAGGGAAGAAGAAATCAGAATCTCCCAAAGAATGATCCCTTCCCCTCTCAGAGGGGCGCCCTTTGTCCTTGGTTGTTTTTAAGGTCATCTCATGGCTCCTTGGCAAATAAAGTCATGTGTCTTGTGACCATGGCAAAATACTTTGCTGCTCATGAGAGACATTTTTAAAATTTTAAGCTTTGCGCTCCATATTGTGAGATAGGAAAGGATGATTTTCAAACCTCTTCATCCCATCCATCAAGCAATGTTTCCCAAATCATTTAACCCAGACCAAATCTCCTTCTCCTGAAGGATGTTGCCAAAGTGAGGCCTCTGATTGCTGACCCTTTTCTGGTTTAATGCATCTATGCTCACTGAACCCCCAATGCAGGCAGTAGGGGGACAGTGACCTGGCAAGCTCAGTGCCACTGAAGGACTGTGACTGAGCGGAATCTCCTGCCTTTGGGGCTGATTGTTTGCTGTCTGATTCCTTCAGGGGAGCCCATAAGTAGTGAGCATTTCCATCGAGCTGTAAATGTGAATGATGAAGACCTGCTTGTCCGGATACTTCAAGGAGGGTGAGAGAACCATCTCAGGGTTTTTTCCCCTCCAAATCTTATAAAATGTTCTTCCTGATGCCAAGAAGTGCCAGAAACTTCCTGAGGCCAGTTTTTGTGTTTTCTCCAGAAGCCCCAAAGCCTTTGTCAGGGAGGCTCCTAAACCTTGGGTGAAAGGTAGAGGTTTAGATTAGACCATAACATAACTATAAATCACCATGCAAACAGGAAATTCCTTTGAAATGAGCCCGCTTCCAAAGAAGGCTTGGTGGCCCCAAAGAGGCGAAAGTGGTTTCTGTGGATAGACTCCTATAAAACTCTAGTGAGACTTCTAAATGGAATATAGGATCTAAATTCTTTTGGGATCAGAGCTGAGAGCCTTAGACGATGAGTCATTTGTGAGAGGAGACCTCTCTCAGTTACAGAAGAAAAGCATTTCCCTAAAGCTCAGTAGCTGGGGAGCAGTTCTCTTAATCTTCTCATCAGTTCATGCCATTGAATGCTCAGGAATTCAAGGACAGTGGCTTGGGGAGGAGAAACCCTGCCTACGGAAAAGCTCTCAGTCTTTGGGCAAGAAGAGTCCTCACCAAAGGCCGTGGGTGACTCTATGTTCAGTTAAGTTATGAAGGGTAGGGCCTCTCCTGGGTGTTAGCCCCAGTCTCCAAAGAATCTCAAGCCAAGGTGAGACTGGGTTTAAGTGTGAAATTCCATCACTTGCCTTCCTGATAAACCTAACATCAGGAAACAGAATCCCTCCATTAAGGGTTTCCATCTCAAGTCAGAAGCTGTTTGATTCTTTATAAATCCTGGGCCAGGCAGGCTGAGATGACAAAACTCTCCCCACAGAGAAGGGATTGGGGTCCTAAGTCATGTTGGCAGCCAGGCTTGCTCTTTTCACTAGCTCCCTGCGAGCCACGGTGGGCTTGTGGGCCGAGGAGCCTGGGATGTAATCATTCATGCGTTTCTTGCCTTTCTCTTTGGAAGCCATGTTAAGGTTGATGTTCCAAATAAGCTCGGCTTTACCGCCCTGATGGTGGCTTCCCAGAAAGGTTACCTACGGTATGTTGGCTCTTGCGGTCTTCCCCCAGGTGGGTGGGTGGGGCTCTGTGCTTCTTCTTATGTGATGGGTTGGGCTTGGCATGGAACCATGATGGGCAGAGAGGGAGGCCAATGATGACGAAGCTCGTAGAAAGAGGCTACTTGGAGGGAGCCCTCCAGCCTCTCCTGGCTGTCTTTATGCTCTAGTCTGTGAGGCAACTGGGAATTTAAAAATCATGCTTCTCCCTAAAGAAGGGCTTTTCCTCACTTTGAGCTTGTGGAGATAGCCTATCCCTACATTTCTTTCATATTTCTTTAAAAAGTAGTCATGGAGAAGACCAAAGATGACCAAAATGTTCTGCTTCATTCAGACTAGTGAAGATCCTGATCGGTAACGGGACTGATGTCAATATGAAGAACGGAAGTGGGAAGGACAGGTGGGTGGCAAGAGTCTCCTCCTGGGCTGGGACGGGGCTCCCTGGGCAGCAGCCACAGCAAGCCCCCCCCCCCCGCCCCGGCACCCAAGCCAAAGGCTCTCGTGGCCCTTCCCTGGCAGGGGCCTCTGGTCTGACCCCCTCGCTCTGCGCCTTCTCGGACTGGCCTCTGCCACCGTATGAGCGCAGCACCTGTCAAGCCATTTTGCTTCTTGAGCTTTAGCAAAGCTGAGCCAGTGCCTGACTGGCCACATGCAGTCCGAGCTCCTTTTGGCCTTCCTGTTCTAGTAAAAAGCACCTAATCAGTGTTCCCTGTACACGGCTCCCACTCTCCCACCTCTGCATCTTTGCTCAGGCTGATCCTGCTGCCTGCACTCTCTTCTTTTCCCCACTCTCTCTCTCTCTCTCTCTCTCTCTCTCTCTCTCTCTCTCTCTCTCTCTCTCTGCTTTTTGGAAGAGGGAAGGCAGGGCAATTAAGGGTAAGTGACTTGCCCAAGGTCACATGGCTAGTAAGTGTTAAGTGTCTGAGGCTGGATTTGAACTCAGGTCCTCCTGACTCCAGGACTGGTGCTCTATTGGCCGTGCCATCTAGTCGCCCCCATCCAATCTTTTTTTAAAAACCTACTTGGGCTGCTGCTTTGGGAAGTCTCCAGACCGCTTTGTTTGAACATTCTTCACCCCACTTACACCCTGCCCAGCATCCTCTGAACTCTATACTAGTCTTATCCACACCACCAGATTGTAAGCTCATTTGGGGAAAGGACTAGGCCTTGTTTTTGTCCTGTGTCTCTCCTCCCCCATGCCCAATCTCCTTGCATATAGCAGGATCTTAATGTTTACTGCATGCACGGATTCTCTTGTTAAGCAACTACTGGTCCGGCCTCTCTCAGAAGCCTTGCTTGGGGAAGGCTGCTGACCTCCCAGGGCTCTTGTGGAGAGAGAGCATCATACACCTGGAAAGCCCCAGAGGGATGCCACAGCTTAACATTAGGAGAGAAATCTAGCTTGAAGGAAGAGATGTGGAGGAAAAGCCATTCTTTCTTTCCTGTTTCCCATACCCCTGGGCTAGGAATGGCAGATTTCTTGCCGAGCTGGAAGAGTTTCTTCTCTGTAGACCTTCCTCGCTTCGGAGGTAGCTCTGCCTGAGCACTTGTCTTTTTCCTTATTGGAAGGGAAATGAACCTGCATCCACTGTCCATGGACTGTGACTGAAACTCAGACCACGTTAGGGGCCAGGATTCCTCTCTTGACACCAGCGTCTCAAATCAGAAGCAAGAAGTCTTGTGGGGATGACTTCTGTGGGAAGTCTCCCTCCAGATTTTTCCTCTGTTGCTTTGTTTAGGGAACCCCACCTTTTGCCCATTTAAAATCAATCCTCTTGCTCTCCTGAGGACTTGACCTTTTTCTTGGACCAGCACTTCATGTAGACTCTTTCCTCTTTCATTGTTGATACCGAGGATGAAAGCAAAGAGAACCAGCATGTCTGACTGTGGGCAGCTCACCTCACCTCACCGTGTCTCAGTGTTCTCATCTAGGTGGGCTCAGGGATCCCTGGCAGCTCACAAGCTGTGGTTCTCGGGTCCTAGGATATAATTCAATCTCTCTAGATCTTGAGGCATTAAAACATAATGACAAGAATTTAACTTGAATAAGATATCAGAGATGAAATCTCTTGGTGTTGTGGACAGCTTAATGACCCCAGACCTTACTCTTCTCCCCTTCTCTGTTACCTGTTTTATCTTTTTTCCTTCTTCGTTGGGTTCTTGTATTTGAACTTGGAAGCTGGATATGCAGAAGAAGCAGCAGTGTCTAGGGGGGATGATTTTTGTGTGCCCTGGTAGGTGTCTGCTTTGGTCTCTCAAGCCCAGCCTGGAAGCTCGAGCCTTGTCAGAATCCACATACCGTGCCAGGATCCCTTCCTTCATTAGATACCTGTGGAAAAGGGTTGTGAAGTACCAGACAGTTTAGCAGAGGGCCTGAGATGCAAAAGCAGTCCTTCAGGGGGACCCTGTGAAAAGTAGAAATATGTAGGATTGTCAGAGCTACAATTCGATCCCACCTTCTCTTTGCTCACATCTTGCATAGGTGATACCTTTATTTTTCTAAAATTTTGAGTTTCTTTATTCCTTATTCCATCACTGACTTGAAGGAATAATATGTCTTTTGGATTAGAGAAAATAAGCCAACCAGTATTGGACCTGTGCTTTTACTGGTGGGAAATTTCCTCTACTGGTGCAAGGTAGTACCATCTCTGCAACCTAGTATGGAATGGTTCTTACATTTTTCAATTTTTTAAAATATTTAAAAATGTAAAAATAATTCTTAGGTGACTGGCTGTATATTTGGCTTCCAAGCCACACCCTTGGCCTAGAGTACTGAGGGATAAAGTGACTCACCTGGTAAGTCTGGTATGTGTCTTTAACCCAAGACTTTCTGATTCTGACACCAGCTCTATTCACTGTACAACACTTCCTCTAAGCAAGCAAAAGATGGAAACTTCATAACTTATCCTTGAATGTCACAAGCAGGTTACTCTCCATCCCTACCACCTTCAAAAAGCCCTAATGTGCTCAGCTCCTTCCTGTGCTGGAGCTCATGTTTTCTGCTGGGGCAAGAGTGAATCATGCAGAGTGAAGGACAACTTATTTTATGCCAACCTGTTGAGGGCCTACAGACTCCGAGACTTCTTTGAAGCATTTGATCCCATTTTCTTGGGCCCCCATTCCATTGGGGCTACTCTCTTGGCCATCTCCATCTTCCATTCCAACACCTGGGTCGATAGCTTGCGTATCTGCATCCTCCATGAGAGCCCAGGGGTTCCTCCTCTAGGCCAGTATCCTTGGGGTCAGGCTAAGTCAGATTAGAGGTGGGTCTGTTGTCAGTGTGACTCCCAATGGCTGGGTCATCACCTCCATGTTTCCCCTTCTTTGATGCAGTCTGATGCTTGCCTGTTATGCTGGACACCTGGATGTCGTCAAATACCTCAGAGCACATGGAGCCTCTTGGGAGGCCCAAGACCTGGGAGGCTGCACAGCCTTGCACTGGGCTGCTGATGGAGGTCACTCTAACATCATAGAATGGATGATTAAAGATGGTTGCAAGGTATGGGTTTCCACCTACTAGCAAAAGGGGCATTGTCTAAACTTGAAAAGCACACCTGGGGTTGGCGGGGCCTAGTATGTGACCCTCTAGAGTGAAGGTAATGAGCCACCTTAGGCCATTTGGACCCATCTGTTGCTTCTGCTACTTAGAAGAGCTGGTGGAAGGCCAACAGTTGCTCGGGTGCTCTCAGGGTTTCTGGAGGATACAGAGAAGGTCATCCACAGTGGGAAAAAGAATCCCTGGGCGCTAGATGAGGGGGGGCTGTTTTTGTTGTTTTGCTCTAGAGTTGCCTTGGAGATTCTCCCAACTGTACTGACACATCCTTGAGCACAAGTCCCGGCTTTGTCAATAGCCTGGTGTGATGATCCTTCTGAGGGTCTCCTACCCGAATCCCTGCACATCAATCTGCTTTTGAGGCCATGCTACAGGAGGCATCAGTTTGAGTGGAACTGCTTAGCCAGCCTTCCACAGTTATTAGGAGATGGGTGGAGAGAATTTAATCAATCTTAGTTACCTCTAATAACTTTGAAGACTTTACTTCAGGACCATAAGGAAGTTAAATTAAAAATTTCAAGCCATGGAGATAAGGATTGATGGACATGATTCTCCCCAGATTGAGACTGCAAGACACTGTCAGGTGCTGAGGAATTAAATGGATGGCCTAGAAAATAAACTCAGATTAAGAAAAGTCATGTCTCCTAAAAAGGCCAGTGGATTATCCCCATCTGGCTGTGAGGTGTGGTGGAGGGCACAAGGAGCCCACACCCAGAGGCCACATGGGCTTCTCAGGGTCACATTGGGGACTAGTCTGAGTATTTGCAGAGGTTGAGGAGACAAAGGTTTCCTTGAAGAAACAAGTCAGGGCCCTTCCCTTTGCCACCAAATTCTGCCAGTGATTCATCTCCGTTTCCCATGTTCCTAGACCAAGCTGTGAGACCTGGGAGAAATCTGGGTAATCGGTGGTTGATGACGAAGATACAGAGCGTTTGTTAGCAATATCTGGCCTCTGAAATGATGGGAATTATCATGATCTGCGAAGTGACTGAATCCTAATTAAGGTTAAATAATAAAAAAAAAGATCAAATGATCTTTAGTCTTCAGAGTCAGCCTGCTTTATTTGTAGGTAGATAACGTTCTTTCCCACTAGCGTGACAGTAAGCTTTGGAGTAAGAGCAGAGTGATGGATAGACCCACAGAAGGGACGGGCCTCTTTAGGGGCAGCAGGGGAGCAAAGAGCCCGATGGGCACTGATCCTCCAGCTTCACACTGGGCCACTGGCTCCTTGGCAAGTTGTGAATTCTGGTGAACGAAGCTTTTTAGTTTTCTTTAGCGAGTTTACAGTCATTTGGCTTGTAAGCCCCATGTGTGCTGGGGTGGGGGGGAGGGGGGGAGACAAGCTTAATACATATAAGCTTACTGTGTGAATGTATTGGTCTTTAAAGGGACTTGCTTAAAAGTGGGTCGATGCTTCAAATACCATGGAATCTGCAAGCCCTGCATCTCACTTCCAGGGTTACAGTGATTCTAGATGAAGGCCTGTTCTGGGACTAGGTTGTGGTTAAATGTTGAAAAAATGTGTAGTTAGATACAACTTTGCATTTAACTGGAATATCTACCACCTCATGTTGCTGTGGTTGAAAGATAAAAATGCTCAGTGGTTTTTGCAAACTGTCGATGCTCCAGGGGTCTCTAATTAGGACACAGTCAGTGGGGACAGATCCTCTGCTCACAGAGCGGTCGAAAATCTCTCTTTTCATTTCTCTGTCTCTGTCGCTTCCTTCTCTCCTCTCCTCCCTTCCTCTCCCCTTCCCTTCCCCTCCCCTCCCCTTCCCTCTCCCCTCCCCTCCCCTTCCCCCTCTCCTCCCCTCTTCTCTCCCTCCCTCCCTCCCTCTCTCTCTCTTTCCCTCCCTCCTTCCATCTCTCCCTCCTCTGTTTATTGATCTGTTTCTCTTTGTCTCCAGCCAAACTGTAGCCAGGGATGGGTTAAGTGCATGTTGTCCAAGGGCCAGTCTCACTAATTTCAGAGAGCTCATCACTCATATTTCCTTATTCCACTCTCCTGGAAAGTCATATATTTAAGGGAAGAAGCAGTATTTAGGTTTTTTAGTTATGAAAAAAATAAAGTCCCTTTGCTAAGTTGATGGAAAATTAAAATGTGTGAAGCAGAGATTTCAAGGGCGGTGCTCATTTTATCGCTGGCTAGGTCTACATCACATAGTGTGTTGTTTGGGGAAGGAGCCAGGCCAGAGGGTTCAATGGCCTGGCATTGGGGCACGAGGTGTGGTGTGGGCCCTGGCAGGTCTTACCAGTCTGATCGCTCCAATGACTTTCCCAGTGAGGAGCTCATGGTGGAGGTGACTGTGAGAGGAGCTGACTTTTCTATTGCCTGCCCTGTCACTGAAAGGGAATTCCAATTGAGGGCTCAGCAAGGAGCTTCCCCAGGGATCTGCTGACCCTTGGGTGGTCTTGGTCCAGAGCCTTTGATCTGGGGCCTTGCTCTGGACCAATTTGAATAGATTGGATTAGGACATTCTCATGATTTTTCTGGGCATCATTTCAAATCTCCATTGTCTTAATGAGTCCAGAAAGTCTTTTATCTAAATTAGCAGGCAGCTGGTGGAGTCAGTATCACTTATGCTTTTATTTAAATGATGATGACTTTTAAAAAAGACTCAGCCCAGTTCTCCTCTGTGTTTCAGATTGATGTTTCAGACACTGGCTCGGGATGGACACCACTGATGAGAGTATCTGCGGTATCAGGAAACAAAGAGGTGGCTTCTCTCTTAATTGAGGCTGGAGCAGATGTGAACGTAAAAGATAAAGACGGGAAGACTCCCTTAATGGTACCTTTGGTGGCCCGGAGCCTCACGGTGTTTCTGCACTTAGGTCACTCTTGAATGTGGGCATTCTGGCCAGCTCAGCTCGCACCGGCTGGAGTTGTGCTGGGCCTCCTTTTCAGGGCTATTGTGAAGAGCACGAGACTTTGCTGAAACTCGTTCCCCAAACTATAAGACCCAAAACAAATCTGTTTATTTGCTAAATGCAGGTTTCCTGGTCAGGCCCAGAGTTTCTTGTTTCATTTTAATATAACGTGCTCCTTTCACAGTTGGGAAAGTGAACACTTTTTGAAGGGCTGTGTGTGTATAAGTGGGTGTGAGGGTGGGGGAGGCGGGAGCAGAGGCAGGGTGGGCATGCAGGTGTTGGTCCTGGGCTTGACTCAAGAGCTGTCCAGGGTCCACACCCCTCCCCCAATTCTTTTTCAGGTGGCCGTATTAAATAATCATGAAGAATTGGTTCAGTTACTTCTTGAAAAAGGAGCAGATGCAAGTGTTACAAATGAGGTGCGCAGCACACCCTTTGTTTCTTGTAAAGATTTCACAGAGAGAGGAAAACAAGCTCTCTCTATTTTCTCTTGCAGTTTGGCAAAGGGGTCCTGGAGATGGCTCGAGTGTTTGACAGACAGGTCAGGGGGGCTTTGACCTCGGGGGTGGCTGCGCCTGGTCCTCACCCCTCCAGCATCCCTGGTTTTCACTCCCTGCTCCGTCCTTTTGTCTAGAACGTGATCACCTTATTAGAAGAACAGAACAGAAATCTCAGCCTGTCTAAGAAGGCCTCTTTTCCTGAGCTGAGCTGAGAGCAGCTTTTCTTGAGACGTGCACGTGGAGAACATGGAGCTGGGGACACAGGGACACAGGGCTTTAGACAAGTCCTCGCCCCTTGGCTGGGAAGGAAGGTTGTGATACCAAGTGCTTATATAGTTGTTGATTCTTGGGGACTTTTTGGAACATACAACTCTTCCCATGTTCAAATACATCTTTTTACCTACACATGCGTGTGTGTGTGTTTGTGTACATGTGTGTGCACATCCTTATTACTGACTCTACCTTTATTTCCTTTCCAGGTCCCAGACACATTTGTGAATTTCATTTTTGACAAAAGCCACTAACAACCCCCAACTCTGATGGCTTCTGTTATGGTGACAGGGACAAAAGTTGCCAATGAGATTGAATATGTGGGTGGGCAAATTGCCCGAGGTTGGAAAACCCCAAACCTTTGATGCATCTCGAAGTGATGAGAGCCTGACAATCCTAAGTCAGTTCTACCAGGGAGAACCAACTGGACTCTTCAGTGGGCCTTCCTTTATTTTATCAGGATAATGGGCAGGGACACACATGGAGGGGAAGCTGGACTGTGGGTTGGGAAGACTTGGGTGTGAATTCTGCCTCAGGCCTCTTTAACACATGGTCCCTCAGCTTCCTCATATGAAAGATGGGAACACCAATAACGATGCTTACTTCCCAAGGGTGTTGTGAGGATCAAAGCACTTCACAGATGTGAGGTTCTTTGTGAACTTTTGTGTCCCATGGAAATGTGAGCTAATATTAGAACTTTTTTTTTTTTTTAGAATTTTGGGCACAAAAGGCCAGTTTTTGCAAGTTTTAATAGAATCATAAACGTAGAATTGGAAGACCACCAAGAGGCCATCAATCCAACACTGAAGCTGAGACATGATTTGAACCTGGGTCTTCCTGACTCTACATTCAACACCCTAGCCCCTGGGCCTGTACCAAGGGCCTCAGCCCTGGGGAAGGCTCAGGATATGTCTCAATGTCGCTGTGAATGGGCTCTTGTGTTTGCACATGTATCCTGCCTCTTAGGAAAGCTTCACTAGCCATGAAACTCTCCAGACCAGGAACCACACCTTCTTCTCTTAGTTCCTTTCCAAAGATGGGTGGGAGTCAAGAAAGGGCGACCAATCAATGGCCAGAAAGGAAGAGCCCATTTAAGACAGCTCCCCTCGGACCTGTGTCCCAGCTCCCTGGACAAGTGAATAGCATCTTCCTGCTTTGGCTGCAGGGGGTTTCTAAGTCATGCTTTATTTCAGTAAAAGGAGTTTGTCCCTGCACTTTGTCTCAACCCACCAGAAAACGTTGGTTTCCAGTTTTATCGCCGATTCAGACATCCCACAAATGTTTTCCCCTCTAATTTCTATGCCAAGGTGAGGAGAGAGTCAATGTAGGGTTGGTGCAGTGAGTTTCCATTGGCTCAAGGAGCATTTTCCTGTGAACCCCTATCCCAGCCCCACTCCAGAGCCTGCTGTCATCTTATCCTAGAGTTCAAAAGGAGGAAAATGCTTTTGTGATGGTTTTGGGTCCAGGGTCCAGGGTCTAGTACACAGTAGGTGCTTCACAATCAGGTCGATTTGGATTGGTTCATTCTCACCAGGGCCCAATGGATTGGGCGTGTGATATGTGACTTCAGGTTGATCTCTGTCCCTACCCCCACCCCAATATCTCGGGGGATGTCCTCAGCAACGACAGAGACAAATCTGTACCTACATGTTCACGGTTTATTGGATATAGAAATCTTAACAAAGACTGCTTTTCTATTGAAACACCAGGTTGTATTCACCTGTAGCACCTTAATCCGAGGAATGTGTACAAAAGTAACCCCAGCTGTAACATAAGGTTTGTGAAGAAGTCTAGCAAATGAAAGCCGTATAAATGGACGCGGCATGTTAGCAGGGATGTGCTGGGGTGGTGGCCGGCCCCTCCCTTGGCCTGACCCAGCTAGCACCAGCACCAGCACCAGCACCGACATTTCAGACATGATACTTAGCAGTGGCTACACATTTGAAAACAACAGAATTTTTGTCCACATGCCCCTCCTTTCCCTTCTGCAACAAGTGCACCCAACGAAGGTCCAGAACTCTTTCGTATGTCCTCCCTTTGTTATCATCTACATTACCTCAGAGCCTTAAAGTGCTTAACAGAAGCTTTCCTGGGACTGCCAACGACATCATTACTGCCAGCCAGTGGGCACGCATATGCTTCACTTCACAAAAAAAAATAACAATCTTGTGCCCGTTTGTGGTTCTTCACTGGCTTAGTTAGACCTGGGAGGAATTGTGGACTTTGGAAAAAGGAGGCCCTGGAGAAATTCTGTTAGCAAGAGTTGTTTTGGTAATGTGGGCTGGGGGAGTTGGATGGAGGGCATCCCAAGTCAGCTTGAGGAATTGAGTCAAAGAGTGGTTTTTTTTGTTTTTTGTTTTCCCACTGCTGGCTGATGGGGCTGTTGTCATACTGCGTGACTGATATCATCTGACTCTCAATAGATACTGCCCCTGTGGGGAAGTTTCCAGTTAAGAAACTAAGTGCAGAAAGAAAGGAAAGAAACCCTTAGGAGCTCGTAAACATCTCTTGCTTATTGCTGTCCCCCAATATAGAAAAGAACACTTTGTCTTGCAGAGATGCAGTGAAATTGAACTTTAAAATAATAGGAGGCAAGTCAGAGATTCTTCTAACCAGCTGAGGAAGGGTCCACAGACCTCTCTGCCAGCAAAGGCGCTGCTTGGAAACATCTCAGAATAACACTATGTGGTGTTGAGGAGGCAGATTTTCACATCTTTCCCAGACTGTGGGAAAACTATAGACCATTTGTCATTATTAACACCTATTTCTAATCTCATTGGAAAACATCATCGAACTCTGAAGAGTGCAGAGGTGGGGAAAATCAGGGATTTAAGTGTTTGGCTCTCCTGGACAAAGAATGTGCTTGAGTTTGTTTTTTCAAGGACCCTCTGGAAATGTAGGCAGCCTGCGATGAGCCACCTGGGGGGCTCTGATTTCCTTCAAGGCAGAGCGTTTGTTGAACAGTTCAATAATGACGCGTATTTGCTAAAGGCCATGGAAAATTCTGTGCTTTTGGAATTGAATGAATGGGCCTAGCAGATGAATCCAGAGGGAAGAACCAGGAAAGCCAGAAAATCGAGATTATCTGTGAAATGCCTGCAGGAATGGCCAGTTTGGTTGACCTGTTCAGTTTGGGAAGAATTCTGTAAACATAGGAGATACATGGAAGAATCAGAAATAGATTTTCAAGGCTGGGCCTGGTCAAGGTGAGCAGCTGAGTTGCAGCAGCTCTTTTGTGTGAAGTTTTATTCAGTGGTTGTCATTCATGGATGAGTGAGGCCTTGTGAGCTGACCCTTTCATGACGGTGAGGGCAGGCAGCTCACAGGGCCTGGAATTCCCACCGGAATGCCACTCTTGTGGATAAAGGTGATGAACATCAGAGCCCTTGTTAACTCCCATGTGTGTTTGCTAGGGTGATAATGTTGACCTAGGAAGAGCAAGGCAGAGTAGTGGATGGAGTGCAAGACTGCCTGAGTTAAAGTCTAGCACAGCCACAACTTCCCTTTCCTCATCTGCAGAATGGGGATAATAATATCTCCCCCCCCAGGCTTCTTGTGAGGATCAGCTGAGATCACTGTAAAGCACTTAGCATCGTGTCTGGCTCGCAGTGTTATATAAATGTAGGTTATCATTGTCATCATTATTAAGAATGACTGATCAGAGGCCAAGGGCCCTGAAGCCTTGCTATAAAGTCAGTAAGTTTTGCTATAAGCAAAGAAGGCCTTGGAGGTCCCAGCAGGAAGGGGGCAAAGTTGGGTGGAGATAGGAAATCAGAAGTGGGAGACACTCCACAATTTTGCCCAGGGCTGACCCTATGTGAAGCCCTTGAAAATTAGATAAGTTATAAATAAAAAGTATAAAGATGAAAAAAAAGATTGGATTGTATTTGAAAGACCCAGACTGGCTAGCCAATGGCCATTTCTTTTGTTTTCTGGAAGTGGCCCATCGCTTTAGATGGCTGGCTCAACGTTCCCTTGAGTTTACAAACCAGGCATTCAGGGCATCCCAGAACTGGGTCTCTGCCTTCATGGGGACGCCACGTTCTGGACACAGCTCAGCATGGACAGGGTGGGAAAGGCTGCCAGTTTTCCAGAGCAATGATCTCTAGTTTTAGCCTGAGAATTCCTAATCAAGTCAAGGAGGCCTCCAAGTGTCCCCTCTGAGAATGGCCTGAGTTACTCTTCTGTGATAGTTTAATTCGTTGCTTTTGTGGTTGGTGTGATGTCCCTGCACATGTGTGAGCTGAAGAGATTCAGATGGGGAGCAGAGCCTCCCCCGCTGACATAGTTTGACAATGGAAAATGTTCTGTGTTGTTCCTCCTTGTTACATCGGGCCCAATTCCATATGTCAGGAAAACAAACGGATTAAAAAAAACTCTTTAAATGGTAAATTCTAAATTAAATGCTTGAAAAACAAGCTGTAGACCTCCCACGATGAGAGACCAAGACTTCACTAGTTAGAACAAAGACATTTTTCACTTCTGAACTATAACTCAGAATGGCTCGGTGATCCCCCCTGAAAAAGTAGTGGTGGCAGCAGCTGGCTGTTTGCTCATACCTCAGTAGGATAATAATAAAGACAACAATAATAAAAATCCAGCCACTTTTTAAATGCTGCTGATGTCATCAGAGAAGTTCAAGAACTCCTCTGTTGCCTGCCCTCTCCTCCAGCACCCAACCCTCCCTGCCATGGGAACTGGCAGGAAATCACGCTGAAATGAAAGGTCTGTATAAAATGCCTTCCTTTGGGTAAATGCAGTACTTCTGGCCTCTTGCAGAAGAATTCCTGCCTCCCCATAGGGAAGCTTTCCATGTATGGGTATTTGAAACGTGGACCTCAGTGGAGTGGCTCATATCAGTTATTAGGAATGTGTAAATACGGATGTTGTTGGCAGCCCCAAACAGCTATTAATGATGGGCAGTGAGATCACAGCTTTAATATTCTTAAAAAATTATTTGCATAAATTGAATAACCATAATCCCAGACAGTATAGCGAGAAGCCGGCATCCTCTTGCTGGCCGGAGGAGGGCCCCATGGGGCCAGGCCTAAGACATTAATATCGCTCCGCAAAAGAACAACCAAATGCACCCCATCTTGTAAACATTTCAATAGCACCTGCTTTGGTTTTGGCACAATTGCCCAATCTTACACCAGTGTAAAGAGCAGAGTGATTTTCCACATTTCCTATAGAGATCACATCAGTAGCATTTTCCCACACATCTTCAGAGTGAACAGAAGGCACCTGGTCATTGTGCGATGCACCAAAGCGCTCTTTAAGAGGTGGACGGACTGGAGGGGGTCCTCTGTCTGTTTCAGTGAGTCTGGGGGATGGGCATTTGTTTGGTTTACCCAGAAGCAGGAATGGATTGTTGCCTGGATACCGTAGTGAGCATGAGGAAAGGTAGATACGACTCGTGTACTGGAGAGAAAAACCCAGAAATAGCCCCTAGACATTTTATTTTCCTGCTTCAAGACCAGAAAACCTTTGAAATGAGAGGGAAAAGTCTTTATCTCAGAGCTCTTAAAATGAATTATGGAACTCTTGCAGGCTTCATGAAAGGTGAAAACTGCAGTCACAGATGGTTCCACCAGGGGGCACTGGAGAGCATAATGGGGTCTCAAAGATGTCTTGCTTGCGGGTTCCATGGAACCAGGGAGCAGCTATAAAAAGTTCTCCCTGATAAGCTGCCTCTCTCCTCTACACGTGGGTTGGAGGGTAACTGGTTTGAGGGGTAACTGGCCAGGCCTGGGTTTTATGCAAGGAAATAGATTTCTTTCTCCCACCCCAAGATCTCAACAGGTAGGAAGATGCACCTGCACATGCTGAACCCTTAAAGGTACCTCTTGGGATTCCTACTGTCAAGTCTGGGAGAGAGAGATGGCTCTGGAGAGAAGCAGGGCAATGTTTTACAAAGAAAAGGGATGAATGGTAGATAAAATGCACGGAGATGCTAATGAATCCGTGGTTCCATTTCCTCAGAACTGACGCATGAGTAATAAGAAGCCAGTTCTTAAGAAAGCCCGAACATTGCAGCAGCCAAAGGAATTGCTCTAGAGTACTGATTGGATATATCTAGTTACTAGTTCACATCTGAAAAGAATTCTGGGCCCAGGGAAAGGCTGGTCCCTCCACATGAATCCAGAATGACTGCATTACAGTTGAGTAAACAATGAGGTGATCTGGTTAACCCCTTGGCAAGAGAAGGAGACGATACTTACAGTACCTGGTCAGTAACGGTCTTGCCCAAACTACTGTAACTTTCTCAGTCCCAATAGCATGTGAATCTCAGCCCTCATATGGCTCCCAGATTAGGAGCATCACAAGTGACTCGGTACACACAAGTCTAATGAGCAAATAAATGATCTGCTGCCTTGTTTTGGGCTGGGCTCATGACCAGTCAGTCCAGGAAGCTTCAGAAGCTGCACTTTTATTGGAGGGAACAGGACTCCTATAGTTAGTTCCTGGGTGATCACTTCTGCCCCTTACCTTCCTCAAGTGTTGGCGACCTCTATCCCCATCAGAGGCTGAGGTTATTTCCAATCTGTTGAATTATTCCTGGCATGAGACTGGACCCTTCTCTACCTGTGCCCATGGAGGCTGCTTTAGAGCACAGTTTCCAATTTACCCCTCACCAGCATCAGCAGAGGGTGGCGCTACCCCGCGAGCTAAGCATGGAAGGGATGTTCAAAGAGAAACGCGATGATTGGAGACACATGCTGCTCCTTTGGCTAGAGATGGAACTCTGGCCTCCCCTGCTTAAGGAAAGGCTCACTCTTGGGAAGGCCATCCATGATGGACTGTCCTAATGATCATGATGGAGAAGTTGGCTGTTTATCCATTAGTGCCCCTGCCGCGGTAAAGCAGAGATCAAGAGAGCTAACCCTTGGCCTAGAATCCCACAAAGCGGAATGTTTCAAGTTCGCTGAAATATTAAAAACAAGAAGATTTCCTTCCAAGGAAAACTTAGAGATGGTAAAAAAATATCTATCACAGTGCACTGCACTGTAATAAATATTCATCATAAATTAATAATTTAAAAGTACCTGAGCAAGTCCCCAGAGCACCATAGCACAGCACAGTACTGAAGGCAGGAGCTCAAAGTTCTTAGAAACAATGGTGTTTTCAACATTAAACATTCGAAAGATTGATACAAAACAAGGCACTCCGACGGGAGCTTAAAGATAGTGCAAACTTCTGTCTTCACTGTTGAACCAAGGGGCCGTTTCCCTCTCACTTCATGCAGGCAGTGTAGGAGGGTCTGGGCACTTGGGGTGGATGCTGAGGGGCAGGTCTGTAAGAGAGAGGAGAAAGAGATGGATCCAAGATGGCACCAGCTTCTCTGGAAGGCTCTGGAGACTGCCAGCTCCTGCACACCTGTTAGCTTCCATTAGGAGCAGCTGGGACAGGTGTCAGAGCTCATGTCCCTAGTGCTTCCAGGCACCAGAGGCTCGCAATAGATTTGGCAATAGAAGGGAACTGCAGAAGTCATCCACTCCAACCCAGAGAGGTAAAGTGACCTTAGAGGCTCTCCAAGCCAACACCTCATTTTATAGATGAGGAAATCGAGGCAAACAGAGTTCACATGAAGTGACTTGCCTAGGGTCACACAGTGTCTGAAGCAGGATGTGAACTCAGGTCTTCCTGAGTGTCCAGCCTCTATCCACTGAATCATCTGTGCAGGCCTCCTCCTGTCTCCAGCAGATGCTTAAATCCCAACTATCTGGCCAGAGCTGGACATCCTCCCCCCCATCTTTGTTGTTGTTACTTTCAGACAACTTACAGGAAAATCTCAGATTGTCAAACTTCTCTCCTCTGACACCCCCCTCCATTCTTCTTCCTTCTAAGTCTCAAATTTCTTTAGTGTTAACAGTCAGTTAAGGAGAATTTTCTGTTGTTAGGTGTATGAGACGTTAACTCAGCTCATCTTTGTTAGTGGGGTAGCTGGCTCAGTGACTAGCAAGCCATCCAAAGCAAGAGGAAGAGCAGGGTTCTGGTACCAACTCTGCTTCCGCGGGGTTTTTGACCTTGGGTGAGTTTCTGAGCCTCGCATGGCCCCGGTCACTATTTACTATGGTAGGCAGAGAGAGATTCTCGCCCAGAACTCCCTACACTGATGGAGTCACAGATCTAAGACTCGAGGAGAGGCAGTGGGACATGACAGAAAGGACCAGATTTGGAGACCTGGCTTTGCTGCCAAGGATGAGCCCTAAGCCCTCCATGCCTCTGGCTCCTCTCTTGCCCTGCCTGGTCAAAGAAAACACTCATGATTGGGGCCTGGGGTCATTATCAGAAGTAGAAGTGAGTGAGGAGCAATTTTAGAGGAATCTGATTCCTTTTCCACATAATGGCCCGTTAGGTACTCAAAGATGGCCACCATGCTCCCTTGAGTCTTTGCTTCTATAGGCTTCGCCTTCCCATACGATCTCTACACGCAAGGTTTCCAGGCTCCTCACCATGGCGGCCACCCTTACTCCACAGCCTCCAGCTGGTCTATGTTCTGACATGTAGGACTGAACACCACACACGCCTATGGGCTGGCTGCACTGCACTGAGCCGCCACGTATCTCTCTGGTTTTCTGGGTGCCATGTTACACTTGGCGTCAGTTGATTTTTTAGTCTATTAAAACCCTCCAGATCTTTTAAGTTCCCCCTGGTGCAGGGCTGCTTGATGGCTCCAGCCACCTCAGAAGAGTTGGTGAGGTCATTTGGTCCTTTGCTGAAGGGGAAGGAGACAGTGAAGACACTTCGTAGACAGCTGTCTGGTTAGGAGCAAGTAAACCTACCTCTTTGAGCCTGTTTCTTTCTTTTGTGTAAAATGAGATTAGTCCTTACAGCGGTCTAGAGTGCTGAGTTTTGGTCCTGCCTCAAACATTTCCTAGCTGTGTGTCCTTGGGCAAGTCTCTTAACCTGTCTTTGCCTTAGTTTCCTCATTTGTAAAATGTGGGTGATACCACTTCCCTCACAGGGTTGTCACATGAAATAATGCAAATAAAATACTTTGCAAACCTGAAAATGAAAAGTCAGCTCTTGTCTTTGCCAGGTGGGAGTGGTGGTGTCCCATGGCAGAAGTAAGATGGCAGGAGACAATTTAGGCCAGGGCACAAGGAAGCTTCTTGAGCAAATTGGCCTTGTATTTACAGTGGGGGGGGGGGAGGGGGCAGGTGAAGGGGTGGCAGAGCCCTGTGGGCAGTGGGGCATTGTCCCTGTGCTCCCTTCGCTGCCCTGATCACTCTGTAAGCCCCTTCCCCCACCCCAGGTCACTCCATGCCTCCCCTAGCAGAGCAGGGACCAGGACCATAGCACGTCCCAGCCTCCCTCGATTCCCCCTTCTCACATGACTGTCTTTCCATCTGATCTCTCCATTTAAAGGAGCAATTATGCTCGTTGTGTTGCAAGTGGAAAAACAAATCCTCTTCTCTAGACATCAGAGCCCCAAAGTGAATGATCTGGGTTCTGAGCCATTTTCCTGAGTTCACACACAGTTAAGATTTAAAGCCATCCCTGTGACTACCCAGACTCCCTTATCTTTATCTTCTGTGTTTGAAATGTCTGGCTAGGCTTGCCTGGCCAAGAATTCTTCCTTAGAAATGTAGCGCGAGGCCCCTGCAGCTCCTCTTGCCCCTTTAGTGGTGACGAATGACTGGTCCCCAGTCCATGCCAACCTATCACCTCCTGGCTGTGATGGACTTGAAAAGCTGCAAATGTGTGGTGAGCTCTGGGCCAAGGGAGGATCTGCACTGTGGGGGCGACCTCACTGAGTCCAAACAGGCCCAGTCTGCCCACCTCATTCCCCGCAGGGCTTCCTCCCATCTTTGGAAAACAGATAGAAAAATGCTGGAAGGAAGCAAGCACTGTTAGGCACCTACCATGCACTTGGCACTGCACCAAGCACCTCATGAATATCTCATTTGATCCCTGTGCCAGCCCTCCAAGTTTGGTGCTATCACCCCGTTTTGCGGTTGGTGAAACTGAGGTTAAGGGACTTGGCCAGATTCTGCTCCCCCTGCTCCCCTAGTAAGTGCCTGAGGCTGAATTTGAATTCAGGTCTTCCTGGTTCCAGGCTTGGTGCTCTGTCCATGGCTCCATCTCGCTAGCTCTAGACTAACACGCCAGGTGTTTCCTTGCTACTTTGTCTAGATTTGAGGTTGTTTCTGTGAGTCAGCTTTGTAGAGAGGTTCCAGACTCTTCCGAGTTACCAATGTTTTTGGCCAGTTTATTAAGCAGTCACTTCCCTCACTGACCAGTTGGTGGGAAGGACAAGGGTCTGTGTCCTGGATAAGCAGAGTCCCTCCTGTGGACTCTCTGCTTGGAGCCGTTGTCTCACTGCTGCCAGACTGAGTGCCACCTTTCCTGCTCTGCCTCATTTGTGTGTGTTGCCAGACTCGTACCAACCAGGCAGGGCAGTCACTTGTGTGCAAAGAGGCTGGACTTTGGGATGTCTGGCCCTTTCCACCTCCAGTGATCATGCACTTGGAGCAAAGGAAATGGGTGTATTGGCATGGCAAGAGCCTGGGCCTGAGGGGCAGGAGGTCAGCCTGGGCCTGAGGGGCCATCCAACTTTTCCTTGAGAGGGAACCCAGCACCTCCCAAGGCAGCCCATCCCACTCAGGAACATCTCTAACCCCATGGGAGATTTTCCTGACCTCAAGCTGAACTTGGCCTCTTGGTCACTTATATCCATCACTTCTAGCTGTGCCTTCTGGGGCCAGGTTGGTGAGAGTTCTGGACCCATCACTTATTAGCCACGTGGACACAGGCAATTCACTGGACTTTTCTGAGTATCAGTTTCCTGACCTGAAAAATGGGTACAATATTGTTTTAACTGACTTTACTGCCTCAGGGATGTTTGGAGAAGGAAGGGAGACAATGGGTATACAGGCTTTGTACACACAATTAGGTGAATGCAATTTGTGCTTGTTTTTTATTACTAATCTTTGGAATCTTGGAAGCTTGTGAGTAATACATAGCCAATGTTCTCTACTTCTTAACTTGGTGTCTTTGTTATAACTTTCCCATTAAACTGTCCACATGGGATAGAATGGACAAGCTTGGTTTGCAGAGTGCCCATCTGGGGAGATGGTTAAGAAAGAAAGAACCAGGGTAAAGGGACAGAAACCAACCTTGTGGGCATGATGCGATGGCTGGGTTCCTGCTGCCCAAGCGTTCTCCTGGAGGCTTCATTAAGCCGGGTGGTTTTACTCAAAGGGTCTGCAGGCAAAGGCTTCTGGGGGGGGCTTGGCTTGTGCATTCCCTGCAACAAACATACAGTCACATTATCCAGTGACCTCCACTAACAACTGGCAGGCTCAGTGCAGTATTCTTAAAGGCAGGAGTTGTGAGGAAATTTTGGGGAGCTCTGGAAAGGAAACCATTAGCTTATCATCAGTGTACATTCTGTCTTCCAGTTTACTAAAAACACACCATGAAGAGGCTGAATATGAAGGAATCACCCTTTGGAGCTAACACTCTCCACCCCAACCCCCACGGCTCCCATGTACTAAATGATCTACAGGGATCATGGTCTTCATTTTAACTTTGCCAGCATTACCTTAAAATCCACAATTCTAAACAACATCCTGTAACTGCAAACCCCATAAGTCCGGACTCCCCCCAGCCCCATGCTGGTGTTCACATGCTCTCAGAGGAGAAATGTGCTTTGTTCTTGCAGGTCACAAGGACTCATTCTCTTTGGGAACTGTATGTCCCAGTAGCCTTTGGGGAGCACAAGAGAGCATGGGCCTGAGGCAGACTCTGCTTGCTTGGATGGTAACTTTTGCCGTGTGCCTGGTGAGAGGCTGGGGGCAACCTCCTGAGAGACAGATGAAGGAAGATTTGGGCAGGGTGGTGGGAGGGTCAGAAATGGATGTGGAGCCAGAAAACTGCTCTGCTGCTGCTTCTCTTTGTTGCAACAACAGGCAGAAGCTCCAGCTGTCAGCAGCCCCAGAGCTATGGCTCCCATCCTGAGGAACCACTCTGGCATCACTTTGGGGGTTGCAGAACTGGTACTGAGGCACAGTGCCTTCCAGCTCCTGGGGCTCCTGTGGGGGCCAATGCCAGACAAGCTGCCAAAAGAGAAGTGAGGGTGGGGGGAGAGATAGATAGAGAGACAAGAAAAGAGGGAGGGAGGGAGGGAGAGAGAGACAGAGACAGAGACAGAGACAGAGAGACACAGAGACACAGAGAGTGGGACAGAGACCTGCAAATCTGTTTTCCTATTCTTCTAGCTTTCTAGCTGATGGTATTTAGGTGACCTAGGCAGGGGAAGTGAGAAGACTCCCTATGAAAATCTCCAGAAAATTTGAGAAATGAGTATTGAGAGAGTTCACTGCTTGTTCTTGTTATATATAGTGTATCTTATTCTCGGTCAATGTCCTTTTTGCTGCTCTGATGTGATTTAATTTTTCCCAGTTTGGGGTCCTTGCTGGGCCTTGGGGACAGCAGATAAACAGATGATGGACCTGGGTAGGTTCTAGAGCCTGAATGTGGCAATGGGGGGCCACATACTCATCATCTTCCCTGAGACTTCCAAAGAAAGAAGACCTCCAAGCCTCTATGGAAGATTCACAGAGAGACGAGATCCACGAGTTGCCCAGAATGAGAAGGCACAGAGGGCTGGTGCTGGTTCCAGGGGAGAGAATGGCCACATCCATAAAGTTATGGATTCATCCAAGTAACACACTGGGCCTTTGCAGTCTTACTGTGACAAGTACTTACAATGCCCCCTAATGAGAACATAGAGTAAGCGCTTTCTAAAGTCACTGGCATTTCTTTGCAGTTAGAGAAGCTTTCCTCTTTCCATTCCCCAGCCCCAAGGGATATCTTTCCCAGCCCTCTAATACAGATTGAGTACCTGCTATCCCAGCCTTGGCTTCTGCACGGCTCAGTGCAAGTCCTGCACCCAGATGGGCCCTGCTCTCCTAACACATCCTCAGACTTTCCTTAGGCAGCTCTGGGCATTTTCTCTGGCTGTCTCCTCAGGCCTGGGATCTTCTTCTGCTGCTGCTTATCACTGATCTCTCTGGCTCCCCTTTATTGTTGTTCAGTCATTTGTTTCTGGTCATGTCTGACTCTTCCTGACCCCCTTTGGGGTTTTCTTGGCAGACACTGGAGCAGTTTGCCATTTCCAGATCATTTTACAGGTGAGAAAACTGAGGCAGAGAGGGTTATGTGACTTGCCCAGGGTCATACAGCCAGTAAGTGTCTGAGGCTGGATTTGAATTCAGGAAGTGTTTTCTTCACTCCTGGCCTGGCCCTCTACCTAATATTCCACCTTGCTGCCCCCGGCTTCCTTCAAGTCTCAGTGAAAATCCCACCGTCTACAAGAAACCTTCTCCAGGCCTTCTGGATGATGCGTGGGAGGGCCTTCCTCTCTTCATTAGCTCTTACTTGTCTTGTATGTGGCTTGCTGTGTGTGAATCCGTTGTCTTCCCCCATTAGACTGTAAGTTCCTTGAAGACAAGGACTATCTTTGGCTTCTTTTTGTATCCCTGGTTCTTAGCACAGTGCCTGGCACATGGAGGCTTTTAACAAATGTTTACTGAAGAGTCACTCTAGAAACACCACCAAAGACTGGGACCCAGGACACGGAAAGGATGAAGAGCTGTTTTAACTAATCAGCCGGAGGGCTGGACAGTGTGGTATGGTGCCTAGTGGGCCAGCGTCAGAGTCAGAAAGCCTGAGATCACCCCAGCCCTTTCTCTTTCTGCCTGTGTGACCTTGGCCAAGTCTGCTCCTCTCTGAATTTCAGGTTCTTCCTCTGTGAGATGAAGGGGCTGGACTAGGTGACTCTGGCCCAGTTTTAGAGCCAGAACCCTATGATTCGGTTCCTTAATCTACAAAGCTCTCAGAAGCTTCCCATCACTGGCGAGCACCTCCTCTCATGGTCCTTTCTGAGAATCAGATGATGATGAAGTCCGTAGAAGCTGTTACGATTGCCCGGTCTAGAGGGAGAAAAGACGGGGACCCAGGACAGAACCTTGGAGGGCGCCAGTACTTGGTGGGCAACACCTGGATGAAGAGCCGTCCAAGAAAACTGAGAAGGGGTGGACATAACGTGCGTCAATGACTTCATAAGCAGAGCGCCATGTAAATGTTAGTTATCACTACTGTTTTGTTATCTGTAGGCTCTGGCACCAAGCCGTGGCTGATGCAAAGGTGCTCAGGTACCAAATGCTCATTTCTGCATTAAGTCACTGTCATGGAAATGTCAGCTTCTGCCCAGAGCAGGTTCCCGACACAAGCACTCCTTCCCAAGAGCTGCCTCTGATACTTCCTGCTCACTAGGAGGACCTGGCTCACAGTGAAGGCAGGCTGGTGGAACCCCACCGCCCAGCCACAGCTGGGGGGCTTCCAGGGGTGGAAGCCATGAGACGCTCACCAAGGACCCTGGTGTCAAAGCCTCCAGGTCAGGGGGCAGGAGACAGAATTTCCATGAGCTCTTTTAGGCATTCCTTTCCAGGATGACTTCTCACCACTTAGGCCCATTCTCTCCAGGGAAACACAGCATGAATGAGGACAAACGTGGGGAGAAGAGGCCCTGCCTTAGGGGAGCTCAGGCTCTGATTTCAGCTTTCACTTGAAAAATTGCAGGCTAAGAGCTGGAGGGAGTGGCAGAGCCCTGGGCTCATCCCCTGAGACCTCGGGAGTGGAAGTGACATCTTCAAGGTCCGAGCAATTGGCAGAGCAAAGAACGGAAGGTAAATCTTCAGGGCCCCTTCTGCTTCTCTTCTTTCTTTCTTCTCCCTCCCTTCTCGTCTCACTCCTCTTCTTCCTCCCTGCTCCCTGCTCCAGCTCTCACACACAAAGCATTGTGACGTCTGAAAAGTGCAGGGTTTAGATCCCGCCTTGGACACTTCAGAACCATGTGGCAGGATCCGAACCTCTCAGAGCCTCAGTTTCCTCACTTGTTACAAACAAAGATCATCATGCCTGCTCCACAGGGTTCTGCGAGGCACATGTGCACATAACGCTTTGTAAAACATAGATCTTCATGTGAATCTGTAGGTCAGCTACCATTCCTCCCGTTAGTTATTGAGAAGATCAGTGAGTAGTCAGGAAAGCACCTCACTGAGCCCAACCTCCAATCCCAGACACCCTCCCTCCTGCCCCATTTTCCTTTGAAAATAGTCGTGGAATTTTGACTTGCAGTTTTCTTTGTTGCCTGCTTGTGTTTTTATCACAAAAGCTAAATATAGCCCTGTGTTGGTCAGTCTTGGCCATCATTTTAAAGAATTTTCCATTCTTATCAGTTTCCTCCTGATATTAAAAAAATTGGATAAACAGATCCTGCTTATCAGGACCCATCT
>CM053582.1:571671650-571751496 GCA_028627135.1 Pseudochirops cupreus
ATCACCACCACCATCATCACCACCACCATCATTACCACCATCATCACCATCACCATCATCATCACCATCACCATCACCATCATCACCACCATCATCACCACCATCATCACCACCATCATCACCACCACCATCATCACCATCATCACCATCACCACCATCATCACCACCACCATCACCACCATCATCATCACCACCATCATCACCACCATCACCACCACCATCACCACCACCATCACCACCATCATCACCACCACCATCACCACCATCATCACCACCACCATCACCACCATCATCACCACCACCATCATCACCACCATCATCACCATCATCACCATCACTGGCATCATCATCATCATTATTACCATCATCATCATGAGTGAATCCTCTCTAGAGAATTGATGTAAGGACTTTGATGACATTCCAAGAGGCTAAGAAGGTATGGTGGTTATGAAAAGTAACAACCTCCAAGAGAAAAAGGATCCCCTGACATGCCCACAGAAAGCTGAGAATAGACTCCCTTGGGTGGTTCCCCCTTACTGCTGCCTTCAAGCAAAGGCTAGATGATAACTGTTGGGTGTGGGTTGGACATTCAAAGACAGCCACACCAGCCCCAGGGCTGAATGGTTCCCAGAGCCCATAGGACTGACTGTCTAGACCTTCTGCCACTCCTGAGCCACTTTTCCAGATCCTTTCATTCCTTTACATGCACTTGAAAGGTGCATTGGCCCAATTCCACAAAATTTTATCCACAGTGTGCATGTATGGGGATACTGAGGCTGGAAAGCAAGCTAGGACATGCCCTCAGGCATCTGAGAATTTCCTAAACCAAACAGGACAAAATATGTCAACTGAAGATGTGATTGATCCGTAGGAGAGCCAAGGAGAAAGTTTTTAGGTCTTATTCATAGAGAGATCTATTACTTCATGGATGCCACATTCAGCTTGTGGTCACCTGTGGACCTCTGGTCTTTTTCTTCTGTGTTTGTTCATGGACTGTCTTTCCCTATGCTGTGCTGGCATGTACCAAAAGGGGGCAATCTTAGCTTTTATTTACAAATTAATTCTGTTTCCATGGGGCCGTTTTTCTCCAATTTGTCAGATTCTTTGTGAATTCTAATTCTGATTATTTTTAGATCATGAACAACTCTCCAGTTTTGAGGTTGTACATTTCTGGTGTTGGTTTCTTGTGGTCAGTCTTAGCTGATGAGTTCCTAGAAGACTTAGTGTGTTTATCTCCATCACTGCAGTGCCTAGAAGGTCCCCCTGTGTGGATGGAATCTCAGGATTCTGCCGCTGCTGCCCCTAGGGCCTGGCCAGCTGCTGCTCTCCCTCCCTCCTGGTCACTTCTTAGTTACCAGCATGGTGACATCCCATCCTCAGCCTACTCTCCTGGATATTCTCATGCTGCTGCTCTCTCCTGCTTCTCCTCCTGCCTGTCTGGCCAAGCCGTCTCATTCTCCTTTGCTGGTTCCTCGACCTAGGAACATGTGTTAGCCAGGGGCATCTCCCCAGAGATTCTCTCTCTTGTGATCTCATCAACTCTCAAGGACCCAATTAATTCCATGCAGATGTTCCCCAGATCTACAGATTCACACCCAGTCTCTCTCCTGAGCACAGGGCTTTCATCACCAACTGCTTCTGCCTTAGAGACCCTGGTGAGGAGTATTAGGCTTTCTCCTCTGCACCAACCACAGCCTCCTCTGGTGACTCCTTATAACAAAACCAGAAGATTTATTTTTGCTGTAAAAGGAAATTAAGCCTTCGCTTTCTTTTCCTTTGATTCTTTCCTTTCTCCCTTATTTTTGCCTTTTTAATCTTTGTTCTTTGTTCTTTTTTCCTTCCTCCCTTCCTTCCTCCTTCCCTCCCTCTCTTCCTTCCTTCCTTCCTTCCCTCCCTCTCTTCCTTCCTTCCTACCTTCCTTCCTTCCTTCCTTCCTTCCTTCCTTCCTTCCTCCCTCCCTCTCTCCCTCTCTCTTTCTCTCTCTCTCTCTCTCTCTCTCTCTCTCTCTCTCTCTCTCTCTCTTTCTCTCTCTCCCCCTCCCTCCCTTCCCCCATTTCCCCTCTAATTTTACTGGGTTATAAACTAGCTTTGTAACCTTCAGCAGGATATTTTCCTTGTTTTCTCCTCCGCCACATGGGATGGTCAGCCTTGATGACACCCAAGGTCCCTTCCAGTTCCAAATGAACAACCCAATTTATCATCACTTTAGCAGAGAAACTGAAATAGGAGTTTCCCCCTTCGTTTTCTCATTTATGATGATGGCGGCAAAAAGTCATGTGGAAGTTTTCCAATGCGTTGGAGACTCCTTGAACTCTACAAGTACAGTTGATTACACTTTGCCATGGACAATGGCAGCCTTCTGCCTTTGTAATTAACCCTCTGCTCATCTTAACGCATGTAACCTTCCCTCCTGTCACCCCTACTCTAGGGAGAATTATAGGGTACTTATAACAACCCCTGTAAATGGATCAGTCCTGCCTTCCTTGGCCAAAAGATGGAGTTTTTAGCAGTTTCAGTTGTATGATCTACTTTCCCTAAAAACCACTTGGGATCAGGCACTTGGAGGATGAAGTGGTTCCTGGCTAGGCAGAGGGAAGGCTGAGGGGCAGGAAAGGAGAAAGGAGAGAAAGAGATAGATTTCCAATCAAGGTTTAATAAAGCACAGAAGTGATAGAATCAGATAGAGAGAAGTGCCGGGTTTGTCAATAAGGATACTGGTTTTCCAGAATGATGAGGGCCTGACAAGTATCGGAATGAGGTGGAAGGACGAGGAGGAGGAGGAGGAGGAGGAGGAGAGAAGGGTTTGGAAGAGAAGAGGAATATTTCAGCGCACAGCCTGGAAATCCAAACCCGACCACTTGGCCAGAGGTTTGAAAGGCAGGCCCAGCTCATTGCAGATAACAGCCCTGGAGGCTTTGTACACACTGTCATTGAACTCTAACAAAACCCTTTGAGGTGGGTGTTCTTATCACCCCATTTTTACAGACAAGGAAGGTGAAGTCCAGATGGGAAGAGACTTGCTTAGGGTCGCACAGCTGGGTGGTCCTCCTGCCTCTTTGTTCTGATCCCCATCTACTAAGCTACCCAGGCCTTGGGTAAAAATGGACCAGGCTAGCTACAAAATGAGATTTATGGGAGAAGTTATCTGTTTAAATGACCCAATTATCTTCATCTGTCCTGTTTATGTCCCCCCCTTTAAAAGGGAGCTTTGGGTGTGCCTCCAGGGTCTCCTCCCTCCTGGACTGTCCACACCAAACAAACCCATTGTAGGTCTGAACTACTCTCCAGACACCTGGGTACTTTATATGGATGATGCTCCTGAAGAGCAGGGATTGTTTCCTTCCTCATTTCTGTACCCTCAGTGCCCAGTACAGTGCCTACCTCCCAGGAGGAACTTCACCGATACTTGTTGGTTGGTTGATTCCTTGTTCTGTGAAGCCTGGATTCAGCCAAAGGGCCGCACTTGAGGTCCTAGAGGGCCATGAGTGGCCCTGAGGCCAAAGGTTCCCCACCCCTGGCCTGGTTATTAATGATTAATTGCTCCGAGCCCTCACTTGGGACGATTCCTCACATTAGGTAGAGGTTGGACTGTCTTCCTAACTTTGCATTTATATCTATCTCTAATTAACCCCTGGCCTCTCTGTAGTTGAGGTAAAGTTCAGTTCCCTGGAAACATTTAGATGCTGTAATAGCAGATTATATTACAGTGTCTGTGGAGGGAAAGGCAGGGAGAAATTGGGGAAAGAGCTGACCTTTTTGGGGACTTTCTCCATACTGGGGCTTTCACTCTGTGACGCTTGTTGAGACCATGGCTGTCCGCCATGTTTCCCTTGTCTGCTCGTTTCCCCTCAGTGGTGTGTAGGGACCCCTCACTTGCTCCAAATGAATGAACTCGGATCATTTTTCGAGTATGTCTGGGGTGTGACCGAGTTTCCTCAGCCTATCCTAACGTGATTCTTGTGTCCTTCTCAAAAGACTTTTCCACACTTTGTCTAAGACCTATGGCATTTATTTTGGGGGCATCTTAAGTAGGGATGGTTGAGTAAATCACTCAATCTCCCCCCATCTCCATATAACATATGTACAAAATAAACCCAAGGTAATGGGGCCTGGGTGAGGGCTCTAGTAGCTGGGGGATCAGCAAAGGTCTCAAAAGGTTCGATGTTGTGTAAAAGCCTTCAGCAAGAAGGCCTCTGTGTCCTCAGATTGGCCCACATGACTGTGCAGAAGAAAGACAATTTTAACTCTTCAGGGTGACTATGATAGGAACCCAATCTGGCCTGTCACCTCTGACCTAGCTGAGAGTGCAGGTCACCCAGCTGGTCTGGCAGGGACTGAGGCTTCCTGTGAGGATGTCCCCAGTAATCCTAAATGTCATGGTCACATCCTGTCATTGATCAATAAGTGTACATACTACTGACGTTGAAAGGAAATGGGAACAAGGCCTAGGGGATGACAGGGCCAAGTAGACTGAGTTCTTCTCATTTCCTTTGATGTGGAGGCCAGAGGGTAAAGGGCCTTGGAGATCACTGAGACCAAGGGAGGCTCTTCAGTGCCTGAGCTCACAAGGCTTGTCCTAGCAGACCTGAAATTCAAACCCAGCTTGGCTGTCTCTAGGCCCTGGCCTGTTTCCACTAAAGAATCACAGAATTTCTGAGTCACAGGGGGCTTCAGTGGCTAACATGTCCAAATGATTTCTCAAAAAAAAAATCCCTTCTAACTGTTCACTTGGACCTTGGAGATTTTCAGCAAGGGGAGGCCCACACCCTCTGTGCAGCCTGCTGCACTCTTCGATGGCTGAAATTGTGTGGATTTGTCTTTGGGGCACACCCCTCTTTCTATCCCTTCTTGTTCTGCCCTCAGGGGTCAAAGAGCACGAATCTAGGTTCTTCTTTATAGCTGGTCCTTCAGGTGCTTGAAGAAGACTTCCCTCTTTCCTCTTCCCTGCCTCTCCTCCAGCCTTCTCTTTTCCAGGGCCACTATTGCCATTTCTTAGACCTGACCCTCATGTACTATGAACAGAAGCCCCTTCACCTCCTCTGCCTCGGCTAATCCTCCTCCTCTTTCAGTCACTCCTAACTTGCAGATAGCTTGGGGGCAGTTCCCCCACCCCCAGGGTAAGATATCTTTTGGCTCTCTTGCCTTGGGAATGTTTGTCATTTAAAACATGTCTATGTCTCTGACAAGTTCAGGATCTGCCACCTCAGCAAGTTTTGACATTTTGCAAGATACATCAACTCGCCCGATGCTGGCAGGAGAGTGTTTGGGATGAACAAGAGGAATGGAAAATGAGAGGAAATGAACCAAATAGTAGCAGAAAAGAAAAATGAGGAGGCGATCATGGGGAAGGAGAGGCAATGTCAGCAGGCAGCAAAGATGGAGGAAAAGTGTTGGGGAAATGGGCCTGGGAAGCAGCTCAAGGCAATGTGACTAAGTGTCCATGGCTTTGGAAAGAAGACAACATCTGAACTGATTCCAAGATGGAGGTCTTTGTCAACGAATGAAATTCCACTGGGTGAAGGCCACCTAAAATGCTCACTGACTTAGGGCTCAAGGAACCAACATCTCCTGGGAAGAACCACCCAAACAATGGAGACTTCAGTGACTGGAGGAGAAAGAAGGCACAAAGACCCCTTTAAAAAACAGGAGTGAGCTGACTGCAGACAGGCTAAAGGCCTCTACGGCAGTCAGTTGCCATGGTAACACTGAAAAATGTGAGAATCCTGGGAAAACATAGACAGGAACCCAGAGCAAACTTGTTGTGATGGACCCAGCTCCCTGTGCCAGACCTCATATCATGCTAAGAGCATCCCTCTGTGGTTAGCATACAGCAGGTGCTTAATTAATGCTTGTTGAATGGATGAGTGACCAGGTGAGACTCTCTCAAGCCAAACCCAGCTCTTTATTCCCTGGGGCTGGGATCACCTTGTAAGATGCCCTGAATGTGCACATGCTCTAAAGACAGCTGGGCCTTGGGGTTTTGTTGCCAGAGAAGAATCCGACTTTGCACAAAGAACCAAAAGCTGGATCTCAGGCCCAACACAGACACACACAGAGACACACACACCCCATTGATTTCCAACTTCCAGGAAAAGGCATCCTCAGCAATGGTAGAATGGGTGACTGAAGAGTTGAGTCACAGTGGCAGCTAAGGTTGTGGGATCCTGTTTTCTGCCATTCATTTCTTCCAGGGAAGTTACTTCCCCAGGAAATGGATACAACAATGCTGCCCTGGCCATTTACTCCACTGACCTCTCCTTGAATTGGATTTGGTCATGGGGATGACTAAGAGTTCAGACTGAATAACTTCCCATTGAATGAAAAACCATTCATAGACCACCCTGTGATCATTCAAGATGAGAACCCTTCTTTATTTAAAACAGAACAGAACAAAGACTCTGCCAGGCAGATTGGGAGGATTTGAGTGGAATGGCCCTCCTGTCTCTGAGCATGGCAAAGCCAGCAAAAGGCTGCTGAGTCACTTGGGAGGACAGCCAGCCCACTCACTCAGCAAAGACAACAGCCCATTAAAATCAAGTCCTGCATTAGTGAGCACATTTCATCCTCAGTGATCAGGGAAGCTGATAAAAGAAAAAAACAGAAGGCATCTGGGAAGGGAGCTCTGGCAGCATCATCGATCTCAGCATCCTTGGGAGTCAGAGTGGAGGCTGCAGCTCTGCTCCTGAGCAAAGTTAGGCTAGGGACTGTGACTGAGGGGACTTGGATCATGTGTATTTGACTTTGATATTTTGAGGGCCTGTAAGGTTGTCTGTCTGTCAGTATCTATCTATCTATCTATCCATTCATCATTTATCTATCTATCTATTCATCCATCCATCTATCCATCCATCATCTATTCATCCATCCATCTATCCATCCATCATCTATCATCCATCCATCTATCTATCTATCTATCTATCTATCTATCTATCTATCTATCTCTATTCATCCATCTCTCTATCCATTCATCATCTATCTACTCACCCATCTATCCATCCATCCATCATCTATCTATCTTGCTGTCTATCTCTATCACATCTGTCTTTCTACTGTTATATCTATCTGCCTATGTATAACACATCTTTCTGTCATCTCTAAATGCATCTATCCATTTATCCATCTTGCTTTCTACCTCTCTCTCTCCTGCTTTAAGGTTTGCAAAGCCATTATCTAAACTTAACAGCAACACTAAGAGAAATAAGACAACAATCTCCAGGTATTACTCTGGCCATTTCACAAATGAGGAAACTAAGGGTCAGTGGCTTGCACCCTGAGGCCCATGTTTCCTTTCTCTTGTTATTATCATTACTTCTCCCCAGAGTTTTTTGTTGTCACAAAGGTAACTTCAAGTTTCAATGCCAGTATTTAAAAGACCTTAACAAAGTGGGCTCAAGGGGAGTCCCAAGAAAAATGTGTCTCCATTTCTTCCAATTAAGTCATTTCAAATAGGGTGTTTTAAACTCAAGGTGATACCACTCTCATTCTTTAGTGTTTTTTACAAGACTCTCCAGAAAACCCCAAAGCCCTCACACATTATCCTGCCTCTGTCTCCTCTTGCTGCTCTGAGCCCAGGTCCCATCTCTTCGGGCTGGGCAGTCCAGACCACCCAAGAGCTAGCCGACTAGCCAGGGACTCTGACCCACCCACTGGGGCAGGGGGGCAGCCAAAAGCTGAAGTCAGCTCTGAGTCACAACAGGGACAGATACAGAAGAAATGAATCTGTCACATTAGGCAAATGAAATGGGGGAAAGGGATTATGAGATAGGGTGGAGCGGAAAATCTTGAGAAATAAATTAGGTTAAGGTTTAACCCAGGAGTTCTGGAAATCTGGGCTGGAGACAGAGATTTTCATTTTTTTAGTGACCTGATTTTCTGATGTGGTAAGCCTAGCAGGCAAGATCCTTGTGTCCTTTATGGTTTAACAACACAACTGTTTCTTGTGCATGAACTCACATCTCCTGCCACCATGCCTTTGCACAAGGAGCCCCCAGGGTTTAGAGTGCCTGCCCTCTGCATGCTGGCCCCTAAGAACCCCAAGCATCCTCTCTCAGTTGTTAGCATGCTCAATTTCTGGAAATCACTGTGTATTTCTTTGTGTTTTTCCTGAGCATGAATTTGTCAGAGGCAGCATGGCTTTGGAATCAGGAAGTGGTGAAGTCAAGTGGCACCATTTCCATGTCTCTGCTGTGAGACTGTGGCCAAGTCACTGAACTGCTCAGTGTCTCAGGCAACTGGCTGAGAACCAAAGCCTGGAGAAGATGCAGACCTACCTCGGGAAAGGCACTTGGTCCCTGAGAGCTCCTTACACCCATCACGAAGTCACCGGGGCCAGCAACAACTGAAACTAATTCTGCATTTGTTTGCCTCTGTAGTGGAGGCCTTTTTCCTCCAGCAGGATATCAGCAGCTGATGACCATTGCAAACCAATGGAAAAAACAAGCACTTAAGAAGCGCCTACTATGCGCCAGGCGTTATCCTGGGCACTGGGTATAGGAAAACAATCAAGCAATGACTGTCTTCAAGCAGCTTCCACTCCAAAGAGGAAAACCCAAAACAAAATGCAAACTGATTTGGAAGGAAGCTCAGCCTCTGCCCTCGGGAAGCTTACGCCCTCCCACAGAGAAGCAAATCCAAGGGGATTTCAGGTGGGGACTGCGTTTCTTCTTATCTTTGTATTCTCAGTGCAATCCTTAGCAAGCTGTTGCTCATCTGGTCTTCAGTCATGTCTGCTTCTGTGACCCCCATTTGGGGTTTTCTTGGCAGATACTGGGGTGGTTTTTCCATTTCCTTCTCCAGCTCATTTTACAAGAGAGGAAACTGAGGCCAATAGAGTTAAGGGATTTGCCCAGGGTTACACAGCTACTAAGTGTCTAAGGCTGGATTCGAACTCAGGTTTTCCTGACTTTATCCACTTCACCACCAAGCTGCCTCCCCAGCACCCCACTTCCCCGTAAAGCTCTACGCTAAGGGCAGAGGATACAAAAGAAAAGCGAGTGGTTCCCGGGCTCAAGGAATTCACTTTCTAATAAGGAGAGAAAACACAGATAGGAAATGGAGGGATGGAGCCTAACGGTAGCCACCCACGAAGGTTTTCTATGTATCTGGAGCAGTGGCCACCTAGGCTTCGGGGAGAGGGTCTCACCTACCAATGTGGCCGGTTCAACTTGGGGAGAGGTGTCACTGGGAGGGTATTTTCCCTTCCATGGAGGGATGGATCAGTAGTAGCCCCAGCTCCCTCCCCCTTTCACAATCCATATTTAATTGAGCCTCCACAGGGACACTGCCAGAAAGCAACCCCAGAATCCCCTTTTCCATGGCCACTCCCCCGGGCTGACGGACCCCCTACCTGGTCCCCAGAGGGTGATGCACTGCTGCTCGTGGGTCTGACAGATGCCATTGTAACAGTAACCGTCCACACCGTGGCACTGGTGACCGTCATGCAGATACACGTTGGCGGGGCAGTGTGGGTTGGCACCAGTGCAGAATTCAGGCAGGTCGCAAGAATTACTGGGAGTTCTGCAGGCAGTCCCAGCGGACTTCAGCTGGAAGGAGAAAAATAAGAGTGGAGGTGTTACGGGACAGGGCGCCCTGCCAGCATTCCTGGGGTGAAATACTGCAGAGCGATTTCAACATCTTCCCCTGGAAAAGTGCGAAAGACTTTCACATTAAGTTCCTTTGGCACGACTGGAGAGAGAGAGAGAACAGGCTGATCTCTGCGTGGTGGTCCCCAGCCCCCGAGGTACCCGGCTGACAAGAGAAGCTGCGATATTAGAATTTGTTTTTAAACAGACAACTCAGTCACTTGCTGCCACCTCTAGGGAGATTATGGCAGGCAGAAAGTTGGTGTGTCTTAAAAATGGATGATCGTACAAGCCCTACTTTTAAAGAATGCGTGTGTTTTTAGTTTTGGGCTTTTGCCAGGTGGTTGTTTGGACCTGGCTGTTCATCATTGGGATATAATTGTCCCCAACCCCTCCCTCCCAGTAAATGCAGTGGCCCAATGAACGTTGCAAATTCAATGTCCATTCGAGGATGCAAAGAGAAACAATGTAGTTTAGGACTAGAACGGGCTCTGAGAGCCTAGCATCCAGGGAGCTGGAGTGAGAAGGTACTTGAATGGTTAACGGCTTGTTTAGTCTACCCCTGATGCGGTCCTTGGAGAAGCTGATGTCTACATTAAGGAAGCCATTAGCCCAAGGACAAAGGACAGGACAGTGGCCGAGTCAGACTTAGAACCCATTTCTGATTTTCTATTAAGCAAGTCAAAGACAGTGCCTATAAAGAAATTCAACGCAATAATTACATTTGAAGCAACAGGCTTAATGTGTATAGATGGCCTAATAACTAATTGCTTCTGGCATCCCTAGCTAGAGGAAGGTGGACTCCCAGTGGGACATTTATTGAGATCTATGGGCCAGAGTTGCTTGGGATAGGTGAGCATGGGTGGACTGGGACATACATCATTAGAGGAAATACTCAAATCTGCAAGATCACCCATCCATCAGTGCTCACTGAAGTCTCCGGAGTGTTTAACCTTGGGCTGGCTTTTCCCTCCTGCCCAGAATGCTCCCGGGCATTCTTCTCCTACCAGCAATTAGTAGCTGCTTGGAGGATGCAAAGAGAAAGTCTGTCTCCTCCTAACTCCACTCCTCCCAAAAAATCATCGAAGACATTTGAAAGTAAAATAAAACCACTTTTTTAAAAGGTCTGATCAGGCAATTGCTCCTTTACGTGGATGTACAAGTGACCAGGAGAAAAACACATGGCAGAACACACTGGCTTCTGTAGCTCATGGGCCCGAGGGCTCTGAGTAAGTCATATCCCTGCTCTGTGCCTCAGTTTCCCCAACTGAAATGTGAAATGGTTGGACTAGAGAATCTTTAGGGCACCTTCCAGCTCTCGGTCTAGCAGGTCTAAGCAGCATTCACCGCTCCAGGGGCTCCCTTCTCTCTGCTGATTATTTCCGATGTACCCTATTCATGTCTTGCTCGTACATGGTTGTTTTTATGCTGTCTGCCTCACTAGCTTGTGAGCGCCTTCAAAGCAGGCGTGGGTTTTGTCTTTCTTGGCGCGTAGTAGGCCCTTCACAAATGCTTGTTGGCTGCTCGGCCAGCAGGGCTTCAACACCTTTGGATTCCGAAGCTTAGCCCTTTGCTGAATTTCAGATACAAACTCAAAGAGATATTTTCAACCCGAATCCTAATTCCAAGGCTGATGCCTTGATTGACAAAGCAAACAAATCCAGCTCCAGAAAAGTGATCATTATTTTCCTGGATTTGTTCTCCAATGAGAGGATGGCAGAAAGTCAAAGAAGAGTGGAAACAAAACAAAACAAAACAAAAAAACAACCAAACTCCACCACCTGTCCAGGTGCGCAGAACTTCTGGTAAGAGATCCTTTGACAAAAGAGGGGGATCTGGGAAGAGATGGGAAGTCACAAAGATCCAGGGCTCGGAATCTCACACGTGTCCACAAACTCCCTGGAGGGAAATGGCTTATTGTGAGCTCTGGGCATTTGTGTGGCCTCGGGCAAGGGACTTGTCCTTTCAAGACCTGGGTTTCTCCACCCGTAAGGGAAGGGGGAAGGACAAAGTGGTCTCTTTTACCTGGTAACTTAATGGCTAACAAAGAGATTAGAAAACCAAAATCTTTGGTGTAAAGGTTTGGGTCCAGTTTTTCAGAAGGCAATGTTTCCCAAGAGAATTAACCTTGGAAGGTTACATCACAAAATGATGAAATGACTTAAGTAAAGGGTCCTCTCATTGGTCGTGAGCCAAGGAATCGAGGGACAAAGGCCCCGCCCCCGCCCCCTCTGCCTGCCTTATCCGGGAAAGGTAACGGAGCAAGCATTTATTAAGTACCTCCTGCTCCGGCCACTGTACCAAGGGCATTGTAGCAATATGATCTAGTTTCCAGGTGATGAAATAGCCATACTGTCACTGGCTGGAATTGCTAGAACACCTGGAGGTTTGCAAAGCGCTTTATCCATGTTGTCATGTGTGAGCCTCACAAGGAGCTTTGGTGTAGGTCCTGTGGTATGGGGAGCTCCAGTCGATGGGTGAGAAAACTGAGGCCCACAAAGATACTGTTTCTTGCCCAGCCCCAGCAGGCAGTTTATTTTCGAGACAGGATTTGAACTCAAGTCTTTCCTGACCATAAGATGACTACTCAAGGTCACTGATGATAATTTGAGGCTTTGAATAATGCATCCTGGTTTTTTATAGAATATGGGATTGTGGTGTGGTGGGAAAAGCCCTGAATTCACCGTCAGAAAACCTGGGTTCAGCTGCCTGCCTTGACATCTAGTGGTGTAAGCACGAGCGTGTCTGTCCTCTCTCTGGGGCTCAGTTTCCTACCCTGTAAAACGGAGGAGGTGGGACTAAATGGCCTTGGAGGGCACTCCTGACTATAATGCCATCTCCAGGAGTGCTGCCCATGTGACCTCGGGACTGTCCCTTCTCCCTGTCCGATCCTGTCTGGCTCCTGCTTCCTCCTCCCTGAGGCTCAAGTCTTTTCATCTGTAAAGGGGAAGGGCTGGACGAGCTGGCCTCTGAGGTCCCTTTTGGCTCAAAGCCTCCTCAAATAACCGTCCTCACCCACCTGGTGTCACAGGAAGGCTGTCCCAAAAGCCCTTCGTAAACTCTAGAAAGACCAGGAGTTCTGTGTTTGTGCCCAGCACTATAGGCTGACTAAGGCTGCCTGGCCTCCTGCCCCTCTGCTGGGAGCTCTGACCTTCTCTCTTCCCAGCACACACCTGGCAGTTTTCACAGCAGAGTCCATGGGCACACACGGCCTCGAGCTTCAAAGTGCAGGTGGTTGCATTGCAGCAAGGATTGGTACATTCCTGCAGAAAGCATCCAAAAAAAATGAATGAATGAATAGAAGAACAGAAGTGTGTGCATATTGTCATTCCTTTCTATGTAGGAGGAAATTACTTCTCCCATACCTGATTCACGTTCATGCCGTGGGTCCTTCTATTGCTTTTCCCTGTTTAGGGGCCCGAACATGAGCCATAACTTTTACCATACTTCATACCATCCCCAGAACACTGAGGTTAGGGACTGTGAATGAGACAAAAAGGATGACAAGAGGGAGGTCCCTGTCACCAGAGGCAAATTGAAGGTGTTCCACAAGCCTCCATGGCTGGGTGTAGGACAGGGAATGGTGGGCACCCCACGGCCTGAAGACTCTACCCAGCAGTGACTCAATGCTGTGGGGTGTGTGTGTGTGTGTGTGTGTGCGTGTGTGTGTGTGTGTGTGTGTGTGTGTGTGTGTGTGTCTATGTGTGTGTGTGCACTAGTGCATTTCTTTAAAAACAAACTTCCTAACCGAAGTTCACCCTTCCTCATATAGTAATTTCTTTGGATATTAAACCATTTAAGGTCACAATAAATAAGTAAATTTAAGCAAAAACAGAAAAGAGAATGGCCAAACGAGTGACCTGGCTGGCCGTCCCAAGCAGGGACCATTTCCTGCTTTCTCAGATTTCATGGGCAGGATGTTCCTAGAGTCACAGAAAGAGCACAGTAAGTGCACTCAGAAGGTCCAGGCTGCTGGACGTGAAGCCTGGGCCTGCCACACTGATTATCTCCTGTCCTCCCAGGGCATGTCCTCTCACAAAGGCTGGGGCAGCATAAGGGGCGTGAAATCAAGTCACTCCATCCATTCCACAAGCCTGTGTGAGGCACTTACTAAGTATAAGGTGCCGGGCCGGGTTCTAAGAATTACAAAGGCAAACCCCCAAAGTGGCCCCTGCCGTCAGGGAGCCTACACTCACTGGCAGAAGAGTGAATCTACACAGAGAAGTCACTTTGTGTATCTGGAGAAGGAGAGAGTGCTGGGAAGGAGGGAGAGGAGGGAAGGTTTCAGGGAAGGGGACAAAGGATGCTGAGAGATGGGAGAGAGAATCTTCTAGGCAGGGGGCAGGAAATGCAGGTGGGTCAGCAGGCCGGGAAGCTCCCTCTCATGGCCTCAGCCCTGTGCAGGGGTCATGCAGGAGCCATTAGGCAGCTAGGAGAGAAGCCCACTGACCTCTGGACTTCCAGAAACTTCTAACAAGAAGCTGAGATGGAGAAGGAGGTGCCTTCTGAGGAAGGAAAGTGAGCAGGGGATAGAACACTTTTTGGGTTATTTTCACAGACATCTTTGAGAAAAGAGGAAAAGAGAAGGAATAACACCTTTCTCAAAGTTTTAAATGAAGGACTGTGTGCACACACAGAAACATGAACACAAATCTGTGTGCAAACACGCACGCACGTTTAGACAAAACACACACATGCACGCTGTCACACAAGCCGTACAGCACAGACGTGCATATGTCCAAATTTAACTTTTGTATTCTTTTCTGTGATTTCACAGAAGAGCTCCTGCAGAGAAACTCCTTCCTCCAATGCTGGTGGCCAAAGGGGGCACGTCGGTGGAAGGCTGCCTGGCCAACGGGAGGCTAAGTAGCTCCTCGAGGATTCCACACCCAGTATGTGCCTGAGGCAGGATTTGATCCCACACCCTTTGAGCTCTGAGGCTGGTTCTTTAATTCCACTTGGTTAACTCTGTCCTTGTGAGTACTTTGTCTCTGTCTCTGACTCTCCCTCTATAAAGATATGCACCAGGCAGCATGGTTGGAGTCAGCAAGGCTTGCCTTTGAGAGAGCCTGGCTATCCTCCTGCATTGGTAGAGGTAAATTCTTCACGTGGGAGTTCCTTGTGCCAATGAAATTGCATGCCTGTTATGTAAAAATGCATGTATGTATGTTCTCTACCATGTTCTCTCCAGATTCTTCAAGATGAGGTGGCTGTGATGTGGGGGCCTAGAAGGCCATGGCAGTGAAATGGATATACTAGCGGGAAAGCCATCAATGTTTGTGGCTGGGGTGCAGCTCAGACAAGGGGCCCCCCACCAGCTTGGTTCCAAGAAGGGGAGCAACTTCTCAGCCACGGGAACTGCTGACCTCTACTTGCAAAGTTTCAGAAAGTCCTGCAGGGAGTCTGAGCATGCATGTGTGTGCGCGTGTGCGTGTACATGTGCATGTGTGTACCTAAGTGTATACACACAAATCTTCATATCTCAGCACAGACAGCAGAAGCCTTCTGTCCTAAAATCCTTTGAGGCTCCTCTCTTTATGAAGTTGGGGCCTGTCACAACCCTCCAAAGGTCCAAAGTTTGACCCAAGCCCAGACTGTGCCCTCCCATATCACCTGTCCAGTAACGTGGTCCTGCTGATTGTGGGATGAGCCCCTCTGCTAATGAGACCTGAAAGCCATTATCGCCTTCTTTCCCATCCTGAGCTAAATCAGCTGCTGTAAATCTGGGCCCCTCAAAGAGCTTCCACCCAGAAGCCCATTCCCCTCCCAGCCCCTGACTCCTTGAGCAGGAGATGGAAGGAGGGAAGCTTCTGGTGGCTTTCATTTAAAGGACGCTAAGTTCCAGAAGAAGGGGTAAATGAGAATTAGATAGCTGGGTTTAGAAGGTATTGGCAAGCTGTGGCCGCGCTGCTGAGCTGAAGTATGAACAGCTTGCTGCTAGAAGCCAGCGAGCCTGGAGAACGCCTGAGCAGCCAGGAACCTCTCTGGGTCTGCAGACCCTCCATCTGGAGGACGGTGCTAGCGTACTGCCGCCTCTGTCCTTGGCGGCTCTGTGTTTAGCAGCAATTCTGAGCCTCTCACTGAGCAGCCGAGGCAGCCCCAGGAAGATGGAGCCCTCAAAGAGAGAGTGAGACCACAGGCACAGATCACCTGTATACCCACAGGCCAGGCTGTCCAGAATGTCTGCCCTGAAGGCAGCTTGGCCTGAAGAATAGAGCACCTGCCCTGGAGTCAGGCAGACTCGGGATCTAATCTCGCCTCTGATGATTGCCCCCTGGCCAACACTGGGCAATTCACCTCACCTCTCTGACCCTCAGTTTCTTCGTCTGCAAGAATAGGGTTATGATACTTATTTCACTGAGTAGTTGTGGGGGCAGGGTGAAATCCTGCCTGCAGCACCGTGAAAGAGCCAGCCTGGTAAAGGGCGTAGAGCATGGGGCTTGGAGGGGCAGAGATGTGGGTGCAGGTTCAGCCCCACACATTTATGAGCTGGGTGATTCAGGACAAGTGCCTTCCTCCAGATCTCAGTTTCCTCCTCTGAAACACGGAGGCAGCAATAGCATCTGCCCCCCAGAGTTGTTCTGAGGACCCAATGAGATAATGCACGCACAGAGCTTTGCCCCTTCAATGGAGTGTGCAAATCTGAACATTCTGTTGTTTATTTTTGGCCCAAGCCTGTGATTTTCATGGAAAAGAGAACTCCTATGATTATTGCTGCTGTTGTTAGACTTCCAGAAAACAGGGGAGACTATTTCTTCTTCAAAATGATCTGAGGTGGATTCCGAGGCTCAGAGTCAGAGCTGGAAGGTGCCTCAGAGGCTGGCTAGCTCACTCCTCATTCTACAGCTGAGGAAGTAGGCTCAGGAAACTTGGGTGACTGGAAAGGGTGCCCACACAAGAAGTGAACGGCAGAGCTGGGATTCGAATCCAGGTTTGACTTCAAATCCAGCACCCCGCCTGTTCATCTCCGGTTATAGCAGAGATCTCTGCCCCTGGTTGGTAATATGTCTTTGAGACAATCAACTGGAGCTCTTTTCCAGAGGGAAACATCTGGGGACTCCCTAGGTAGACAGGTAGGCTGGAAAGGTCAAGGGGAGAGCAGAATGGAAATCATTTGGCAGCCACAGGTGGAAAAGAAGAACAGATGAGAACTGGCCCACTGTAAGGGGAGGGGTTTGGTTGGTGAAAACAGACATTTCCCTGTGAGGAATCATGAGTTATATTAATTTAGTTTAATAAACCATTACATGGGGCTCAAATCAAAGAGAAACGGCTGGAAGTTAACAGGAGACCTCCCGAGAAATATGGATCCGTTAAATTAATTTGGGTTGTTTTCAAGTCATTAATGAACTCTAAGGAATTTCCACTTTGCAAACCCTAGTGTTACTTAAAAAGTTTTCTTGTGCTCATCTTCAAAGGAGTTTCTTTAATGCTGTCCTTAGAACAAGTTTCTACACTGTGCCAGGCCTCACAATGTACCGTGAACAAGCTTGAGAGCCATTGGGAGAAATGGAAGGGAGGAAGGAAGGAAGGAAGGAAAGAAGGAAGGAAGGAAGGAAGGAAGGAAGGAAGGAAGGAATGAAGGAAGGAAAGAAGAAAGGAAGGAAGAAAGGAAGGAGAGAAGGAAGGAAGAAAGGAAGGAGAGAATGAAGGAAGGAAGGAAAGAGGGAAGGAAGGAAGGAAAGAAGGAAGGAAGGAAGGAATGAAGGAAGGAAGGAAGGAAGGGAAGCAGACTTCAGTAGTGAGGATGGGAAGGACAACACCCAGAAAACACGGAACCGCTTGCTTGCCTCCCCACAGATCCCGCTGCTCCAATACAATTCCTTTTCAGCACCTGTCACTCCCAGATCAGTGATCAGATGCTCATTGATTCAGACAGTTGGAAGGAAAGCTAGAGAGGCCAACTCTTCAATCTTACAGATAAGGAGACTGAGGCCAAGTGGCTAACAAGATCACCTGCCTCCCAGGATCACTGTGAGAACAGAATGGCAGAAGAGGTGGTAGTGCTTTGCAGAATTTAGAAGTGTGACGTCAGTGCTAGCCAGTGCTGGCACTGGGGTCTCAGGTCCAATATCTCCTGCCTGAAGCCTTCCTGATCTCCCTCCCCCCCCCCCCCCAGAGGCTCACACCCTACATCCCTGAACAATTGTGTACTTATTTTTTCATATTCTTGTACATGCACACGTTGGCTCCCTCTTTAGACTGTAAGCTTGCTGAAGTTAGGACTTGTTCCATTCTCTGTACTTGCATTCCCTGTAACCAGTCCAATGCTTGGCACACAGTTGGTGCCTAATAAATGCTTATTGATTGACTGGCTTATCCAATCTCCACAGTGCGAATAAACAGCTCCTCTATTTTAAAATGCTGCCTTTTCTTTTTTTTTAATAAGAAACCAACTTAGGTCATTTCCTTTTCTGTCTCTCAAGAGAAAATCTTGAGATTCCTGGGGGCTGTTTATTTCTGAAGAGGCTTAAAGATGCTCTTCTGAACCCTTCAGAAAGATAGTCATTGTTTCCAATCCACCCAGAGCCTGACTGGCCCCCAGGGCTTAAGAAGTCAACGAAGCTAACCAGGAGAAGGGTGGGGATGGATGGTTCCTGCATACAGAGGAGGCCCCGGCAGGAAGGGGGGGGGCAGGCAGGCATGGAGAGGAAGCTCCTGGTGAAAACTGCCTCTGCCTTATTCAAATTCCTCTCTAGTACCAAGCCTTGCAAAGAGAACGAGATGTGCTTATTACTGATTTGGAAGGAGCATTCTGGGGCTTTCTTCTCTGTGGAACTCCCAGCCAAACCCCTCCTGATTCTTTCCTGCCTCCTCTTGCCCAGAAGGCTGCCCTCTTCAATAAAGAAGGTCCTTATCTGCCTATAGGAAGTGAGGGAAATGAATGTGGGCAGACCCGTAAGATCCAATCAAGTCCTCTCCTTCCCCTGGATGCTATTCAAGGGGACCAAGCAGGATTTCTCCAGCTCTCATCGTGGGCATTCCGATTATGCTGTGCCACAGGCTGGTCCTTCCTTCTGCAAGGTCTGAAATGTGTGTCAGGCTTCAATGCTGGCACCCTGGGACTAAGCCCAGAGGGTCCTCCCTAGTTATGTCTCTGCTGTCCTCCTCAAAGGTCTCCTATTCACTTCCCTGGATGGATGTGGTATCCCTTGGGAGAGTGAGCTCCTCAGGCAAGGACTGTTTGATTTCTTTGTCATTGGGTCCCTAGAAACAAGCAGAGTACTTGACATATGTGATTCTGCTACTGTTTACTGGGCCTGTAATTTCTTTGGTATGAGGAACTCCCAGAGAGGCAAGGCTCTCCATCAGTACAGAGTGGCTCCAATCCTGCCCCTAGTGCTATAGTGCTACCTGGAGCCCGAGAGGGTATGCGCTTGTCTGGGGCCCCCCAGCCTGGGACTTGGACCTGGTGTGCCTTTCTCCAAGGCCAGCCTCTGCCTGCCACCCCAGCCAGCCTTGGTGGTGCCCAATCACTACTGGTCTTATGGAGCCAGGCAATGGTAGGCTTACATCTGGTTCCCCACAGTCACACTCCTCGCCTTCTTCCACGTAGCCGTTGCCACACTTCTGGCCCCCAAAGGACTCTTGGATGTCGGGCAGGTTAAAGAGGCACATGCCCATCCCCTTCTCCAGACTGGTCTCCAGATCTCTTTTGCTGCAGCTGCTGAACATCACAGGGAATGGATAACTAGGGAAAAGAAGAGGAAGAGAAAACACAGGGGCCAGTGGGTCCCTCCTGCCCTCCTGGCCACAGCATTGTCAAGCGATGGCAGGCGCTCCCACCATGAAACACCCCCACCAGGCTTTAGCATTTGGGGCATGGAGAGGAAAGGGCCCTTTCCTGGGAGAAAGGAGACTGGGAGGCAGATCTCCACCCCATTCTCAGAGAGCTGGCATGTGGCCTTTCTCTGCCTCAGTTTCTCCAGCTAGAAAGTAGGACACTATCCCTGTTGTCTCCTGCTCTACAGGGTCCTTATGAAGAAAGCACTTTTGGAGTGATAAAGCCCCACAGAAGGGAGAGTCAGTGTTTGCAAACAGCTCTCCCCATGCTGAAACAATGGGTCACCTAGGGACAGGCACTGGTCCTGTGATTTCAGTGGTCTCGGGAACTCCCGGTGCGGGCAGCTTTGCACATAGTAAATCATTTAATAAACATGTTTTCACTCATTCCTTCACATACGGTGTCATGGAAGGAATGGATTTTTCCCCCCACAGGTTAAAGAAATCAATAATGTTTGGGAGGAGAGTAGACACTCTCCTTCTGCAGAAAAATTATAGTTAAGGCAACTGAGGGGGGTGGTGGATAGGGACCTAGACTGGGGGTCGGAAAGACCTGAGGTCAAACTCTGCCTCAGCCACTTTTTGTCTGTGTGACCCTGGCCAAGTCACTTGACCTCTGATTGTCGCAGATTCCTCCTTTGTAAAACAGAGATGGTCATGGCACCTATCTCCCTAGGCAGATCAATGAGATACCATTTATAAAGCACTCTGCAGACCTTAAAACCCTACAGACATGCTGTCATTATTATAATTATTTACCTGAAATCTAAGTTTGCCCCTTCTCATTTTGAGTATGTGCCAATGTGCCTTTTGGAAAAGAGGAGGAGAAAAAAGTCAATCCCAGCATCTGGGAGGTGGGAGGGATCTAATTGCCAGAAGCATCTGGTCCAGCCCACATCTGCAGGAGAAGCTCTTCTACCACCTCTGACTTTTATATCTTTGCTCAGCCCCCACCTTTCCAGGCAGCCCATCTCCTTTGGCAGGAACTCTCATTGCTGGGGAGTTTTTCCTGACCTGGAGCCCAATCCTGTCTCTCTGAATCCTCAGCCCTCAGCCCTTGCCCCTGCTGCTCCTAGGCCTGCCCTCTGGGGCTGAGCAGAGCAGGGCTAAACCCTCCTCCAAGTCCAGCCTTTTAAATACTTGAAGTGGGCTATCTGCTGCCCCCTGAAACATCCCCATTTCCTTTAGCCAATCTTCCTTGAAGTGGGTTCAAGACTCTTCCTCATCCTGATGGCCTTCCAGTTCCTCAGTGTCCAGGGGCCCCAGACTGTTCCTCTTTCCAACTCTGTTTAGGGTCAAGTACTTAGTGGGTGGCCAAGGGTAGCCCTCTGACCCCAGAGCTCACTGACCAATGGGTCCACTTCTAACATGGCTCAAATGATGCTTCCTAAAACATGGGATTCACTTCCTTCACTTCACTTCAATAAGCAGTTCTAAAATTCCTACTATGTGGTGCACACTGAGATCACAAAGCCAAAAATGAAACGAGACTTGTCCTCAGGAAGCTTCTATTCCAGAGCAGGCAAGAACAATGTGTCCCTAGAGAAATACTACAAAGTCCCTTCTGTGGGAAGGAGTCTTCACTGGGGGACCAGGAAAGGAAGAGCCTTGGTGGGGGAAGGTGGTGCCTGAACTGACCCTTTAAGCAAGTGAGGAAGCCGAGGGGCTGGGGAGAGCATTCTGGGCCCAGACACAACCTGTCCGAAGGCCCCAGAGTGGGAGACAGAGTGCCGTATTTGTGGACTGGGCCATTTGGGGAGCATAGACTATGTGAGGGAGTAATGAGAAGTCCCTCTGAAAAGACACGCTGGAACCAGAGAGTGAAGGACTTAAAATTAGCAACCAAGGACTTAGTCTGAGAGGCAACTGGGAGCTATTGAAGCTTCTTGAGCAGGGGACTGATGTGGGAAGACCTATGTTTAGGACTATGACTTTATTAGTTCTGTGGAGAATAGACGGGGAAGGGAAAGGCAGAGTAATGAGGAGGGGGCCATGCAAGCAAGGTGGTGCCTTCAGTATGGAGTGGATGGAAGGGAGGTGGGTGATGCTGTGGGCAGAGAACTGGAAGATTTGGAATGGGCCACGTACAACTGACTATATATGAGGGACTAGGGAGGGAGATGAGCTGAGAATGGTCCCAAAGTTGAACACGTGCGTGCTTCCTCTGGGGGAGACTTTGAACCAAGCTCAGCCTTAACAATCTAGGCAGGGGGGAGGGCAGGCCAGCCCCCAGCACCAGCTCCTATTTTAAAACTGACATTTTCCACAACTGGGAGCAGAGGAAAGTTACCAGAGGGAACTATGCCTGGAAATGAAGGAGGCCTATTACTTAGTAAGAAAATCCAATAGTGTTGTGCAGAGCATGCCAAGGCTGCCCTTCTCCACTGAGACACTTACAGGATGCTATGAGGGCTGGCCCTGAGTCAACTGGCCCATCAAAGGTGACCTGCAGGGCCTGCCTGAAGCCAGGGGGTCATGGCCACCATTGCCCCTGGCGCCAGCATGGTGGCTCCACAGCATGGCCGCTTCCATTCAGATGGAGGAGCCCTACCGAACACAGGTTATTGACATGGCGCCTAGTTTTAATCTGCAAACTCGTAGATAAATGAGTATCTTTCAGCAAGACAAGCCCAGAGCAGGCCAGATGCCCCTCTTGGAGTGTGAGCCAGAGACATACAAAGTCAGAGCTGGAAGAGCCTGTGGAGATCTGGGGCATGAACTCCTTCTCCAGGCACCAGTCATGGTGGCTCCCACCTCCCCCTCTTCTCTAGCTCTCTCACTGCGCTGTTCTAGCCAAACTGACCTCTCCACTCCCCCATGCTGACTGTCCTCAGCCTAGGTTCCTTCTTAGACACTTATTTGCTGTGTGACCCTGGGTGGGTCACCTAACTTCCTTGTCTGGGGGGTGGGGTTACCATCTCCAGGTTGTTGTAAGGATCAAATGGGATCATATTTGTAAGAGCTTTGTGGGTCTCAAAGTGCTTATAAACGATACTTATCATGGAAAGCATCACTGCTGTTGCCACTGCAGCTGCTCCCCATCTCCCATGCATGGGGTAGGCCCCACCCTGTGTCTGCCCACTCACATCCTTTTCCTCTCCAGGCCCAGCTTGGTTCCCATCTCCTACCCGAATCTTTCCTGATCCTCTTAAGGAGAAGGAAGCTCTCTCTCCTCCAGAGTTGGACCCCTCAGTTTCCATGCCACACACCTAGCATGTTCTAGCTAGGACATGCATGAGAGTTTCTGTCTTTTCACATTTTTTATCAATACCTTCTTTTTAGTGCCTGTTGGAGAGCGTTCCATGCCCTGTTTTTGCAGAAGCTGGAGTGCCTTCCCATGCCTGGAGTGCTCAGTGAGGTCAGAGCGCAGCTCAGGTGCTATCACCTACAGGAAGCCGTCTAGAATCTCCTCTTCCCCAAATTACTTCGGACATTTAGGCAGATTTTGAAAAACTTTCCTTCTTTTGCACATGTTCTTTTCTCCCAGTAGAATGTAAACTCCTTGTGGGCAGGGGCTGCTTCATCTTTGTCTTTATGTCTCTAGTGCCTAGCATGTGGGAAGTACTTAACGAATGTTCATTGCACTGAATTTTAGGTATGATTTTCTGATCTATGATGGTGTCAACATTGTCAACACTGTCATCACTCCCCGTGTGCCAGCTATACCAGGACCTTGTGAGAGCAGTCTAGGTGGCCTCATCTTCCTATGGCCTACTACCATATTCCTTTCAGAAGCTAACTTCTGGCCAACATGAAAACAGACAGAAAAAGAGCAGCCCCACATTCTAAAAGTAGGAAGTCCAAATGAATAGAGGACCATGGGCATGAGGGAGAGGAGGATGAAGGAGCTGAGGAATCTTAGGAGTGCAGGCATGGCCACCTCTGAGGCTTGGCCAGTGGTAAGGGAACCCACAGAGAACCAGAAGGTCATGCTCCCAGGAGGCCGAACAACTGCTCCAGCCAGTGTCAAAGGAAAGGGAGGAGGAGATGGAGGTACGATTGGTCAATCCGCATCAGGGGGAATTCTGAGACTCTTGCCCTATAACTTGGTGAAGGATAGACTTTTTTAAAAAATGAAGATGGAAAGGACCAGTCTTTCTGATTCTGTCACTGATCTCTTCCTCAAATCTGGTCTTATAGATGTCCACATTTCATTCAATTCAATAGCCATTTGCCTGGCAAACAGTAGGTACTTAATATATGCTGATTGAGTTGAAACAAACACTGACCACATCTAGTTAGGACATGTATGACAGTTTCTGTTTTTTCACATTTTTTATTGATACCTTCTTTTTAGTCCCTGTCAGAAAGCATTCCATGCCGTCTTTGCGAAAGCTGGAGTGCCTTTCCATGCCTGGAGTGCTCAGTGAGGTCAAAGCTCAGCTCAGGTGCTACCACCTACAGGAAGCCTTCTAGAATCTCCTCCCCTGCAAATTACTTCAGACATTCAGACAGAATCAGAAACTCTGGTCCTTTCCATCCTGATTTTTAAAAAAAGTCTACCCTTCACCAAGTTACAGGGCAAGAGTCTCAGAATTCCCTCTGATGCGGATTGACCAACAGTACCTCCAACTCCTCCTCCCTTTCCTTTCACACTGGCTGAAGCAGCTATTCGGCCTCCTGGGAGCATCACTTTCTGGTTCTCTGTGGGTTCCCTGACTGCTGGCCAAGCCTCAGAGGCAGCCATGCCTGCACTCCTAAGTCATCATTCTGTGCAACGGGGAGACAAACACAACAGCGACACATTTCTTTCCCCAAAGACCTTGTAATCTTGCTGCTGCTGCAATGAAGATGAGCATCACAATGCTGACATTTCCATAGTGTTCACTGTGTGCCCGGCACAGTGCCCAGCTCTGTAATTATTATCTCATTGGGTTCCCACAACAATCCGGGGACGTACTGAGACTTTACTGAGGCAGAAGCTAGGACAAATAGGGATTAAATGATTGCTCAGAGTCCCATAGCTAGTAATGTCTGAGGTTGGGCTGGAGCTCAGATCTCCCACCATCCCAGCTAGCTGCCAAATGAATGAACAAAAAAGCAATTATTAAGCAAGACCAGTCTCTGCTCTCTCCTCCAGCATTTAGGAATAGAGGGTGGCACAGTGGATAGAGTGCTGGACCTGGAGTCAAGGAGACCTGAGTTCAAATCCAGCTACAGACACTTTCTAGCTGTGTGACCCTGGGCAAGTCACTTAACCTTGTTTGTCTCAGTTTCCTCATCTGTAAAATGAGCTGAATCAGGAAATGGAAAACCACTCTAGTATCTTTGCTAAGAAAACCCCAAGTGGGGTCACGGAGAGTCAGACATGATTGAGAAATGACTGAACAACAAAGCTCTGTTAGATTCATGAACACTTGTCTGGATTCAGTGAAGAAGTCTGACATGCCCAAAGTGGGGCCTTATATAAGCCTTGGTGAAGATTTCCTGGCTGATGAAGAGGATGCTGGCAGCCCTCACAACCTGGCCCCATCCTGCCTTTCCAGCTCTATTATTTTTAAGAAAGATCACTCCCCTTCTCACATTCTATGGTTCAACCAAACTGGCTTCCACATTCTTCCTCGCCCAGGACACTCCATTCTCCCCCTCAGTGACTTTTCACCGGCTTCACTCCTCAAACGCGCTTCATGTTTGCTTCCTGGCTTCCTTCAAAGCTGATCCCAAAGACCACCTTCTGCAGGAGGCCTTTCCTGACCCCAGTCTCCACCGTTACTTCTTCCCTCTTCCCAATGACCTCGTATTACTCTACTCTCTGACCACCTCTACCTCTTCAGAAACCCAGACTCAGCTGGGACTTGCTGCCCCTGACCTGACTGCCGTAACTCGGAAGGAGTCAGGAATGGACTAGACAGCCACAGCTCTACCCCAGTGATCTAAGGGCGGTTCAAGCAAAGGGCCTAGAGCCCAGTAGGTGTTTAACTGCTGTGTGCCACTTGTTGGATGACCAGGTCATGAACTCATCAGCAGGGTCAGAGATCTCCATGCTGCAGCCTAAGTGACCCAGCCGGCTTTGGGTCTGGTCTCCAGGGTCCTCAGCTAGAACTATTTCTTTCCTATTTTCTCTAGTACAATGATTTTGCCTGATTTCATTTTGCCTTTTAATTCCTCTGGGGTGCTTATTACCCATTTTATTGGGTCTTGAGAAATTGCTTGTTTTCTTTCTCTTGCTGCCGTTGATGGTGTGATGGCAAATCTTTCCTCTGATGTTTTTGTCTCTGATTCTGAGATTGCAAAACATGTTGTTTGGTCATTGCATTGGATCTTTCTTATCTCCCTATGATTGCTGGGGGTTTTCAATGTCTGAGGATTTCTGGAAGTGGAGCTTGTTTGGGGGGGTGTCACGGTGGTCATTTTTGAGGGGATACAGAGGCAGCTGGCTCTCTAATGAGCTCTCATTCCCCAGAAGCCTACTGATGGTAGGGATCAGAATGGGGACTATTCTCACCACTTTCAAGAACTGCAAGGCTATGATGGCAGGAAAAACAGAAGTCTCTGCTAACCTGGAATAGATGGAGGGTAAATACTTTAGAAAATTGGGCTTGGGGCTTCATTTGTGTGGGGAGGTCCTGGTGAGGAGCGAGGTAGAGCCTTAGAGAGTTAACTTGGGACACAGAAAGGTTAAATGTCTTGCCCAAGGTCAAACAGCCAGGATGTGAGAGGCAGGCTGAAACTTGGATCCCGTGAACTTTGAGGACGACTCTCAGACTTCTGTAGAGGTCTTTGTCTCTACAATGTGTTTACTATCTATTTTTACATTGTTCTTTATTTTTTGGCCATCTCTCTAAATGCTAACAAGCACACAAGCTTCTTGGAAACAAGGGCCTTGCATAAAACTGTGCATCCCCTTTGCCCCAGCAATGCCACTGCTAGGGCTGTATCCCAAAGAGAGCATAAAAAAGTGAAAAGGACCCACATGTACAAACATATTTACAGCAGCTCTTTTTGTGGTGGCCAAGAACTGGAAATCGAGGGGATGCCCCTCAATTGGGGAATGGCTGGCTGAATAAGTTATAGTAAATGAATGTAACAGAATACTGTTGTTCCACAAGAAATGATGAACAGGCAAACTTCAGAGAAACCTGGGAATACTTCTATGAACTGATGCTGAACGAGGTGAGCAGAGCCAGGAGAACATTGTACGCAGTAACAGTAATATTGTGATGACCAGCTTGGATAGACTTAGCTCTTCTCAGCAACACAACGATCTAAGACAATTCCAAAACTCACGCTGGAAAATGTTCTCTACATCCAGAGAAAGAACTTTGGAGTCTGAATGCAGAGCAAAGCAGACAATTTTCACTTTTTTTTGTTTTTTCTTTTTCTGGGTTTTTCCCTTTTGTTCTGATTCTTCTTTCACAGATGACTAACGTGGAAATGTGTTTAATATGATTGTACATGTACAGACTAGATCAGATTGCTGCCATCTTGGGGGAGAAATTTAGAGCTCAAAATTTTATTAAAGAGGATGTTGAAAGCTAAAAAAATAAATAATTAATTTTAAAAAGGAAAGAAAACAAAGGCGTTGTCCATTAGAACAGAAGCTTCTTGAGGGCAAGGACCGCTTCATTTTTTTCCTCTTTATCTCCAGCCCCCGACAGAGCAGACACTTAATAAGTGCTTGTGGAAGCAGATCATCCCTTTTCTTCTGTTCCCCTCCATCACCCGTGTGCCAGGAACACGGTAGGGCCATCATACACCCACCACATTCCAAAGAATAGCAACACGGAGCCAACCCTCAGCCCAAGCCCAAACCCAGATGCAATTCTATCTCCCCAAAGGAGGCGACCAGATGTCCTTTAAGGAGGTTTCTAACTCAAACCAATTATCCTCAGGCCTGGCCTTTAGTTTCCTCTTCTATTAAGTGAGGAGGCTGGACCAGATGACCACAGCACTCAACAACTCTAAATCTAATATCCAGGAAATCCTTTTAATGATAATCTGTTAGTCACGTCCAGCTCATTTTAGAAGCTGCAAGTATGACCCTCCCACTCAGTCTTCTCTAGATTATTTCCATTTTTTTGTTTCATAGCTTTATTCCCTAGAGTAATCATAAAAAAGGGGGGGGGGGAGGAAGGGGAGAGAGAGACAGAGAGAGAGAGAGAGAGAGAGGGAGAGAGAGAGAGAGAGGGAGAGAGAGAGAGAGGGAGAGAGACAGAGACAGAGAGACAGAGAGAGAAGGGACTTACACCATGTAGCTGCCCATGACATGAAAGTTCTCCCTTGTAAAGTTTTGCAGTTAATGGTTTGAGAAGACAAGCCTCTGTTCCTTCATTGCCTTTGACTTGTTCCTTACAAGCCACCTTTTCACACCTTTAGTAAATAACTTTCTATGTCTCAAGCCTGTAGTGAGTTAAGTTGACCCAGAGCAATAACAGCTTGATAATTCCCTGAAATGAAATGTAGGAAATTATTCAGAAGGAATGAATAAAGCCCACTGGCACTGTGTGATGTTTTCCTCCCCCCATCCTTGCAGAGGGTAGTGGCTTCCCAAATGGAGAGCAGAAGTCCTGACTCAAGTGCCCTGGCTTCTGTGCCTTCTCTCTTAAACACACTTGCCTCTCCAGCTAAAATGGAATGGGTAGAAATGACCAGAAGGGCAGATTTAGTAATTGGGCCCCAAACTGACAATGGAACAGAAGATTGCGTAATTCAGAAAAACACCGTGCACCCCCTGATGGCTGCCTACCATCCAGGCTGGCACAGCTTAATCTTTTAGTAGTCGTGAACCTGCCAAGCCAAATGTGATTAGAGGCTGCTTTTACTTGGACAAATCTGCAGGCAGAAAACGCCTTTTGTGTAAAGAGGCCTATTGTGAATTTCACTGCTCTGTTCTTAGGGTGAATCACCCTAAGACAATTTATCAAGCTTGACAGGAGAATTCTGGAGTTGTCTGCCTTGCAAAAATCCCTGGGAATCGTCTTCTGACATCCGCTTCTCTTGTTGGAAGGGAGGCAGCCAGGAAAAGTGGCTGGGATCAGTTTGAGCTTATCAGTACCGGGTTCTTCATTTGTGGGGTTTCTGGGAAGCTGGCTACCTCATCGATAAGAATGTGTGAGACTGTGGAGAGATGAGGCTTCACGGTTCAGGGTCTTAGGCTTGAAATCAAGCCTGGTGCTGATGACAAGAAAGCCAGTGGAGAAGCCAAAGGAAAACTGTGGGCCCATGCCCTGGGTGTCGGCGAAAACAGGGACAGAGTCAGCATGTCCTCCCTTAATACCGATGAACCCATCAATGCTCATTTTTAAAGCATGCCCCAGTGCCAGGGAAGGTCTTGCCTGTGCATACATATATTACTCTAGCTGATGGGGTGGGGAACCTGCCACTTAACACAGTGCCACACAGTAAGTATTAATTAAATGTTCTTTCTATATGTTTATGGATCGATGTATCTATCCATCCACCTCTCTATTCATCTTCTTTGTCAGCAGTTTTCAAACTTTTTGTTCTTTGGGCCTCTTTACACTATTAAAATGATTGAGGACCCACAAAGAGTTTCTGTTTATGTGAGTTATATCTGTCACTATTTGCTGTTACAAAAATTAAAATGTCTTCGTATTATTATGAAGATAGTTTTGACTCAGAGAAGCCTTTGAAAGGGCCTCTGGACCACACTTTGAGAACTGCTAATCTATTTGTTCGTTCACAGCTGGGTCCTTTAACTGTCCTGTATTTATCTGGGTGCTTGGCTCTGTTAAACTCTGTTAAAGAGAAGCCCAGATCCAGAATTCTGGTTGACCCAGTTCTTTGAATCTCAGATGAATGGAAATTGCAGACAAAGAAGATGCTGAATGTACCTGCCACTTGTTGATGGGGGTTAATCCACTCAGTTTAAGGGACCACTTTGGGGGCAGAGAGGCCTGCAATGGAAGGCTGAGGAGTCATGCCTTAACTCAACCCTCTCTGTCTGGCCAGCCCCATAGCACAGGAAAATAGGCTTAAAGTTTTAGAGACGGAAAGATCACTGAGGTCACTGAGTCCAAACTCCTCACAAAGAAGGAAAAAACTGAGGGTCAGAGAGGTTCAGTGACTTATCTGGGGTCATTGAGCTAATAAGTGTCTAAGGAAGGATTCAAATCCTTGGCCTCTAAGCGTAGAGCCATCAGGCCCCGTCTGTCCTGGCATCTTGTCTTCTGTCCTGAACAATAATCAAATTAATATTAACATTACTCCTGGAAAGGGCACGAGGTCCTAGTGTCTGGTGTCTTCTCTTGTAATTCCTACTACTCCCTTACCCGCACCAAAGATATCCAGTGAGTGTTGTAGGGCCTAGCAGAACGTAAGCTCTTTGAGGGCAGGGACTGGCTCAGCACCTAGCCCAATGCCCAACACACAGCTGGTGCTGAACAAACATTCATTTACTACTTGTTGTTTTAAAAAAAAATCAAAGTAAAATATGCCAATGTGGGAGGGATGCCCTTTTCTAGGTGTCTGAATGTGTAATAACCCACTTAACCGCACTACAGCCTGTAAATTCACCCACACTGTGAAGTGGGTTCCCTCGCACTGGAGGTTTTCAGGCAACAGCTGGACCACTGGTTGGGGATGAGAGCCTCAAGTGACCCAATATATCTAGACTGACTCCAGTCATGCTCCATTTTCCTCCATGGAGATCCCCTCTCCAGGCTGTCTTGTCCTGACTCTCTATCTCATCTTGTCCCCTCCAAACCCTCCTTTCTAGTTCTGGAACTACAAATAAATCCATCCTCCATTGCTATTGCAGAAGGCAAGTCAGCCTGTCCCCCTCTGGCTCTGTGCACTACACCTGTCACTCTACATACCAAAATATCCCCTTTCTGGCTTCCAATCTCCTCTATGAACAGAATCCCCCACTAGCACATATGCTTCCTGAGGGCAGGGACTGTTGTCATTTTTGTATTCATATTCCAAGATTGCAGACCAGTGCCTCACAAGTGGTAAATACTTAATGTTTCTTTTTTCATCCATTCCATTCCATCCATCCATCCATCCATCCATCCATCCATCCATCCATCCATTCTATCTATCCATCCATCCATCCATCCATTCCATCCATCCATCTATTCCATCTATCCACCTATTCCATCCATCCATCCATCCACGGTGTAGTTTGTTTAGATACAGGTGGACCAGTTGACCTGTAAGGTCCTTTCAGCTTTGAGAGTCTAGCATTCTTCACACAAATTTCTTCTCCTTACACTCCAAGGTTTTTGACAGGCTCATGAGATCACAGATTTAGAGGTAGAGAAGATTTTCAAGGTCACTAAGTAGCAGTCAAACTCAAATAGAAACCTTGGTCATTAAGCCATATATAAAGCTCCCAGCAGGCCACATATTGACCTGGAAAACCACATATTAACATGATCTATGTTTCATTGTATTTTTATTTTGTTAAATATTCCCAATTTCTTTCTGATCTGGTTTATGAGTGGGGTGATTTAGGTCATCAGACTTTCTGTCTGACCGTGGAGGTAGAAGGGGCCTGATTGTATCTGGCAAGCTAACACAACAGTGATTTATCTGGGCTTACTTCGTAGGAGCTCTGCTCCTTTCTCTGCCTTTGAGCCCTCTGCAGATATCTAAGGTGACTAGAACTCCCTTCTTACCCGAAAGCATTGGAAGAACTGAAATACGACTCTGCAAATCTGTCCATAATTGAGGTCCAAATTTAGTGTTTTTCCAATGGCTAAATATGCATACAAGGAAAATGGAGAGGTAAATAACTCACCCAGCAGAAGAGGGGCCAGCCAGTCTGACAGGGCCTCCACTGTGGCCTGGGGGTGGTGAGGGCCAGGAGGAGGCATTTCAGGGATCGCTTCCCCCCACTGCCCTCCTCTCTAGCCGGGCATCTGCTGTGATGCAAGGACTCCCAGCCCTCATAGAGCCACAGACATGTTGGCAGCGCCCCGAGTTGCTCACAAGGTTAACTACTCCTTTGTCAATAAAATACTAGCACGTTCGAATCTAAAAGGGGTGCCCACTGTGTGTGCAGCAACCTCCTTTCCAGCAAAGGGAACAGGCAGCTTTATTGCTTTTTCCAAAGGGCGATACATCACATTTTATAGTGTTTTATATTTCCTTTCCAATCATTTTTATCAGGGCGCCCTCAGAACAAATAACACAGCTAATTCCATTCCACAGATAAGGGAGGTTGTCATCATTGGGGCTGGGGAGATTATCTAGGAAATAAAATTCTGCTGAACGTTGCCAGGACAAATTCCAGACTGAAATCTCCATGAGCATCTTGAAGGGAGATGCCAGACATTTTCAGATCACGGTATATGACTAAGGACTTGGGCCACCGAGCAGCTGAGCTAGCCGTAGTCTGAGGCCAAAAGGGGCAGATCCTTTGGGGAAGACTTGGGTACATCTCTCTGATCTTCTTGTGTTTTCATCTTAACATCATCTGTTTTAGGTTCCACAAACGTTCATAACTCAGTGGCTGATTCTGATCTCCCTGAGACTCCGTTTTTTCATCTGTGAGAGGAGGGAGGTGAGCTCTGTGGCCTCTAGTGGTTCTTTCAGGTCCAGATCTGCACCCAGTGGCTGTTCTCCTCTCCCCTCAAGCCCCAGTTCAGGTGCTGCCTCCTCCATAGCTCTTCCCCAATCATCCCCTCACCTAGCTCCAAGGATTCTTCCTCTCCTCTGTTCTCCTAGAGAACTGCATCTGTCCCTGGCTCCCACTCCATAAAGCTAATGACTTCCTTCTCCATCCCCCTATCAAGTTACAAACGGCTTTGCCCATAATAACCCTTTAAAGCAAACAGTGCAAGCATATTTATTCCCATTCTACAGATGAGGAAACGGAGGCTCTGGGAGGTCAAAGCACTTACTACATGTCAGACACTGTGCTAAGCACATGGTGATGATGCTGGATGGTCATCATTACAGCAGGAAAACTGAGGATGAGAGAGCTGGAGTGACCAGCCCAGCCAGTAAGTGTCTGAGGTGGGAGCTGAAACGGGTCCTCCCAAGTGTAAGTCCAGAGCCCCGCCCACTGCACCACATCGTCTCCAGGTATGGGCAGGCATGGATAGGCTAGCATCTGTCTTCTTGGGAGGGAATACCCCACAGAGGAGATTGTGATCCAGCCCTGTGAGGGATGGCCTGAAGCCCCAGGATTGTAGATTTACAAAGGGACCCTAGCAGCCATCTAGTCACAGGGTCAGAGATGAAAACTGGAAATAACCTTAGTGATCTTGTCATTAGCACCCTCACTGTATAAAGGAGAGACCAAGGCAGATGGAGGTTCAGTGACTTGCCCAAGGTCACACAACCAGTAAGTGTCTGAGGCAAGATCTGGACCCAGAGGGATGATGGGACTTGTCTGAAGTCCCAAGGTTGAACCTGGATCCCTTCATCTCCAATCCAGCTCTCCTTCTACCACACTGTGAGCTCCCTCAGAATGTACCAATAACAGACCTTAGGGTGGGAATCTCTGGGTTGGCTCATCTGAAAAGTCAGAATTCAAGTCTCTCTGAGAAATGGAGGCCGTGAGATGCCCTACTGACCTCACCTTCTGATGACGTGTGGGTCAAAGCAGAGCCGTAAATGAAGATGGGACACGTCTTGTAGCTGGGAGCCATGGATTAGCACGGCTGGTGAAGAATCATGCTCAGATTCCTGACACATGAGCTTTGGCCTTTGGCCTGCTGTCCACCCCCCAAACCCAGCCAGTCACCTCTGGAACAGGCTCAAAAAATGAATGACCTGGGCAAGTCTCTTTAGAGTCCCAACCTGGTTTCAGGAAGTTAAGTAAAATAGGGGCACTCTCTGAGCAGAGTCCAGGGGCCGGGCAAGGTACTGGACAGAGCTGACCTGCAGTCATGAGCCTGAAGGCAAGAAGCTTAACTCCACTTTCCAAAGCCTGGGAGACCTTGGGCAAGTTCCTTCCTCTCTCAGAGCCCCAGTTTTCTCCTAGAACCTGGCTTCCTGCCTGGGGTTCTGCCCACATGAGCCACTTGCTTTGTCCCTCAGACAGGCCCCATGCCCTCCCACTTCCATGTCTCTGCTCAGGCTACCCTGGAGGGTCTCTCTCTCCATTCTTTTGTCCTTCCCAATCTTTAAAGTTCACTCAAATGCTTCTTCCACCACGAAGCCTTCCTTGATTTTCTGGTCAAAAGTCATCTGCCACACCTCTCCCAGAGTGCTTTGTCCTACAGCTCTCTAACTAATCAATCAGTCAATTATTAAGTTCCATTAAGTGCCAACACTGTGCCAAGCATTAGATGTGGGCATACATGGTAAAAGTGATGCAGTCGCTGCCCTCAAGGAGCCTGGTCATATCCTGTTGGGGAGACAGGGTGTCTATTGATGAGCATGCTCACAAAAGAAATCCAACAAATCCGGGGTAAATTTGGCGGGGGGGTGGGAGCTGACAACCAGAAGGACCAGGCTTGTCTTCATGTTGAAGGTGGTGCTTGAGGCTAAGAGGCCAAGGTGAGGTTGTCCCAGGCAGGGGCACAGCCAATGCAAAGGCAAAGAGAAGGGAGATGGAGCAGCAGAAGAAACAGCAAGAAAGGCCGTTGGTTGGACCACGGAAGGCAGGAAGCCAAGGAATGTGTAATAAAGTCGGCAGGTTGGGCCAGAATGTCTGTAAAAAGGCCTTCCCTCCCTATTAGAATGTCCACTCCATGAGCACAGGGTCTGTGGCAGCCACTGCCATACACTGGAATGGAAGTCCTGTGTCTTGGCCCTCCCAGAAGTTCTCAGACACTTCCCCTAAGTCCTGGCACATCTTAGCCTCCCTTACAAGGACCTACAGATACATTCATGGCCAAAGTGAAGGACATACCCCCTCCCCAGCATTTGTGCCTTTGGGGAAACAGCTGCCAGGCCTGGGCAGACCCCACTGCTTGGAGAGGCCCACAGCTGCACCACAAGAGCCATCCAACGTTCTGAACACAGCTTGTTCAGGGCTCAGCTTTGACAGACACCAGCAGATGGAGAGCTTAATAAGAGAGAGTTTCCTTCCTTAAATAATCTTTGCCTTTCCTTCTAGCCTAGTGAAGGAGACCCCAGAGCTTAAGCCGGATGCTTTCATGGCCCACATGCAAAAAGAGGACACAACGGAACAGCTGATCCATAGGCTGATGTGCTGGACATATGGTCCACTTAAGCCTCAGAACAAGCCTGGAAGGCATTATTATTTCATTTTATGGATTGTGAAACTGAGGCACAGACAGCTAATATAACTTGACCACAGTCACAGAGTCTTATGGAGTGGGAGGGGAGGGATGGAGCACCCCAGGAGCCACTGTAGAAGTAGGGAGGGGACGGAGAAGGAGATATGACAGGAAGAATGGGAGGAGAGCCTACACAGGAAGAGGTGGAGGCCTTTGGGGCCAATGAAGCTTAAAGGGAGGCAGAGGAGAAAGGGCCACTGGGAGGAACCAAGCTCCAGAGCCAACAAGGAGGTTAAATTCTCCTAAGGAGGGATGGAATATGGCGGATATACAGATTGGCAAGGAACACACTTGTGAAGTGAGTATGAGGGAATTTCAGGAAGTGGGAGAAGCAGGGAAGGCTTCTAGGAGGAGGCAGTGCCTGAGTAGAGCCTTCTGAGAAGCTGACAACTCAGGAAGGAGAGGTGAGAAGGGAGGGCATCCCTGGCACGGGAGACAGCCTGGGCAAAGTGATGGAGGTGGGAAATAGAATATCCCATATGGAGAATAATAATCCTAGACCAGTTTGTCAGAAGGTCATAGGTAAGGAAGGAATAATGAGGGCAGCCTGGAAGGCAGGTTAGAGCCAGATTGCCAAGGGCTTTAAATGCCCCAAAGAGGAATCAAAGCCCTATCCAGTGGCAGAGGTTGCCTCTGAAGACTCTTGAGAAGGTCAAGACTCAGGCAGACTTGTGCTTTGGGAATGACAAGTTGGTGGCATGTGACCACAGAGCATTTTGAAAGTCCAGGTCAGAAGGGATGCAAAAGGACAAATGTCAGGGTGTGGCGGCTGATTGAATGCTGGAGGGGAGAGAAGAGGACAGGGCGGAGGATGTCGCCGAACTCCCAGGAAGAAGGGTGGAGTCCAGCCGAGGGAAGCTGATGTAGTCGAATGTGGAGGAAAGAGGTTCTGCCTCCAACATTTTGAGTCTGAGCTTGTGATGCTTGGGAGAGCCAGGAGGAAATGTCCAGCAGGTGCTTGGTGCTGTGGGACTGGTGCTTGGGAGAAATTAAGGCTGCACAGAAATAGGAAGGAGGGATTGCTTCATTCTTGGCATACAGCAGGTACTTAATACATGCTTGTTGAAAGGCTCGCGGTAAGGACTGAGGCCAAGTTTTGCAAACTTAAAGCCTGTAAAACACTAGGTATTATTATTTTTACTAATAATAATGGTATTTGAGAGTCCTCTTCAGGGAGATGGTAGTTTACTTAAAACCCTGGGAGCTGCTGAGATCAGAGAGAGACAGACAGACAGACAGACTTTAGAAAGAGATGAGAAGAGGGCCTAGGACAGGGTGCTGGACTTCCCCTTATCAAAAATCCTCGAGCGAAGGCTAATGGTCACTTCCTGGGTATGTTATCATGGGACTTTAAAAACAGCTAAAATAAATTTTAAATTCAATTTTAGTTTTTCAATTAATAAGCATTTATTTTCTATCTCCTACCTTCTAACACACGATTTGGGGATTTTGTTTCAGGTAGAGGTTTGACTAGATGGTCTCAAAAGTCTCTGGAGAATCTCTGATTCTGGAGAACAGATTCAAGGACAGATCCTTGGTGCACTGCACTAGAAACCTCTCTTCAATTTTACATGGCTCCACTAGAGTCCATCTTCTGGGTCTGATTGCTCTACCAGCACCTGCTTAAACTAACAACCAGTCAACCTCTGCCCGCCTTGTCCCTAAAGACAGCATTAGAGCTTTGGTCAAATGACCGGCTGAAGTTTAAACATTTCCCTATTCGGGGTGGACAGCATTCCTCTGATCTAGGAAGGTGATCAAAAAAAAAAAGCGGGGGTTATCTATTCTACCAGCAATAAAAGGTTCAATTTAACACCAAAATGAAAGACAGAGCATTCATTGGCTATATGCCTACCAGCCCTAGGAGCACACAGCAGCTAATGTTGACATTCAAACCGGGCTTGATTGTTGGCAAACACAAGGGCCAAGACCACCTTCTGGTGCCGCTTCCTCCTGGCATGGGACGTGAGCCTTTGAGTTGAGGCCGATTTGGTTCTGTTCTGCCCCACTCCCAGCTGTGGTCAATGTGCCCTTGAAAGCTGCACTGGGGAACAGCATTAACTATGCAGAGAGAGTCTCCTTGTGGGGGTGGAGGCTTCATCATAAGCCTCTTTATTAACCTATGTGAAAGCTGGCGCTGCCGAGCTGCCGGTGGTTGGAATGACTGAGCAGTTTTCTCCAGCTGCTGCTGTTTTCAGGGTCATGATTGTTCTGCCAGTCCTAAAGTTTAGAGCGATGGATTTCCATGTGGCTTAATAACACGCTCTCTGTTCCAGTGAAACTGGCCCCTTTGCTGTTCCCCTCCACACCCAACATTCTGTCTCTCGTCTCTGTGTGCTAACCATCTATGAACTTCCTGGTACTTGATAAATGAATCTCTTCCTGGGGGCACAGGGCCCATCTGTCACTATGGGGTAAACACATCCTGGAATATTAAAGATGCCCAGCCAGTCTCCAAGCCAGCAGTTCTCCCAGACTAAAGATACTTAGGAAATCTTTGTTAAAATAAGTTATGTATTTGTCTCTATGTTTGCTCAGCTGGAAGAGCTACAGAAACAGGGATGTCTGCACTCATCACCTGCCCCTAAGACCTTCTGCTGTTCTCACCTTCACCTATCCAAATGCTAGGCATTCTCCAAAGCCAGTTCAAACACTAAACACTCATCACCATCTTCACCCACATCATCATCATCCTGAAAAAGCATTTATTAAGCACCCACTGTGTGGGTAACTGCTGAGGATACAAGGAAAAGCAAAAAAAAAAACAGGGTCCATGCCCTCAGGGAACTCATATTCTGGTGAGAGATACAACATGCCAACAACTAGACAAATATAAGATATATTCATGCACATGTATGGATACCTATGTAAATGAGAGGTAATCCTAGAGGGAAGGATGCTGGCATTCAGTGATGGGGGTGGGTGGGGGCACTGAAAAGCCCTCCTGGAGAAGGTGGGATTTGAACTGAGTCTTGAAGGAAGCCGGGAGGCAGAGACAAGAGTGAGAAGGGGTGAGGCTGGGCACCTAATGAAAAGGAACAAAGCCAAACTGTGGGAAAAACTGGAAAGAGGTCTGGCAGAAACTGGGTAAAAACCATCACTCACAACACACACCAAGACAGGCTTTCAGTGGATGCACGACACAATAAAGGGTTTTATCTTTTAAAAAGTTAGAGTAAAAAGAAAGTGTAGAGGAGCAAGCAAGAAATTACCTTTCACATTCACGGATATGGGAATAGTTCACAGCCAGACAAGGGACAGAAAGCATCAAAGAAGAGAAAGGGGACTACTTTGATTTCTGAACATTTAGAAAAGTTTGCTCAAAGAAAATGAGAAGGAAAGTGGGTAACAAGGACAACACATCTTTGCAGCAAGTTTCTCTGATAAGGGTCTCATTTCTAAGACATACGAGAAGTGGGTTCAAATGTGTGTGAATAAGAAGCATTCCCCCAATACACAGTCAAAGATGAGAAACAAGCAGTTTTCAGAGGGAGAAATCCAAGCTGTCCATGGCCATATGAAAAAATGCTCCAACTTGCCAATAATTAGAAAAATCCAAATTAAAGCAGCTCTGAGGTTTTATCTCACCCCCATCAGACTGGCAAAGTTGACAAAAAAGGGAAAATGGCAGCTGTGGGAAGGGCCAAGGGAATGCAGACACACTAACGCATTGCCCGTGGAACTGTGATTGGGTCCAACCGTTCTAGAAAGTCTTCCCCCCATTACCAAACCATGATTACTCTTTCACCCAGGGATACCCACACTGGGTCTACTGCTGTTATTGCTCAGCTGTTTTAATCGTAACTGACTCCCGGCGACCCCCTTCAGGGTTTTCTTGGCAAAGACACTGGAGCAGTTTGCCATTTCCTTCCCCAGATCATTTTACAGATGAGGAAACTGAGGCAAACAGAGTTAAGTGACTTGCCCAGGGATGTACAGTCAGTAAGTGTCTGAGGCTGGATTTGAATTCAGGTCTTCCTGACTCCAGGCCTGGCACTCCATCCACTGCACCGCTCAGCTACCCAATGCCTACCAGACAAACAGACTCATGTACACAAACATTTTTACAGCAGCTCTTTTATGGTGGCAAAGAATTGGAAACTAAAGGGTTGCCCATTTATTGGAGCATGGATGGTGCATGTATGTGATGAAACACTACTACACTGTAAGAAATGATAAAAGGGCAACGTTACAGAGAAACCTAAGAAGACCTATATGGATGGATGCAGGGTCAAGTGAGCAGAACCAGGAAAAAAATTTAGGTGATAATGGAATTACAAAGAGAGACAAACTGGAAAGACTCTGATGGATGCAGTGACAGCCAAAGAGTCCAGAGGACGGACCCGGGAGGGGGCCCCAGGAGGGGCGCATCATTGGTTACCAGGGTTTTCCTTCCCTCTAAGACGCCGCCGCTCGTCCTGCCTCTGTCGGCTTTGTGCCCCGCTGCCTACGGCTCGCTTCCCCTGCTCGCGGTGAGCTCCTCGAGAGAGGGTCGTTTGCTTTTCTCTGCTCTTTGGGGCACGGTCGGCACTTAACGAAGCGGCTTGACCGACCGACTCCCTTTCCACCAAACTATTTTTTGTTTACTTCCTATTTATTTTGTTTTCCTGCTTGTGCACCAGTTTTCCCCAGCAGACGATAAACTTCCTGAGGGCAGGCAGTGGTTTTCATTTGTCTTTTGTGTTTACAATGCCTGGTAGGGGAGCAGTACTTAACAAATGAAAGGAGAATCGAGTGAAAAGGCTTTAGGAAGCCAGTTCTGATGACTGGCCATTGCGAGGGGAATTCAGGACTCTGGCAGCAGCTGTCCACCAACTCTGCGGGCCTGAGAGCACACGGTCACTCTAGTTCCCCAATTTTTAATATAAAAGACAACTCATGCCATTCATTCATTCTTTCATTTAGTGAGCTTTAATTTAGGAGTTGTCAGAGGCAAAGCACTATGGGAAATAGACAGGTGGCTCAGGAGCAATCTCTGCTTTCAGGTCATTTATAACCATCACCTCAATGGGGATAAAACAGGACAGAAACCATCAGCAGGGCAGGATGCCCAGCTCTGCCGAGGGCAGACAGAGGCAGACGGTTCTAGCCTATGGTTATGGGAGGGCCCTCACGTGGAACAGAGATGGGACTGACTCTACTTTTATTATGAGTATATTACAATTATAGTAACATTCTCGAAGACTCCACAAGTCCCAAGTCCTGTCCCCCCAGAGAATGTAAGCACCCAGAGGGGAGCAGGCACTGATAAATGCTGACTGGGTGCTTGCTGGGTGCTGGGAGGTGTAGGATTAGAAGCAATGAAGGAACCTTGCTGTTAGAGTGATTGAAGCATGATTTAATAGTCAGCAAACATTTATTAAGTGCCAAACACTATGCTAAGGGCTGGGGATAAAAAGAAGGAGGGAAAGACAATTCCTGCCCTCAGAGAGCTTACAATCTGGTGCAAAAGGAGGCTAAAAACTGGGTTGAGGGGAGGGGGCTCCCCCCTCAAGGTTGGCCCTTTTCTTGGCTGAAGGCTGGAAGGCAGAAGCAGGAGGCTTGAGGGCTCTGCCCTGGCCCTGGGAAGGAGCTGAGGACAGGGCTGGATTTCAGGGAGAATGCCTGGGAGGGCTGGGGGGGCCAGAGTGGAGGGGGGAAGAAGGAAGGAAGGAAGGGAGTGCCTTCACTGACTCCTGGGGCCTTGCCTTTTGTCCCTTTCCATTGCCCAGGCAGCAGCCCGTCCTCTCAGCTCTGCCCCCCCTGCTCCCTCTGTTCTGCCTGTCTTCTCTTCTGGCACAAGGGCGTGGCCGGCCGTCTTCCATGTTCCTCCCTCTGCCGGGGTTGTCCATTAGGGCCTCCTGTCCAGGCCTAGGGCAGGAGTCAGCGCAGTCTGGGGCTTGTTCTCCTTCCTCATGTCTGCAGTTACAACTGCCTGTTTATCCACACATCCGTCTGTCTGGCTAAACTCATGTGATACCCAGCTAGCAGTTTCGAGCGGGACTTTTTAACCTCTTTTCTGTGCCCCGTACATTGGGAAGTCTGGTCAATCCTACAGAGCCCTCGGAATCCTGCTTTTAAATGTATCAAATAGATACAATTGGAGAGCAAGCCACTTCTACTGAAACAGTTAACACAGTATTTCTAAAAATCTAGGGCACAGACCCTCGGTTCAGAACTTCTGATTTAGAAGCATATCCATAGCCTCAGTACGGACCCACTGATCCATGATCTGCCTCATCTACATATCTATCCAGATGTGGGGCAGACGGGTGGTACAGTGGGCAGTGCCCAGCACCTGGAGGCAGGAAGACCTGCGTTGAAATCTGGCCTCAGATACTTACTAGCTGTGTGACCCTGAGAAAGTCACTTAACCCAGTTTACCTCAGTTTCCCCTTTTGTAAGATGAGCTGAAGAAGGAAATGGCCAACCAAGACCACCACATTGTCTCCTGTGGCTGTGCAGAGCGAGCACTCAAGCTTGATGGAAGCTCCCGCCATCCTTCTTAGGGAGGTGCCCCAAGCACCCTGCTCACCTTGCTCTGGGTCAGCTTCACCCAGTTGTGCCTCTGAAGAAGGCAGATATCTGGCCTCCAGCTTGCCTGCTTTGATTCCACCAAGTCTCTACAGCCCAGGCCACTCACCCTTCGCACTGCAGCAAAGATGCTTAGTATTCCAACTCAGCCTGAACGACAGATAACGTGCTCTCTCTGCAGGGAACAATATCTAATTATGTTGGGAGGAAATTAGGACAAACTTGGTATTGATGTCCCTTTTTAAAGTGTTTACAAGAAGCCCTCCCTGCCACTTCATTTTTCTCCTATGATAATGTCTGGATTGCGCCAATTAAATTACTTTCACTAGATAATTAAATTGATTCTAACCAAGTGGTGTTTTGATGTTAGCAGTGTCTTTCTTTCATTTTTGGAACTAGGGACACAAACAGGGACTGATTGAACTTGTGATTTCATTGGTAGAGGGAATTCTCTGCTGGGGAAACTCCCTCTTCCAGTGAAGGCTGGCCCTTCTCTTTTTAAAAGTAGGGAATCTTTTTTCTTGTCTTTGAAAACACATTTTGACTTTAGTTCCAATCTATTGAGTGTGGAAGTAAATAATTTTTGGAGGTTTTCTCTGAAATCCCCAACAAAGATTTGCTCTGAATCTTCATGTCCAGACAAGCCCTTCTGGGCCTAGCACAAACATCATGGCTAATACTTGGTCATGAAGGTGAGCTCAGGTTCTTGGAGGCTGGACCATTGACATATTACTTTCTGAAAGGCCCCAAAGAGCGAGAGAAGCTTTAAGTATTGTCCCCATGACAGACTACATTTGCTTTCTGAGATCTGGCAAAAAGGAGCATGAAGGAGTAGGCTGGCCACTTGTTGATGGATTCTGGGACCGATGGCTTCCCATGAAACAAACAAAACCACAAAATGGCCCTCAGTCTCTTAGGTCCCCCTGCTGCCTCTGTGGGGATGGTGGTGGAATGGAGGGAACAGGGGCAGAGGGAATGAAGAATTGGTTTTTAGACCATTTTCAGACTATCTATAAACCTTAACTTAGCAGTTCCTAGTCTACATGGTAAGGTCTTTGTCCAATGGGGCAGCTGAATCCTATCCGTCTTGACATTTTTGCTAAAAACAAAACCAGAAGTGAGTTAGTGCTGAATGGAGGGACAACCCATGGCTTGTCTCTGGTGAGGTGAAGAAAGAACTTGGCAGAGTTAGCTTCAACATATGTTCAAAGGCAGGAAACGTCATGAGACGTTACACTTAGTCATCTTGCCTTGAAGTGCTCATGATAATCAAAAGCAGAAAGACCAATGGCGACGTGACATCCCGGAATGCTGGCGCAGTTTTAGTCTCTGATAAGAAAGGAAGCAAATCCAGGTTACTGCAGCCTGCCCTAGTCTGATCTCATCTGAAGGACTGTGTTCAGTTTGGGACACCACCTCTTAGGAAGGACGTGTATACGGTAGAGAACACCCAGAGAAAGGTGACCAGGATGGTGGAAGGCCTTGAATTCATGTCATGGGATCAATTAAGGGACTAGAGATGTTTGGTCTGAAGAAGAGAAAACTCAGGGCTTGATTGCTTTCTTCAAGTACTGGAAGGGCCATTATATCAAGCAAGGATTAGGCGTGCTCTGCTTGTCCCCAGAGGGCAGGATTAGGAGCCACCAGAGGAAATGACAAAGTAGTAAATTCCACCTTAAGTGAAAGGAAAACTTTCAATCCCATTTAGTCATGGTCTCCCCAGTCTTCCCCTCATTGAATGTCTTCAAGCAAATGCTGGATGAAGATTTGGAGTATAATGTAAAAGTGATTTTTGTTTAGATGTAGATGGACAAGACGGTCTTCAACTTTTATGTGCTGTGATTCCATGATATAAAGATAATTATGGCTTATGTATCAACATTGACAGGGGATGAGGAGGGAGGAAAATTCTAAATTGAGTAAGGCCTTCCAGATTAATCAACAAATACTGTAATATCCAGTGACTTTAATATAAAGGTAGGCATAAGAGTAGACAGGGAAAAGTATGCTGTAAAAATTGGTTTAGGGGTAAAAATGAGGGTACAAAGGCTTACAGATGATACAGAAATCTTCTGCATATGTGCATATGTATGTACATGTATGAGTAAGCATCAAATAATATCAGAAAAAAATGGAACTGGTTACATCTTGACAGGAAATGACTTGTCGCTGATGCGTGAATCATTTCTGAATCATCTTTCTGTATGTAGTGAGACAATGACTTGTGAGGCAAAGTCAACAATGAAGACCAATTTTGAAGAAAGGAAAAGGATGAGAAAACAATACAGAATGTGATTAAGATGGCTCCAACCTGCCCTGTTCAAGCACTAAAACATGGAGACATAAGAACAATTATTGACACAGGCTAGCAACCAAGCAAATGCCACAGAAAGAGCCTGGAAGCATCTAGAAATCACCTCTGCTAGGAAACACTTGGCTTACTTGCAAAGAGATAGGGTGAACAGTGGCAATATCACTTTGGGATATAAACTCGTTTGCCAGGTCTTACGGAAGAAGATGAGAGCTAGAAGCAACAGAAGGAAAAGAGCAACTCCATGCAAGGCTTGGCGAGAGATTTAATTAAGCCAGATCGTACAAAGAACCTCTGAGCATGAGACTCCAAGGGCACAACAAATGGATGGAAAAGGGATTGAGTCTGCTGACATTTCCATAGTGAGCTGTTTTCTACATCAACATTATTGGAATCACCAAGTTTGGATTGTGTCTCTGATATGCCCACTGAAGAAGTATAATGGCTCCAAGAAAATGGAGGTGGGAAGGACAGCTGGCGTAGACCAAGGCCCCCCAGAAGAAGTCAATGCTTGAGTCAATACAATCTTGAGGGAACTGAAGAATCAATTTTCATGCTCTAAGAATGGATAGGATATAGAAAACGTGGAAAAATAACAGCATTTACTATCGTGGACAAATTATTAATGTGACCAAGGAGCATTAATCACTACCAACTCACTTTTACAAAATATTTAGCAGAATGAGCTACACATATATCAAGGGTTTCCTTGATCAAAATGGGAGAAAAGAATAGACAGGCTTTCAAACACAAAAAATCTACAGCAAACATCTTTATAGATTAAAAAAAATCCACTAAAAGATGCCGAGAATATATTATACTTTTTTACTGACTACCAAAAAAGAAACGTTTGATTTGGTAGAGAGGCAAAGCACGTTCAGGGTGGTTTTCACCTCTGAGAATTTGTTCACCTGAATTTGCATAAGATATAGTCCTTTTAAAGCTTATTTTCCCCACATATAAAGTGAGGAGCTTGGATTAAGTGACCTTTAAGGTCTCTGCTAGGTGTAAAGCTACAATCATATCAATGATGGGTTAAAAACTGGGCAAAACAAATAGAAAAGCCAACTCTGAGGGAAACTCAGAAGACCAGTCCTTCAAGCTCTTTGGTCTCATGAGAAGCCATATAGCACACTGCCACTGTCCTGGGACACCTACTTTCAAGTCGAAGACACCCTGGCCATGGGATTGTGAGAGAGCCACCCACCCACTCAGTGACCCAGGCAATGCTCTAAGACTTTAAGTGGCAGAGCTGGGACCAGTGTGCCTTGGGAGAGAAAGTTCCCTCACCAGGAACCCAAAGGCATCTTGGAAATTATTTTTTGGGGGAGAAGCAGGTAGGGTCTCATGGGAGATGTTTTTCCCAGAAGGCTTTTGGTGGTGTGATTTATTTATGCCCTTGGAGAAGGGGACCTTTCCTTAATTATTTTGTTCAACTAAGTTATTCTTACGACTCAACACACTACTCTGTATACTACCACTGGCATATGGGGGGGGGGGATTTCCTATTCAAAGTTTTGCTAATCAGATCTAAAGTAAAACCAGCCAATTTCTTTTGAACACACACACACACACACAAACACACACATGCACCTCTTTTGCATGGGAAAATATGAAGCTGATTATAGCAGGGAAAGGAAAACAAGATCTTAACAAGAAAAAATTCTACCAAGCTGTAATTATCTTTATAAAAGTAAAAGCAGCATTACAAATCCTGGAGCAGAGAGAGCAGAGGTTCTGCTACATGTAGTTAATGTGGCATCCTTCTTCTGAAGGGACCAAATGTTCTACCAATGCCAGTTAATGGCAGTAACAGTGCCCCATCCCTTTTACAAGGGGCCAGAGTCAGTGAGCTGATGCTAGCTGACACCCTGGTGCAGGTGGGAGCCACATTAACTCTCTCATGACCTTTGAGGGTTTCAGAGAAGTGTGCTCCTTATTTCAGGAAAGTCTGATTGGAAGCTCCTTGAGGACAGGGGCCGTTCTTGTTTTGTCTTTGAGGTAGATAGAGAGCTGGCCACAAAATCAAGAAGACTGAATTCTTGACCTGCTGCTGATACACACGATCGCCGTGATCCTGGGCCAGTCCCTCTGCCTCTCAGTTCACAGGGCAACCCTAAGGCCCTAAGTTGCAGAGAGAGTGCTGACTGGCATGGTGGAGGGAATTTTCTGAGCTGGGAGTTCCATATGTCAATGGAACCACAAGTCTAGTCCTCATCCCTATGTGGTAGAGTAAGTAGATAGGCCAGCACTGAAGCTCAGGAGACGTAGGTTTAAGGCCTGCCTCTGACATGCCCTGCCCTTGCAGGGTGTATTTGAAATGCTTTTTTGAAGAAAAAGCTCAAGTCACACTCAAATTTTCATGGACATGTAGATTCATCAGAAAACACTGAAACTGCAAGGCATCTTTGTTCAGTCACTCATTTTAAAGAGGAGAAAACCGAAGCCCAGTAATGAGCTGGTTTACCTATGGTCATAATTGATCAGTGAATGAATAAACATTTCTTATGTACCTGTTGTATTCTAGGCAGTATACTTGGAGGGGCTAAGGAAACAAAGAGATGAGACAGCTCCTCAAAGAACTTATATTCTATTAGACAGTGTATTAGGGCTCAGATCAGGACCAGAACTCAATTGTCCTATAAAGTGAGAACACTTTATGTGAGCCTATGTGATAAACCATTGCAGCTTTCACAATGATTTTGGAACTTATAAGGACACTGAAAACCTGGCTCAAGCATTCCTATAGAAACTCTGGAAAATAAGGAGGGGAGAGTTTGTGATAAGGATTTTCAGAAGTGCGCCTGAGGCAGAGCTAAGTTGTGGTTGGCCATTCAATCAACGGCAGAGGGGAAACCGAGTCCCTGCTCTTACCTCCTACGGCCTCTCCTATGATATTATGTCTCCCGATGATCAGCTGTGGGCTATTTAAGCTCAGAGGGCCGTCATAAACACAAGAAAACAGGAAAGACCGCTGGCATCGGAACTACACTGTCAGCTCCTTAGGGACAGGAGCAAAGTTGTCTTTTGTCTTTGCATCTCCAACCCAAGAAAGCATTTTTTGTTGTAGACCTTGAAGAAATGTTGTTGAATATTTCAACCTGAGTAGCACCAAAAGCGTCTGAAAGAGAAGATGTCCAGGGGATGATTGTGGGTTAACCACAAAATCATCACTTGCATTGACAGAATGCATAAAGACCTTTACCATAAAGACTCCCCCATAAATGAAGATGAAAAATCAAAATAAATCCACAAAAATCAGTGGAATATCTATATAATGCCAGCAAAACCCAATCAGTAATAACAGGAAGTGAAGTCTTATTCCAAATAATTGCAACATTCACACTACAAAATATTTGAGAGTCCATCTACCAAAGCACACTCCATACTTGCTTGGATTCAATTACAAAGTGCTCCTTAAAGAAGTAAAAAAGCAACTTACATAGCTGATGGACTATTCAGTGCTCATGGCCGGGCCTTGTCAGCACCATAAAAATGGCAATACCGTCAAAGTTAATTTGAAGATTTAATGTTATTCCAATTAAATATCAATGTGTTACTAATTCATTTAGAGGAACAAAATACCTAGACCACCAAGGGAAATCATGAGAAAAAGGAAGGAATGAAGGGGAAATAGCGCTTCCAGGTCTCAAGTTATATCATAAAGCGACAGTCAGCAAAGCTATCTGGTCCTGGTTAAAATGGGAGAATAGGTCAGTGGAAAAGTTTAGACAAAGGAGAATCAGAAATATTGGGACTCAGTAACCTGGTATGACATAAAATAAAAAAGTGAATTCCCTAGGGAAAACAAATTCTCTATCTGATCACTGTTGGGTAAGCTGGAAAGCAGAAATAGAGTTTAGACTAACATTTTGCACTGCAGTCTGCAATAAATTAAAAATCGATACATGATCTGAATGATAAAAATTAGCAGAAAATCAGAAGAGAGGCAGATCACATACTTTTTGCAGCAATGGGTAGGAGATGAAATCTTAACCAAACAAGGGATAGAGGCAATTACAAAAGATAAAAGAGACAGTTTGATTACATGGAATTGAAAAGCATTTGCAAAACACAATTGTACATCTAGTATAAGAAGGAAAAGGGACAAATGGGAAAACTCTGTGTGTAATGAGGATTTGTTATCTGAGCTCTATAGATAACTGACGGAAATGTGTAAGACCAAAAGCTTTTCTTTAATAGACAATGGTCAAGAGATTTGAACAAAAAGTTCTCCAAAATGGAATGGCAAAGTATTAACAACCATATGAAAGAATGCTCCAAATCACTAATAATAAGATAAATGCACATTCAAATGTCTCTAAAGTTTCACCTCATACCCAACAAATTGGCAAAGATGACAAAGTGTGAAAATAGTCAAGATAGGATGGGTTGTGGAAAGAAAAACACCATTTCCTTGTGGCTGGGAAATCTAGACAATGAAAACCCAAAATACGTTAAATATAGTCAAAGGAAAAAATCCTACAAGATTCTTGAAAGATGCAACAGTAAAGACACTGTTTGATGATCCTTTGATTAGTGATATCATGCAAAGTATAAAGCAGGGAGAAATGTGGGCCCCCAGAGAAGTGCAGCCTGCAGCAGAGAGGACATCCAGGGCAGAATCCAAATGAAAAATGGATTCCCTACAGATGGTGAGGTTCTATTTGCAGAGGACATAGTATGGAGTGTGTCACACCTCCCCTGTCCCAGGCTGTCCCTCCAACATCATTCTTCTACCTGCTTTGAAGGCTTGTTGATTTGGAAGCATTTAAGAAGACACTAGTGGCATGTACTCTCCCAGTGATGGGCAGCTGACTAATCACTACGCCAGTGAGGCCATGATCTCATCCAAGTGGGGATCCCCTCAAAAACACATGCTTGGCAACAAGCGACCCTTCAGCCTTTTCTTGCAGACACCCAGCGAGAGGGAGACAGAGAGATGAGGCAGAGGCCAAGCCCGGGTGGGGCAGGGGGAGAGGGAGAAAGGGAGAGGGAGGGAGGGAGGGAGGGGGAGGGAGAGAGAGAGAGAGAGAGAGAGAGAGAGAGAGAGAGAGAGAGAGAGAGAGAGAGAGAGAGAGAGATCATCAAAACACAAGACCTTTTCAGGCAGCCCATTACACTTGGGAATAGCTCCCTTCTTAAGAAGTTTTTCTTGACAGCAATCCCGAATCTGTCCAAATCTGTGTCTTTGAAACCTTCACCTAATGTTTCTAGTTCCATGCTAGGGTCAAGCAAAATAAAGCTAGTCCATTTTATACGTGAAAATAGTAGTAGTAGTAGTAGTAGTAATAGTAGTTGTGGTGGTGGTGGTGGTAGTGAGGTATAGTAGTAGTAACAACAGCAGTGTAGCTTACTGGATGGAAGCAGGAAGACTTGGGTTCAAGTCCTGATTCTAGCATATACTGGCTGTGTGACTCTGGATAAGTCACAACTCTCAGTGCCCCCAGGCAAGTATTTAAAGCTAAAAGTGACAAAAGAGTTGTCAGCTAGTAGAGGGATTTTCCTCACTGGGAGTTCCCTATACCACTGAAAACATGTTTCTCTCTTTTTCTGTCTGTCTATTTCTCTGTCTTCCCCCCCCCTTCTGTCTCTGTCTCTGTCTCTGTCTCTCTCTCTGTCTCTGTCTCTCTCTCTGTGTCTCTCTTTCTCCACCTAATAATCATGATTGATGACAATAAAGAGCTGCCCTGTAGAAAGCAGTCTGAGGTTTGCAGAACACTTGGCAAACATCCTTTCCTTCGTGTTTCTCCCAGTCTTCTGAGACAGGGATAAGGCTTTTCTGCTGCCAGGGCATTTGAATATTTCAGGCTCATAAACATGGCACACACTTAGGTCTCATGCTCAAGAAAGCTCATTAATGGACAGGTCCAACAGTGATTAAATTCCCCACTTATCCCTGGAGATTACTTTCGCCAAAAAGTAATTTCCAAGACAGGTTTTAAATGTTAACTATCCAAAGATGTAAAGCCCATGGGTGCACACACTCACACACCCACTTAGAAAGCAGCAATAATTCAGGATGGGTCACACTCTTTGAGGAGCAGGACCTCCAAGCATGCTCTCTGAGATGACATCGTGGTCAGGTCAGACCGGGTGAAGACGCCTGCCCTTTGGACCCTGGGTTTTCTATCTCGGTGACTAATTCATTAACAATTACTGTTGGGGGAAATTGTCTTGGTAAACTTTGTCCTCAAGAGGATTTCAGAATTTGTGAATGTGAATGAGTGGGCTTTAAAAATGATAGATTTGGAGAGCTATTTAAAAAGGAAGGAGAAAGGGGGGGGGGGGATGGGAAAAAAGAGAAGGGGAAAAGAAAGGAAAAAAGAAAGGGAGGAAGGAAGAAAAAAGAAAGAAATGAAGGAAAGAAAGAAGGAAAAATGCTCTTTTTCTTTTGGTTCTTTGAAAATTCAAAACCAACAGTACCAGCAGATAATCCCCTCGGTGTGAGCCCAGGATCAAAGGATTTGATAGCCTTTGTCAAGGGCATTAGAAAGCCATGGAACACTGAAGTCAACCGGCCTTTTTCCATCTGCTCCTGGGGCAGGATTTGGTGGCCCAATGAATGACGTCTATCAATCAGTTAATCAGCAAACACTGATTAAAAGGCTCCTATGAGTCAGGGACTGGGCTAGGTCTTGAGAGAACCAATCTAAAGAATGAAGCAAACCCTGCTCTCAAGAGGCCCACCCTGACCTATGAAGGGAAGTTCATATCTAAAGCACCCATTTACAGAGGGCCGGCTCTGAAGTCTGCCTCTAACACTGAGTTACCTGGGCTCAGTCACTGCCATCTCTCTAAGACCCAGTTTCCTCTTCTGCAACATGGGGGTAAAAAGAGTACCTCCCCATAGGGCGGCCATGAAGCTCAAGCGAGATAATGCCTGTGAAGAGCAGAGAAAGCTTTAAAAGGGGCCCAGAAAGGATTATTGTTGGTAGTGTTCACATGATTATCAACAACAGGCTTTGAGCTTTGAGAAGTGCTTCACACACATCAACTCACTTCATCCTCAAAACAGCTCGGGAGGCAGTGCTGTTGTTCTTCCTATCCTACAGAAGAGAAGACTGAGGCTCACAGACATTCAGTGACTCATTGGGGCCACACAGATAGTAAGTGTGTCTCTACCTGAATTTGAACTCAGATCTTCCTGACTTGAGGCTAAGAGCCACCTAGCAGCCTGTGGTCTCCATCATTATTCCTATCGTGAATAGTAACAACGACCCCAACAAAGGCATTGCTCAGGAGCCAAGGCACGGGCTTAGGAGGCTTGGCTCCCAGACTTAGTTCCATTTTGGACTATATATTTTGAGTAAGGCACAGGTAATGGGGTCCTGGCTCTGCATCTGAGAAGGTCCTAGGAGGTGCTGGATCACACAATCTGTTTGGAGCCTGAGTCCCCCTTTTTCACCCTTCCTGGAAGTGCACTGGCCAGTTGCAGCTGCTGATTAGCAAAGGAGCTTGGACCTGCTCTATTTCTGATCAAGGCTGGTTCACCCCTATGGAGGCAGTTCATCAGCTCCTTGCTCTCAGAGGCTCACCATATTGGTGCTAGAATTAGTGCAGACCCCCAGTCTCTTTGGCCCTACTGCAGCTCCAACTCCCCAATTCATGTGATTAGCAGGAACCATAGGCATGCCCCACCACATGGACTCCTCACATCCCTTTTTGGCCAGGCCTCTTTCCTGGTTTCCTTAGCTGGATCACATTCCACATCCTGCCTCCCCAACTTTGGGTGCCCCTGCCCAAGATCTATCCTGGGCCCTCTTCTTTTCCCTCTCAGATCTTTGTTTCTTGGGGATCCATCTCATCGGCTCCCAGGGGTTGGAAGGTCTTCTAGTTACTTCCTGGCTCTCTCTCCATTCTTTTACCTGAGTGCTTGTCTGCTGGACAGCTCCACTGGGATGGCAGCACTAGTTTTTCAAAGGCAACATGTCTGAAATAGAACTTGTTATCTTGCCTTCTAAGCCTACTCCTTTCCCCCATTCCCTCTTTCCACTGAGGGCACTGCCATCCTCCCAGTCACCCGTGTAGACAATTTGAAAGCCATGCTTGATCTTCAGTCTTCCTCAGCCACCTCTTCCTCTGCCCTCTCCCTCAATCTCATTATTTGACAAATGTGGTAGTCTATCCACAACTTACACCCTAACTACAACCACAACACCTTTCCTATTGGCCCTCTTCTCTCTATGCACACTAACATGAACACTTAACATCTCAGGAACTCATTGTCTTCCACCTGAATGACTATAAAAGCCTTGGTTTCTCTGCTTTCAATTGTATCTGAAACAGCTACAAGAATGAATTTCCTAAAGCACAGGTCTGACTATGTTCCTCTCCTGCTTAAAAAACTTAAACAATCTCTGATAAGTAACATGTTCTATGTTCTTCTACTTTTCTTGTGATCTCTCTCTTTATATCTAGGGCACATATCCATTTTGACCTTCTCTTGGTAAACGGGGCAAGATACTGGTCGGTGCCCTGTTTCTGCCATACTGCTTTCTAGCTTTTCCAACAAATTTTTTGTAACCAAATAATGAATTCTTATCTCAAAATCTCAAGTCTTTACCCTTGTCAAATACAAGATTATTACATTTATTTGATGCTGTAAATTGTATTTCTACTCTGTTCTATTGACCTACCTTTCTATCTCTTACTCAGTCCCAGATAGCTTTATTAATTACCGCCTTATAATATAGATTGAGATCTGGTACTGGTAAACCTCATTCCTTTATACTTTCTTCATTGTTTCCTCTGATATTCTTGACTTTTTGTCCTTCAAAATGAATTTTGTTACTATTTTTTCTAATTCAGTAAAATAATTTTTTGGTAATTTAATTGAGATAGTGTTGAATATATAAATTAGTTTAGGTAAAATTGTCATTTTAATTATATTGACCCTGCCTACCCATGAACAATTAATATTTCTCCACTTATTTAAATCTGATTTTATTTGTATAAAAGTATTGTTTTCATAATTTCATTTATATAGTTCCTGAGTTTGTTTTGGCAGGTGTGCTCCTAGATATTTCATACTGTCTAAATGAGTTATTGTAGATGGGATATAATTTGTTATATCTTCTTGAAGGGTTTTGTTTGTGATATATAGGAATGCTGATGACTTATGTGGATTTACTTTACATTCTACTACTTTACTAAAATTAGTAATTGTTTCAAATAATTTTTTCATTTAGTGTTTGGGATTTTCCAAGTATGTCATCATATCTTCTGCAAAAAGAGATAGCTTTATCACCTCACTCCCTATTCAGATTCTTTCTACTTCTTTTACTTCTCTTATTTTTGGATTTCCATACAATATTGAAGAAATTACTTATCAGACTTATAGATAGGTAAACAATTTATGAATAAACAAGAGACAGAGAGCAAAGTTAAGCATAAAACAGGTAATTCTGATTACACTAAATAAAAAAGTTTTTGTACAAATAAAACAAATATAGCCAAGATTAGAAATTGGGAAAACATTTTTTACAGATTATTTATCAAATTTCACATTCACAGGTTTCACATCTAAAATTCATAAACAACTTTGTCATATATATTAAATATATATATATATATATATATATATATATATATATATATTGATCTCTTCAGTGGAAAACTTCCTGTTCATATCCTTTGACCATTTATCAATTGGGGAATGACTCATATTCATATGAATATTCATATATGTTCATGTATACATACATATGCATATAATATATGCATATATCATATGTATGTTATATATTCATGTATATTCATATATATGAATATGAGTCATTCTCCAATTGATAAATGGTCAAAGGATATGAACAGGAAGTTTTCCAATGAAGAGATCAACACAATTTATTGACTTGTGAAAAATGCTCTAAATTATTATTTGTTATAGAAATGCAAATTAAAACAACCTTGACATATCATTTTACACCTACCAGACTGGTTAAAATAATTGAAGGGGAAAGCAACAAATGTTGGAGGTTTCGTGGAAAAATTGGGGCACTAATTCACTGTTGGTGGAATTGTGAACTGATCCAACCATTTAAGAGAACAATCTAGAATTATGTCTAAAGAATTATTAAACTGCCTATACCTTTTGACTCAGCAATACCACTAGGTCTATTTTCAAAGATGATTAGGGAAAAAAGGAAAGAATTTATATGTTCCAAAATGTTTACAGCAGCTTTCCTTGTGGTGGCTAAGTATTGGAAATTGCAGGGATGCCCATCAATTGGGGAATGACTAAATATGTTATGGTATATGATTGTGATGGAATACAACTGTGCTATGAGAAATGATGAACTCAATGATCTTAGAAAAACATGGAAAGACTTGTATGAAATAATGAAAAGCTAAATGAACAGAATCAAAAGAACATTGTATATAGTAACAGCAATACTGTTTTAAGAACAACTTTGAATGACCAAGTCATTCTGACCATTACAAATATCCAAATTAACTATAAAAGAAATATGAAGAAAGATGCTATCTGCATCCAGAGAAAGAACTGATAAATAAAAGTTTATATAAAAATAATTTTACATATATACCTATTTGTGTCTAATGGTAGCTATCTCTAGGGAGGGTGAGGAGGGAAGAAAAAGAGAAAAGAAGAAACTTACAAGATAACTTTTTATATATTTAAAAGGAATTGCAAGTTGTACTTGATACACTTGCAGTTTCTTGTACAATAATCTTTTTTAATATATGATGTTATGGAAATGCTTGTTTTATATGAAAACAAATAAAAGTGAAAAAAACTTAAACAATCTCTAGAATAAAATACAAAGCTCTCAGTCTTTTAATGAAATTCTTCCGCAATCTCCTTCTAACCAGCCTTTCCAGATTCATTTCTCTTTATGCCCCTTCCTGCATTTTTTGCCCTTCAGCCAACCTATTCTACCTGCGGAATCATACGTTGGCACTCCATTTCCCACCTCCTGCCTCATGCCAGGAATGCCCTTCCTCTTCTACTCCATCTCTTAGAAATCCCTTCCACAACATTTCCTTCAGTCTTCCTACTTATTGGTGCACTCTCTCCCTCCCCAAATCCTCCTGCATTTACTTCTCTGATGACACGTTCTAGTAGAATGGAAGATCCTTCGGAGCAAAGACAGTTTTCCATATTTTTCTTTGCATTCCCATCACCTCACACAGTGCTTGACACAGAGTAGGTGTTTAATAAATGTTTGCTGAATTGACTTGAATGAGTCCTCTCCTGCTTAGGGGAACTGGTCCTTTGGAGGACTGGCCTATCTTCTGCTCCAAGCTTGTACCTGAAGTTTCCATTTGGCCATGGTTAGGAAGGAGAGAGAACTAATAGCTAGAGGTATTAGAAATGGCAGAAGTGGCAGAAGTGGCACCTGAGAGGGATCCTACCGATCATCCCTGCCAATTCTGGGAAATTGAGGCTTAGAGAGCAGATGGCACTTGTCCAAGGTCACATGGTTTGTTGGCAGACCTGAGGTGTAAGCCAGGTCCTCTGGTACCAAATCCATGAAAATTCTGCTCCCCCATCCGGGTCCAGGAGGTAGAAGCAGTCAGTGCTAGGTCTCCACTGGCCTGGCCTCTGAGAACCCAAGGCCCCCTCCCTGGAATGAGAAGGCAGCCCAGAATCAGGGCAGGTGGTTTTCCTGTGTAGGCATAATCCTGTCTGCACTGTCTTCTCACAAGAACCAGAGATGAAGAAGGACAAAAGGAATATGGGGGAGAAGCAGCAGCAGCATTGTTTCACCCCGTGGGCAGCTGGCTTCAGAGAGCTGACTAGGTGGCGTGACCTTTGTATCTCTTTGGACTTCTGTGATTAATTCACCAACCTCATGGTGAACTTTCTTTCCATGGAAGCAAATTAAAGCTACCACCCTTTGAACAGGAAGGAAGGAATAGTAAATGAGCAACTAAGTAAAAAAGATTTTGAAAAGTGTGAGCTCAGCAAAGGGAAAAGTTCTGGGAAAGAACTCACACTGTTGGTAAGTTCAATGATTATTTTAGGCACTTTGATAACTTTTTGTCAGTGTCTTCCCAATTGCCAGCCCCTTTTCAAGACCTCGAGCTTCTCCAGAGACCGAGTCCCTTCTTTGGAATACCAACAATCTGCTGTGTGACCTTATAGAAATGAATTAGTTAATAATTATTAAGCTCCTCCATTGCTAAGCACTGGGAATTCAAAGAAAGGCAGAAGATAGCTCCTGCCCTTGAGAAGCTTATAATCTAATGGGAGATCACAGAACGAGACAAAGGTCAAAACCTCAGAAGAACAGAAAGTGGCCTTCACCCAGAGGGTGATGGAGAGGCCCATGGTACATGGGAGCAGGTAGTCACATTAAACCATGGAGGAAGTTTTGAAAACAGGGATAAAAGGCATTGGCCCAGAAATGAAGGGTGGGAAGAGAAGATAGGTTGGTTAAGTGGTGAGTGATATATCCTTAATGATGTCTAGAGGAAGCAAGCAAGCAACCTTTCAGTGCAGTAGACAGAGACACCATATGTCATATGCCACCATCTGTTAAGCTTAGAGGAACACAAGAATACAAGACTCACAGTACAAGGAGTCATGGTTGAGCTGCAATCTGCATTGGTGGAGGGACTAATGGAACTCTGCATTGATGAGGTCGGAGCTCCATTAGAATATTTGAGTACTGAGAATAATCTCAAAATATAGTCTTCATCTTGGGGGATTGAAGCCTATGATTTTATCACTGTAACAAACTCTTGATGCGAAGGAAATTCCTTCCACCAATAGAGTCTGACAAACTGGTCTGCATTCTAGATTGATTAGGAGAATTGCCAAAGACATTTAGAGGTTAAGCCACCTTCCCAGAATCACACAGCTAAAATACGTTATGGGCAGAAATTGGATCTAGATTTTATGGATTCCAAAGCCTCTATCCACTATGTAACCCTGCTTTTCATGGTCTTCAAATCTCTCAGTAATTTAGCCAACTCAGCTAGCCTCCAAAATCTCTCTAGAAGATAAACAGAGGAAGGACTGAAGGTTGAGTTCCTTCACCTTAGAGGGTAAAAGGTCTCAGGATTTGACCGCAGATCTGCCTTACTCTGGTACCTCATACAGATCATAGTTGATTGGGGGAATGCTCCCCACAAACAGAGAAAGACATCTTTCAGAAATACAAACATTTCAGCAGAGGAGGATGGTAGTCTGTGGGTATCCCCAGCTCCTAATATGGTGCTTCTAACACATGACTCCCTAAATGCTCGCTGCTCATTACAACAGAACTCCCTCCCTGCTGTGGCAGCCCATTTGTTAGGAGACATCCTGACATCCAACTGAAGTTGGTGTCTTTGTAATTCCTAGCCGTACCTTCTAGCTCTGCCATCTGAAGCCAAGCAGAACAAAGCTAAGCCCCCATTCATGCAGCAGCCTTTCAAGTGATTGAAGAAAGGTCTAATTGCTGAATGGAGTCTTGCCTTCTCCAGGTTGCCAACTGTCTCCCTGCCCCCATCAGTCATTACGATCTCAAGGTCCTTCCCCACTGTGCTAACCCTCCTCTCGATGCCGTCCAGCTTATCAGCATTCTTGCTGAATGGTGGCAGCAGACAGAGTTCTGGGAATGACTCTCCTTCCTAGGACTGCCCTTCCCCGCTGCTGGAGGAGCCATTAGAATGTTCTGGAATCAGCGAAGTAGCGAGCTCCTTATGATGGGCAGAATTCAGCTGAATCACTTATCTCCTGGACAGAATATCAAGGATTCTTGTACTGGGTGGGAAGCCTGGCTAGACAGCCTCCATCTTTATGATTCTATGATTCCTTTGCAGAATCAAATCTAAAACATATGTTTGAATTGGGTTATAATCTCAGCTTTCCAAATTACAACAAGGAGAAATATGCCACTGCTTCTCCTAGAGGAAAGATTTCTGTCTGCATGACCCTCCCAGGGAAGAGTCTCAGTGAAAATAATGACCAACGCAAACTAACGTCACTATGGCACTTACTACTTGCCAGGCTTGGGCACTGGGCTGAACTCTTTACAAAGATCCTCTCACTGGATCCACAACAACCTTGGGAAGTAGATGCCATTATTGTTCCAGTTTGCAGATGGGGACACTGAGGCAAACTGAGACTAAGTGACCAGCCCAGATAGTTAGTCTCTGAAGCTAGATTTGAACTCAAGTCTACCTGACTCCAGGCCAGGTACTCTATGCACTGTGGAGCTCCCAGCTAACTATTTTACTTGTCAAGAAATTTGGTTTTGGAAGTTTCTGTTGACTGAAAACTCAAGAACATCTTCTACAGGAATGTTTCACAGGAGAAATTCCATGTTGGGAACCTGGGAGTCTGGGAGTAGCAAGAAGCATTGATTGCATTTACTCACCCAGTGGACGGGTTCATGATGCAGCCTCCTTTATCAGTCATTGCTTGACAGTGACATCCCCGCTCCAGCGTATCATGATTCATGCCCAGGTTGTGACCAAGCTCGTGGGCCAGGGTGACAGCTGCACCAAGAGGGCTGTCAGAGTGATCCTCAAAGAAATAGAGAAACACAGCATTCATTTCCTCTTGGTCACTCTTAACTGTCTGCACTGCTTTTCGGTTAGGAGAGTCTGTTTTACATGTATGGAGACAACAGGGCCTCACATGCTCTCTTCAGGCTTTCCTTCCCTACTAGAAGTGTGGTAACTTGGGGCAGAATGTTCCCCATATTCACGTGTTGGGAGTGGTTGGAATCTTCTCTTGTTTATTCTATTTGATTAAATCTTTTGTTTTACACTAACGTGTCTCCTGAATGGATGACAGAGTAAAACCCGCTGGTAGGGGCTCATGTTCTATGGTTCTAGTGTGCTGACACAGTATCTCAACCTCAGGACAGCTTTTCTGGGGCCCCATGTACAAGAGTAAGCATCAAAAGCATCACATGTGCACTTGTAATGTCAAGTTAGTTTGAGGTGCCTCCTGGTGGCCCATCCAGACCTTTCTTCTTGTTTTGAGATCTCTCCACACCTTCCCCAGGCTGAAATGGTTCATGCTCTCTTCCCCATCCTACTTTTTGAATTTCCTCAGAAGTTATCATTCTATTCATATAAAATTCATATTTGTATAAATTCACTTTCTCCTATAGGGGGCGGAAGAACCAACCATTCCTATTTTTATCAAGGTCCAATTTAATCTCCTTTTGTCCTGGGTCATCCCAACATAAAATTAGTATGGAAGGGTAGGTTTGGTGAGTTACAGTGAGCAAGCAGAAGCCTGTTTTTACCAACTCCAGACCACTTTAGATCATTCAGGACAATCCAGGATAAATGGTGGCAGGGGGTATTATTCTAATAGGCTTTCATAGATTACAGTGGAATTGAGTTAGGCCTGATCGGCTGCTGAAGCTGGGACAGAGGAGACAGAAAGTGAAAATGGACCGTGGCTCTGGATTTTCGGGATGATGCTCCAGGATTCCACATTTGACAATGAGAAAGTTTGTAGCAAGGTCATTTCTCCATTTGTTAATGACAGTTTGGTGACCCCACTATTAGCAGAGAACCAGATTTCTTCCCACAGACATTAAAAATCAACACGAGGAGGTTAGGATTTAGTTTAACTCAATTGGGTCAGTGATGGTTTGTTAATTAATGAACATAATTTACAAACCTCTCTGAAGAGCAATGTTCCAGCTTCTGGGTTGTAGAAATACTTTGCTCTTGGCCAGTTAGTTCTGGGAATGTCATGAATTGATGAGGGGATGTTTTGTGTTACAGGAAGAGAAAGGAAAGTTTTGCAGCAAGGTCCTGGGCAGGAGTGGGAGGTGTGTGTGGGGATGGGGGTAAGGGAAAAGAGATGGGGGAGGGAACAAGAATGTATAGAGTGCCTACTATGTTCCAGGCACCGTGTTCAACGCTTTACAAATGTCATCTCATTTTTGCCCTCATAAAAACCCTGGGAGGTAAGTGTTATTATTATCCCCACTTTACAGTTGCAGAAACTGAGGCAAACAGTAAAGTAAAGTAAAACTGGATTTGAATTTGGACCTTTCTGATTCTCAGGAATCAGACTCGGGAAGCTGACACTTTTCTCTTGGGGAAAAAATAGATTGTCCCTGCCATTAAAGCTCTTCGTCGTATTTCTCTTAAATAAGAGGGTACCCAAGAAACCATGGGTGTTTTCTTCTTTTCATCAGCTGTCAGTGGGAATCCCTCACTGAGCCCTTGTTTCTAAATGGACCAAGGAAGACATATGGCCTAAGAAAACTCCCCGTCCTTCCCTGACAGCAGAAAGGAGCAGCATGGGAAAGAACTCAGTGTTATCCTGAGAACTGATGAAATTCCTGGCACATCACTCTGTTTAGATTTGGGAGTTTTCTGCTGAAGTGAACCTTATGAATACACGGTGAGAAGGGGAGGAGACTGTAACTGGGGCATGTGGAAGTTGCAGCTATCATGTTCTTGGAGAAAATCCAAAGAATGTGCCCTTAATAAGGACAATGATCTCTTCCTGGGTCTTGGGGATTGCACAATGTCTAGGGGTTTGAAATGAACTGTTGAGGGGGGATTATTTCCATAATAAGAGGCAGTGTGGCATGGTGGGTGGAGAGCAGGTGAGAGTCAAGAGGCCCTGAGTTCAAGTGCTGATTCTGATATACACTGACTATGTGGGTGGCCCCAGGGAAGTTAATTAACTGCTCAGGAGACCTGGCAATCCTGTCAGGTTCTAAGTTGTAGGTTCTGATAGATAGAAAGCATAGGTAGAAAGAGTGTCCTTATTGGGTGTTCCAAACGCCATTGAAATCATGTGAATGGGAGAATAAAAGTTAGATACAGAGGAGTATGGCATATATCATCCTGTAAGTAGAGAGCTGACTTTGGAGCCAGAGACCCCTAGGCTCATGTCCTCCTCTTACACATTGGGAACTCGAGGGCTTGGGTCAGGGGAATCAAGGCAAGCAGACCCAGCTTGGACAGGGACATGGGTTCCAAACCCATTTCAGACACTCTCTAGCTGTGTGACCCTGGCCAAGTAATTTGACTTCTGTGGAGCTCAGTTTCCTCATCTCTAAAATGGGATGATCTGAGGTCCCTATCTGCACTAAAGCTAAGCTCTTAGAAACTCTCTGTTCCCAGAAAAACACCGAAGTCTACAACTTACAGGTGAGTTGTCAATTTGCCAAAGTGAAGGAATGCAATCACCTACGCTGTACAAAGCACTGTGCTAAGTGATGGGAATTCATCTAGACATTCCTGCTCTCTGGCGCTAACCTTCTAGGAGGGCTGACATCAGCAAAGACCACATGGGAAGTCCCAGTGGTCCTTGGGGCACATCAGCAAAGCAGACGGCCAAGGGTCACTTTGAGCTTCATTGCCATGAAGAAAACTCTATTGGCTTCTAATGCCAACCCATCTGAGCTTCTCATAAGGAGTTCCCTGTGCGGTGAATCCAAGCCTAGCACTTCGTATGCTCTGGTGCTTGGTGGCATCACAATGTCACAGTGTAAGACTGGAGTTAGGGAGACCTGAGTTCAAACCCGCCTTGGACACTTAGCAGCATGATCCTGGGTAAGTCACTTAAGCTCTCCCAGTGTTGGTTTCTTCTATATAATGTGGACAATAATGGCATTTACCTCCCAGGATTGTTGTGAGGCTGAAATGAGATAATGGGCACTTGCTTTGCTACCCTGAAAGCGTTGTCTGAGAACCCAGAGCTGCCTTCTTGCCTCCATAAGGCATTAGAAGAGTATGTCGGGGGCCTGGTGGGGATGGGGTCTTCTTAGGTGCATATGTGATTTTATGTTGATCATCTCTTTCAGAAGCAGCTAAAAGAAATGTTTCCTCATCATTTAGGTTTCTTTGGGGACAGGAACTACGTAACTGCTATCTCTGTGACCCCTTTGGTCCCTAGCACAGCACCTGGTACATTTAGTAGGTGCTTCAGAAATAGTCACTGGTTAGGTGGCCACCTTGGTACATGGCATTTGTCAATAATCAAAGTCAAGTGAGTTCAGATAGCCTGAAGGGTTGCAGCCTTGGGAAGCCAGAGCAAGGGCCCAACAGCTCACCAGAGTACTCCCATCGATCGATCAGTCAATCAATCCAAGACCCCAGGGTCAGCGGCATGCTCTTGGTTCGTAATAAAAGTCCTCCTTGCTCTCTCCAGGACTTCTTTTAGGCTTTTTTTTTAAGCCATAAAGGCATAGGAGGAATAGGAATAGGAATAGGAAAGTCTCAGTGCTTTGCCCAACTGGTGGTCTTCTCTTGGACATGGTCAAGATTCCAAATTTCCTTGTGTTTTCTAGTTCCTGGCACCCCAAACTCACTTAGCACCTCCCTGCTGTTAAAAGCTTTAAAGACCATCTCCTCACTGGTGCTGGCTGACCAATGAACAGAATATATCTTCTGCTCATTAAGTGGAATCTTCAGTCCCAGAGTCTTGGCCCAGAATACTCCTTTTTGGTTATTTTAATTATGCTGCTGCTGCTGCTTTTCTACAGCTTTTTTGGAGAAGGAAACAGGCAGAGTGTTTGAAGACAGACTAAGTGACATGTGTCAAAACAAACTCCTTAATAATCTGATTTTATCTCTAGAAATTTTAATTGTCATGGAAGAGGACTTTGTGTAGAATAAGGATTTTATTTCAGCTGTCACTCTCTCTCTCTCAAATTAACTTTAGTGGATCGTAAAGTCAATAATGAATTGTCACAGAGTCACAGATCAGGGATTTCTCCCTTCTTTAAAATTCTATAGGCTTTGCTATATGAGAAGTGTAGTTTGGAGCTGCCTAGAAATTGACCTGGTCCCAAGGGTACCGCATTGATTAGCAATGCCCTTCCACAGCTGCTTTAGCACAGAAGGTCTCTGGGTCCAAGGAAAACTCGCAAACACAGGATTGAGAGCAGGGACTGTCTCTTGCCTTTCTTTATCTCCCCAGGACTTTGCACAAGGTCTAGCACATATTAGGTGCTTAAGAGATGCTTATTCACTGACCAATAGACTGAAATGATTTTTGTGAGGGCTGAGGCCCTGGTTGTAAGCCCCATTCATCTGTCCCTGACACGTGTGTCTGTGTTAACTTCTAACTACGACCCAAAGCAGATGGGAAAAGTTTGTCATGTAGGCTCATGAGGAAGATAAGCTGAGGAAATAAATAGGTGAGAAGGAATTACAAGACTACAGAAAACAACCCTTTAGTCCCTGCCATACAACTGGATCTTTTGAAATACTCTCCTTAAAAATGTGGTGAGATTTTTAAAGGTTCCTTGGAAGGGCAAAACTTTGTTTGTTTAATGGAGACAGAAGGCCAGGCTAAGAACATTCCCTGTCTGAGCACTAAATATTCAGACCAAGCACAGACAGGGCGATTATGCCACATATACTCCTCTGACAGGACTTGGCAGCCCTCCCCTGGGGGGTAGCACATCAACCCTAGCTGTCCCCTGAATCCAGAGGAAACAAGGCTCAACTGTGCTCTGCAGCCCAACCTGTCCTCTGACATAAACACACAGCAGAAACACTGGAGAATTACCCTTATTACAACAATCAACCTTTCAAACCCTCTTTCCAAGACACAGAGGGGCATTGTCCATCAGCCTGGAGGTACCGATGGCATTTGTGATGGCAAATAATGAAAAACCCCAGGCCTTGGACTATGATTCTTGGAGACTATTCCAGTGACAACTTTTGGCTAAACCTAAATGGCCAGACTTTGTGCATACCCAGCTATGGCTACTCTTTCCAGGTCTTAACATGCCTCAGTTTCCCACAGGTGAATGATTTGACCAGACGTTACAGACCCACTTTGAATCGTGGAGATAGGGTCAGTGATGAATTTTCTTTCACTCTCCACCCAATTTGTCATGCATCAGCAATGATTTTAAAGAGATTTGGGTAGATACAAGCACATGGGAATAATTGGAGTTTGAGTTGTAATTGAACTTGGAAAAGCATAGGGAAAGAGTCTTTATTTATGTCCTTGATGGGCAACAATCACGTTTGTAAAGTTGTCATAGTGGAGATAAGGGGAAAGTCTGTGTGGGTCAGTCCACTCCTCTGCTCCCTTTGCTTACCATGACTACACCTCCAGACTGCTCCGCTGTGCACATGCTCATGATGGGCGCCATTCCAATGGTGGTTCCTTGGAAGTAAACCCCACTGGGAAAGGAAAAATAGTACAACAATTTACCTGGAAACAGATGTAATCTAAAATCTGAAAGGTTGTTTTGTGAACTTTCGACTTTATCCCCTTTGTAAAGGAATCTTTGGCCAGGGAACCCCACTGAAAGGCCAAGATGAGGGACAGGCAGGCCTGTGGAAATCTAGTAGCAATAACCAGAAGGCATTGAAAGGCAGAGGGAGGATGGGTATAAGAGAAAACTTCCTAAGGAGGGCCCTCCCAGATGAGGATGAGCAGCCTCCAGAGGCAGGAGGCTCCCCCTCTTCAAGGAGAGACTCAACAACCTGTTACATTGTAAAGGGGATTCTGGCTTAAGTATAGGTTGGACCAAATGACCTCTGAGTTCCTGTCCATCTCAAAAGGTCTGCATTCTGTGGAATGGACTAAATCAGCTGAAAATGGTCTTTTGAAGGTCACACTTTGGTTTTCTTGCTTAACAGCATTCTTTTTCCCTTTCTGTTTAGTGCACGACCCAGGCTCAGAACTCACTTCAAAGTCATGACTGATTTAAACTTGACAGGTGATTGACCACAGGAAAAAGCAGCAAGGTCTGGGCTTAAGTATGGACATATGTAGCCCTGAGGCCCCAAAGTCCTTTAAGACCAGGCTCACCTTTTCTTCTAGCTTTCTTCTTCACAAGAATGTTCTGAGCACAGTGCCTAGCACCTAGAAGGTTCTTAAATGTGTGTGAGGTTAGGTACCGTGGTGAGTCTTCCTGCTTCCCATAGCTAAGAGTGTTCAACCAAAAGGACACATTTATGTAATTACAAAAAGGTAACATGAAAAGATAACGCAGCCCAATTCCTTGTGCCAAGGTTGATTGGCACTTAGCATATTTGAAAATAAACATATATGGATAATCCTGAGATTCTTTTGTTGAAGGGAAGAGCTCTGTGAAGATGTGCCCTAGAATCACAGAATCTCTGGGGTGAAAGGAACGTGTCTGGTCAAATCCACTCCTGAACAAAGAATCTTTTACATTTCCAATGAGAGCTAGCTTTTGATTGAAGGTGTGTGTGTGTGTGTGTGTGTGTGTGTGTGTGTGTGTGTGTATGTATGGGTAACCCAGTCTGAGCCTCTGGACACTGCACAGGCCACTTTGAGATCGCCCTTGTTAGGGCATCTGCCACTAGCTTAAGCCAAAGTCCAACCTTTGGAAAGGCTCACCCCGTGCTCCTGGATCCCCCTTCAGGGGCCACGCCGAGTGAGTCTACGTCACTTTCCACATAGAAGCCATTGGTCCCACCATGGGACACAGTGGAGACCACTGAACTTCTTTAGGGGACCCATGACTCCAGAATGCTGTGGATTCTGCTTTGATGGCATGCATGTGTAAGGCTCTTTGGGCAGTTAAGACAGAGCAGAGTTTGGGAAACGTCAGACATTGGGCTGGATGGTGATGGGACCAATGAGGGTGATTTAACAGACATAACTAACTCAGTTGGAAGTGCTTTATTTGGTGTCCCTGGGTCTGAACTGGAATCCTGGCCCTGCCATCTTATCACCTGAGTAACCCTGGCCAAGTCACTTAACATTTGAAGCCTCAGTTTCCCCATCTGTGAGAGTGTTGGACAGATGGTGGCCAGCTTGTCTTTCAGCTCTCGGGCTATGACCCTGTGACCCAGGTTGCCTTGCATTTCTCTGTTTTAAACCTGTTTTCTGGATGCCTTTTCCTTTAACATACTTTCCAGGATGTTTCTTTGTACTATTCTCTTCACCCTCCCCCTTTACCTGAAGACAATGATGTCACAATGTCGAGGGGTGACCGTGGAAGCCATACTCTGCTCTGATAGTTTTCCATCTCTCCATGGAAAGGAAAGACATGCCAGTTGAGCCAGAAGCATTTACTAAATGCTTACTACTTGCCAGCCACGGAGCCTGGTTGGGGGAACACCAATCCAAACTGGCAAGTCTCTGTGCACAGTTAGGGAGTTTGTGTTCCTAATAGGGAGACATTTTCACCTGTTAGTATATTCAGTACAGATACAAAAGGCTACCTGGTTGCTGAGGGCTGAGGAGAGGTCTCAGCAGTGGAGAGGGGCCTCCTTTAGACGGTGGAACTAAAAATGGCCCACAGTTTGCAGTCTGTTCTCCATGACTGTTGGTGGTTTGTTAACTGTTCAGTCTGATTGCTTTTTTACTGCTCTATTTCTTTAAGCAGAGACGGAAGCCCAGCCCCCTCACCTGACGAGCTGTGCGTTGTCATGGGGTTTACGAGGTAGCAACTTCATCTTTCTCCAGTCCAGAAATTCGTGAAGACTTGTGAACGGGTCCTGGCTGATGGAGCACTTATCAATATCATTCCAGACTTCAACTCCCACCAATACGATTCGAATGTTCAGCGGCCTGTAAAACTAAAGAAATTGGACAAGCTATTGGAGCAGAATTGGTGAAAATTCCCTTTTACAGTAAACTCGTAAAAACACTTGTCTGCAGCCCACTCAGCTCCGTTCCCTGCCATTACTCGCTCTTTCAACCCTTTGCAAGGTGGCTTCTGTCCATACCATTCTACTGGCCCAAACAACTCCCTCTAAGATGACCCAGCAGGGGAACTAGGTAGTGCAGCAGCTAAAGCACTGGGTCTGGAGTCAGGTGGACTCGTCTTCATGAGCTCAAATCTGGCCTCACACACGTACTAGCTGTGTGACCCTGGGCAAGTCACTTAACCCTGTTTGCTTCACTTTCCTCATCTGTATGAGCTGGAGATGGAATGGCAAACTTCTTTAGAACCTCTGCCAAGAAAACCCCGAATGGGGTCATGAGGAGTGAGAGAGGACTGAAAAAAATGAGTGAATAACTGAGGGTGATCCATGACCCAGTGGCCTTAGCTCCAACTCCTGGAGCTTTCTGAATCTCATCAATCACCCCATGCATGGCCACCTCTGTTTACAGACGTCTCCCTTTATCATTTCTTGCCTTGGCTACTCCACAGCTTCCTGATTTGCCTTCTCAGCTCCAGCCTCCCCCTCTCCTATCCATTCTTTCCAGAGCTGCCAAAACCATCTTAAAGCACAGTTTTGATGGGGTCACTCGCCCAACAAAGATGTTCAGCGGCTCCCTATTCCCTCTCCAGCGTGATGCTGGGGTGCCCTCAGAACCTGCCTCCAAGCTCCCTTCCCCAGACTGATGTCACTGCTCCTCTTTCCCCCCCATCCCCTCTTCCACAATCCCTCCACTTGGACTCATAGCCTTGCCCTCCTTCTGTCAGGTGTTCTCTGGTCTCTGTTACTCACTGGCCAGCCTCACGCCTTCCCTGTTTGACCTCCACATCAAATCCTGCAGAAAGCCAGGGCCATCTCCATGAGCCCTCCCTCCCTTCTCTTTTCTAGTGTCTTAGGACAGATCTTCTGCAGTCTCTCCTTTGGACTCAGTGCCTTCTCTCAGGGGTCATATTTACACCTTAGTCTTGACCTCAGAGTGGGAAGGGTGGCTCTTTGCGTTTGTTATCTTGAGGGCTGGCTTTGGCATATTGGGTATTAGAGATGCTGGCAGAGGCCTGAGCCTCCTTTATAGGTCTGTCTGAGGGGTAGTGAGTTAGGAAGACCAGGATTCATATTTTGCCTCCAACACTAACCGGGGTGACCTTGGGTGAATCACCTGGCCTCTCTTACCATCAATTCCTTCCCCTGCAAAATGAGGGTTATTTGTGTGTGTGTGTGTGTGTGTGCGTGTGTGTATGTGTGTATGTGTGAGCGTGTGCGCAAGTGTGAGTGTGTGCATGTGTACATGTGTGTGTGTGATTATGAGTGTGTGTGTATGTCTGTATGTGTGTGTGTGTGTGTGTGTGTGTGTGTGTTTGTGTGTGTGTGACTAAATGGCCTGTCTGGTCCTTCTAGCTCTAAATCAAGGAGTTTATGAAAATATATCTCAACTTGCCTCCCCCTTTTTAATCCCCTTTTCCTGTAATATCAGAGCCTAATGAATATTTACAGTGTACTGAGGCACGTAGGATAGACACTCCACAAACGCTGTGGATTAACTCCTCGTCCCAGTCCTTTATCGTTTTACCACTAAATTGGGAGGCTTTGCATCAGCCTCATTTAGAATAAAGATTACTGCACAAACACATAAAGTTACAGCCCAGCAAAGGCTGCCAGGCCATGTCCACACAAAGGAAGAATCACGGAGCAGATGGAAGAATGGGGACCCCTTCTGCACTTGTGTCAAGGCTGAGCACTGGTTTGTTTGGAGAGACGAAGGAAAGGGTTTCCTTGGAAGTAAATGGCACTTCTGAATCCATTGCACACCTTTTGCATTTCTCAGCAGGGTCCTGAGCCTGCCTAGCACTGCATGTTTGACTCCCATCATTGTTAAATGAATAAATAAGAACCTAGAACTAGATGCCCATTGCATTCTGTTCTTTCATATGACAGAGACCTCAGCTGGTGTCTGGTCTAAACCCGAGGTTGAGGAAGGCCAGAAAGGAGCAGTGGATCATCGACATTTAAGGAGGGCATTGGAGTATGCACAACTCCCAGGTATTCCCAGGGCTCCTGAACGGCATCAGGAAGGAGAATCAGGACCAGGGCTGGCCATAGGAATGGAGGTGGTTGGGTATTGGCCTGGGCGTGGTGAAGAAATGGAGAGATGGCTGTGGAAGCCTCTGCTACAAGAGTCAGATTGGCTGAGAGAACCCTTGAGCCCCAGGAATCTGAGTTCGTGGGCAGAGGGACAGAACAGTGGTGTGAAGGAGTACTCCATGGCAGAAGAGAAGGCCCAGGGAATGGGAGGGGAGAGAGAGCCACTTTCTGGCACCATCTGTGGGAGTCTGGGTTCAGTCACCCTCCATGCCAGCGACAGCAGGTCCAGCCCTTTGGAAGCCTTATAGCATGACAGGCACATTGGGGACCCTTGTGGTCATTGTTTTTACTGGAATGGGAGGGAGAGCGCTGAGTCTCTTTGTGAGGTCTACTCCCAGGCCCCTCGTCTGAACAGATATTTTTCCAGAGCTTCCTGGGCACCTTGGGGGAAAAGCGTCCTCAGTGGGGCCCACAATGTCTTAGGAAATAGGAGGCAAGGGAACAGGAGGCGGAGCTTTGTGAGCCCCTGGTCATCACAGATCATTTTTCCATGTTTTTCAAAGACCTGCTGGAGCTATCATTGTAAAAGGTCATTAAATCATCTTGTCCTTTCCAATGCTTGTAAAAAGAATCTAGTGACTTTGAGGGGAAGCTGCCCTGGGCTTTCTTTCCTGAGGTGCATTAAGACGCTAGTCCAGGGTCTTCTGATGGTTTAGGGGGCCAAGTTCAAGGACCTGAAAATGGGTAAAACTTGGAGCCAGGTCTTGGGGCCGGCCCTGGTTCTTTTGTCTGATGCCCAGCCCAGCCGAGTGCTGAAAGCCTCATTGCAAGGAGGATCACGAGGCACCTGGGGCGGGAGCGGGGTGGGATGTGAGAGAGCTGGACTTGGCATCAGGAAGATGGGGGTCAAAATCCAGCCTCAGACACTCGCTAGCCTAATAATCCTGGCCAACCCATTCAGCCTCAGTTTCCTCATTTGGAAGATGAGGACAATGCTCGAACCCTTGCCCCGATCAAAGGAGATGACATCGTAAAAAGGGCTTTGCCAGTCTTAAAGTTCTACGCAAATGACATGTAAACAGGTGATCACTAGCGAATCTTCCTTCGGTTTGTCATGATTCTGGGAGCACAAGGGTCCTGAAAGCCTCTGAGAGCGGCCCCCATTTCTCAGCTTCTTCAGTGTCCTGCCCTGCCCACGTGCCTGACGCCATCTAGGGAGCATCACCAGATGAGAACAAGTGAAAACCCTCCCGCGCCCGCGCCGATGAACAGCGACAACAGCCCAGGTGAGTTTCCAGTAGAGGAAAAACACTGATTCAGGGGCAAAAGACCATGGAAGGAGCCTTCAGAGGTCCTATTGCCCAGCTCCTTCACTTTCACTGTTGAGGAAACTGAGGCCCAGATTGGCAAGTGACTTTTCCAATGTCACATCGGTAATAAAGGGCAAATTCATTAGAATGGAAGCTCCTCGAGGGCTTTTGTCTCTCCTTGTGTCCCTCTCCTTAGCACTTAGGGCAGTGCCTGGTACAGAGTAATCATTGAATGAATGTCTGTTGATGGACTGATGGACAACAGCAGGGCTGGTTTTTCCTCAGTGAAGTCTCGTCCTCTACATTCCTGAGGCATGTCTTTGCCAGTCTTCATTCAGCTCTCGGTCTTGCTCCTCCCTGTCTCAGAAGGTGCCTATCTCAGGGTGACTGAGCGCTCTGCACCCACAAGGCAATGGTGGTTGGAGCACAGGATTCCAAGTCAGAAATGTCCAAAATCCAATTCTGATTTCATCCTCTGCAGCCTTTTCTGTACAGGGGAGATAAGGATGCCCTCCCAGGAACGATGTCATGTCAGGATTAGTTAGTCAATATCTGTAAAGAGCTAATTGTTCCTATCTCTCAGTGTTAGGAGGGCTGCTTACAAATCCAGACGCTTTCCATACTAATGATGGGATTTCCCATTTCCGTAGTTTCCTGCTCTCAGGTACAAGGGAGTCTGGTGAAGAGGGTAGAGTGGCAGCCTTGGGGTCAGAGGAGGAGGGGTCAAACCTTTCCTCTGACACATATCAGTTTTGTGACCTTGGCACATGCTCTCAGTAAATCACTAAGTTTCAGAGAAGGTGCCAATCGGCACTGGCAGAGGGAAAGCCCTCATCTGGGAGTTCCCTGTATCAATGAAATGCCAGGAACATGTTCTGACTCAATATCCACAGCTTTAATCTTCACATCTATGGAAAAGCCTCTCAAGTCTGTTCCCCTGTATCCCCAAACCCCTTTTCTAAGATCAAGATCTAGCATCTGTAGGGATCGAGAATGAGCCCTTGAAGGAGGTGGGAGCTGGGGGCTCCATGAGGTTGAGGTGAAGATGGAAAGCATTAGTGCTGGAGTGGGAATGTGCCTGGGAATGCAAAGACCTGGAGGTGGGAGATGGTATGTCATGTATTGGTAAGAGGTTGGAGAAAATGACTAGGCCACTTTGGCAGGAACCCAGAGTGCACTAGGAGGAGCAACATATAATTAGCCTGGACAGTTAGGGTGAAACAAGATTGTGAAGAGCTTTCATTGCCAAAATAGGAGAGTTAATATCTTATCTGCGAGGCAGTGGGAAGCTGCTAGAGCCAGTGGTCAGACCTATACTTTAGGGAACTACTATTGCCATGATGATGGCAAAGATGAAGTGGGAGGAGACGTAAGGTGGGGAGACCAATCAGGAGACCATTGCAATGGTCCAACTGCCTTATTTTGTTGATGGAAAAATTGGTCAATAGGCAGCCTACACTCCATTTAAATTGCAATTACATATAAATTGCAGTTCTTCCCCTGCTGGGGAAGGAGAGAACGTACGTAACACACGTTGTCAACCTGAAAGCACTCTATAAACATCGGTGGCTCTTAACATAGCTATAATTAAGGCAAAGGTAACCTGGCAGTCACCCCCCGGGCTGGAGCTCATGAAGAGCAGTTCTACTTGGGGTCAAGGTTCCACCAGTCCCTGGCACTGGTGGGTATCTGGGCAGGAATGAAGGATTGTCCAGTTGCTGCATTCCATGAGCCTGGGACGCTGGGCTGAAGGAGAAGCTGACAATCTGCATTATATGAGCTTGTTTAGGCTGGGAAGGGAAGAAGGATCCCATGTGGAAATGAAAATACTTGGAAAATTTAGAGGATTTGAAGATTATTGTTATCAGTATGACATCAACAAGCTGGAGCCCAAGCCACAAATTCCCAGACGCTGTTTGGTGATAACTCATCATCTTAATGTCTAAGAAGCCAGTTACAGACCCTGATGCTAATGAGGCTCAGTTTCCTAATTGGTAAAATGACAGAGTTGGATGTGATGGCCACTAAGGGCCTTCCAGTTCTTGATCTAAGACCCCATGATCCAGGTCTGCCCATCCTGTGAGACTCTTGTCTATGTTCTCCCGTGTGTCTTCCTTAGTGGGTCCACCAAACGTGGTGGACCTCATTTAGATCTCTTGACGTTGAGCAAAGGAAAGAATGAATCTCGATAACTCCCATCAGCTATCCCTCACTCTTGCCATGTGACAAGTCCACATTGCTTCTGATTAGACAATTCTCTGATGACACTCATCCTATGCAATCCATCCTTAGTCACATGTTGTAGCCTGCTCATGCCTACTTTGGGTCCCTCCACTGCCCAACAACTTCAATTTGGAGACTAATATCTGTCTTTGGAAACTGTGGTCTTCTTTGGGTTGGTCACCTGCAACCTTAAGCTTAAAGGTTAAAAAGTAGGACTTCATGAATCACCTTATTGAATGGTAACTCATCAATCCCTCCCTGACCCGATGAACACACATATAACTTAACCAGGATGTGAGACTCTCTTCTTTAAAGCAGTAGTTCTTAATTTTTAAGTCCATCCTGGGTGCCCTTGGTGGTCTGATGGAAGCTATGCACCCCTTCTCAGAATCATGTTTTTAAATGCATAAAGTAAAAGACGTAGGATTACAAAGGAAAACAATTATACTTATCAAAATATATATTTTTAAGTGGTCATGGATCACTGTGGTGAAGAACCTCTTGTTTTAAAGTATCCAAATATCTGAGAAGTGCAAATAGTAAGGGGCTTCTTTTCCAGCTCAAAGGAAAGCCTCTGGAAGCTTGGTCATAGGCCCACTGATCTTGAGCTAGAAGGGACCTGGAGACGATTTTGCCCAGCCCCGTCACTTTATAGATGAGATGACTGAAACTCAGAGAGGGCGGTGTCCCACTCAAGGTCGCAGAGGGAATGGGTCAGGGATGAGATTCGAATCCAGATTCTTGGACTCCAAATGCACTGCTTTGTTCCTTTGCCAAGCTGCTTCTCCATACTCAGGGATGATCATCTTGGCCACTGTCTCACTGCTTGGTAAATCAGGCTGGGATTTTCTTTTTTCCATACTAGTTGATATGAGGCTCACCCTTTATGAAGAGCCAACTGTCTAGGTTACAGTGTCCCTGGTTTCAGGCTCACCTTGTTCTGCTTGGATAGCTGTGACTCCTGAGGGCCACAGGGTCTAGTATACAGTAGGGGCATAATACTTGGTTATTTTCTTTGTTCATTCCTTCCTTCCTCCAAATCACTGTGTCTTGGCATCACAATAGCTGCCATTTAATGTGAACCTGAGCATGCAAGCTCAGCCCCCCCCCCTCCCCCAGAAAGGCTGTTCAGGAAGTGAATGGTGATGATCTCCCTGCATACACAGGCTGATGTACTAGACACTGCTCAGAGAATCAGTAATACTATTTATATCAAAAAGCATATAAGAAGATAAAATCCATCTATGACTTATAGGCAAGACCTAGGAAGGTTTCCCATGCCCAGAGAAATTAAGTGGGTTGCTAAGGCCCATAAGCCACTAAAAGTCAGAGGTCAGATTTGAACCTAGTTCTCCCTGACTCCAAAAAGCTAAGTCTAACAGCATCACAAGCTGCTAAGAAATCTCTACTCTTCTAGAAACCCATGTCCAGACACAATAAAGGATAATGTTTCCAAAAATACAAGCACCCAGGTATGAAATATTAGCCATCATGGCTTTATCTGACTCAGAGTTGCCTTCGCCAGGTCTAATCCTGTCTTATCTTAAGGCCAGAATTCTTGAGGCTTTGACTGAGTCTGAATTTAGGAGGAATGTAGGCTTTGAAAAGTTCAGACTGGCATCCGCCTTCCCTTGACCTCTTCACAAAATGTCTCCCTCTCTTTCCCCTCCCCTGAAATTCCTGGCTTCTGTAAGCAGATGGAGATCAGTAGTCTGGCTGAGGTCAGGGATGCGATGATGTCTGGGTCTGGCTTCTCTACTGAGGAGATTGGTTTCAGGTTTTACCCAAGACTCCCATGCTAACATTTAGGAGGACAGAAAATAGCATATCTCTCCTGGAGTTCCTTGACTCCTAAGGTAATTAAAGATAAATTACTTTTGGATTTTCACAACCATCTATTGACTTTTTTCCTTTTTCCATTAAAGTACCAACAAATTTGTTTGCCCCATTCCTCACATACTTATTTTGCTGGGTGTAGGGGTTACTTTGCATAAAATAGCTAAAGGGTACCTTGTAACCAGCAGTTGGCCTCCCAGCAGTTTCCAATCTATTTCAGTCCTCTGGCCAACTAGTGGTTAATTCTCTAAAGGGCTACCTTGTCCCACCCCTCAGGGCATTTTGAAATTCAGTTCAGTAGAAGAAAAGTGTTTAAATCAAGGTAGACCAGAATTTCCTAATCCAAAGCACTAAATGTTCCCAACACACTTCATTTTCTCTTGACTCTAGATCCAACCTTCTCCCTAGGATGGCATGCTTCCACCACATGAACCTGACCTTTTGGCAGGGGCTGTATACCCTAGATTGCCACTGTTGGTGGACCAGTGGATATGTATTAGGAGAAGGAACTAAAGGGCTCTCACATACCTCATGGAGAGTAGACTGGCTTTGGTGTCCCCTAATGTCTTTACTTGCCAGGGTTACAGGTTTGGGATAAGTAAGCAAAATGCTTGCCTCGTTAATAATATGAAAAGCTCTGAATCAGCTCAGCCTCATCCTCAAACATTTATATAACTTCCAAGAGCTAATTATCTCAAGAAGGACTCACCTTATCCACATGATTGGCAATCTCTATTAAACGCTGCTTAACTTTCTCCACATCTTTTCCTTGTCTCTGAAACTTAATTTAAAGAGTAAAGTCAATGTTAGCAACAAGAATAATCAAACAGTGTTTTTGAGGACTCTGGAATCATCAATGTGGGTTTGGGGGAGGGCATGGACAGAAAGCACTTGGGAAGATGAGGAGTGGAGAGATCACACTGTGTCACTGAAGGGAGAACCCAATGAAGGAAGACTTTCTCTACTTCATTAAATTGTTTACAGAACGGAATGAGAATTAAGCTAGCACCAGCTATCAGTGTCCAATTTGTTTTTCTTAAATAGCTGAACCCAACTAGAGATTACAGTCACTGAAGAAACCTTTCTGCTGTCCGTGGTGCTACTGCCGTAGAAGATTATTTGGTGAGGCTGCTAAGGCTCGTAAACTGTTGTGAGAGAATGAAATCACCTACAGCAAACACAAGCCCCAAATGTCTTTCTCCAACTTCTTCGAGGGAGTTTGGTGCTGAACTTACCTCACGATTGTCTGCCACGATCACAAGCTCCACATACTTCGTTGTCTTCAATGTCTCCCGTTTGCACTGCCCAAAAAGAGATGGACAATCGTAAATATGGTGGGGTGTGTTGTACACTTACCTTGGGATGTCCACATTGATAATGAGGTTGATGCAGGCATGGCCAGAGCTAGCTCAGTGTTTGGGAGGTTCCAAAGGAAAGTGTAGGAGAGAAGAGGTATTAGACTGACTACCAGACTGAAGGTCTACAGAGTCATAGAGCTGACTTCATTGTTGTCTGCCTATGAAACCTGGACATTCTACCAGCGCCATGACTGGAAAGGGAATCGCTTCTATCTGAATTGTCTTAGGAAGATTCTGAAAATCACCTGGCAGGATAGGGTACCAGACACTGAAGTCTTTACTCCAACTGAACTGCTAAGCATTCAAACTCTTCTTCAGAGAGTGCAGTTCCAATGGGCTGGTCACAGGTGTTCAAATGCAAAACATACACTAAGCCAAAAGACTATTTTATGGAGAACTCACACAGGGCAAGCACTGGTGGTCAGAAGAAGCGATACAAAGGACACTCTCAAGGTCTCTCTTAAGAACTTTAGAATTGATAGTGTGACTTGGGAGACATTGGCACAGGGCCTTCCAGCATGGTGTGCCCACATCAGAGAAGGTGAGTAAAGTAGAAGTGAAACAGCTCAAAAGAAATGCAGGATGAGCAAATTTAGAGAATCCGTCCCAAATGCTCACACTATTTGTGCCTGACCTGGAGTAGAGCATTCCGAGCTTGTATTGGTCTGATCAAGCACAGTCAGACACACTGACACTTGACTCTAGCACAGTGATGTCATTTTGGTCCTCTACCAGGACAAAGGACAACAACCAACCAAGCAGCCAAAATATAAAAATAAATTTGACTTTCCCTTTTAGAGTCCAACTATCTCATTTTATTTATTAATTTTATTGATTTCCTTTAATGAACAAAAATCTATTTTTCCCTCCCTCTCATCTCTGCACACACACACAGACTTACACACACAGACATGGACACAGACACAGACACAGACCCACACACACAGACACACACACAGACACACAGACACACAGAGACACAGACACACACAGACACAGACACAGACACAGACACAGACACACAGACAGACACAGACACACACAGACACAGACAGACACACACACAAAGACAGACAGACACAGACACAGACACAGAGACACACAGAGAGACACATGTGCACAGACACAGACACAGACACACACACAAAGACAGACAGATACATACACAGACACAGAAATAGACACACACACAGACAGACACACAGACACAAACACACACATAGACACATACACACAGACACATACACAGACACACAGACACAGACACGGACACAGACACACACAGACAGACAGACACAGATGCACACAGACACAGACACAGACACACACACACACAGACACATACACGGACACAGGCACAGATACACACACAGACAGACACACAGACACAGACACAGAGACACACAGAGACACACGTGCACAGACACACATACACAGACACAGAAATAGACACACACACAGACACAAACACACACACAGACACATACACACAGACACACACACAGACACAAACACACACACAGACACATACACACAGACACAGACATGGACACAGACACACACAGACACAGACACGGACACAGACACAGACACAGACACAGACACACAGACAGACAGACACAGACATACACAGACACAGACACACACACAGACACACATACACAGACAGACAGACACAGACACACACACAGACACAGGCACAGACACACAGACAGATAGATACACAGACACAGAGACACACGTGCACAGACACACGTACACAGACACAGAAATAGACACACACGCAGACAGACACACAGACACAAACACACACACACACACAGACACACACACAGACATACACATAGCCTCCTCTGGGCTTGAGGAGCCCCTCTTTGCTGTTTTAGCCAGTTACAGCATCACCTGGTTTCTGCCTTGTGTGACTCTACCAGGATGAGCAATAGTCACTACTGCATTCTTATAGAGCACTGAGCCTGGAGTTAAGTAAGACTTGAGTTCAAATTTGACCTAAGATTCTTATGATCCTGGGCAAGTTCCTCAGCCTGTTTATTTCAGTCTCCTCAACTGTAAAATGGGAGTAGTTATAGCGCCTGCCTCTCAGGGTTGTGAGGAGCAAAGGAATTAAAGTGTGTGAAGTGCTTTGCAAACCTTGAAGTGCTATGTAAAAGCTAAAAATAAACAATTATTTATTACTGTTATTGCTATTATTATTCAGGACAGCAAAGCCATAGGAGTGCACTGTGTGCCACCTCTCATCCCAGTGGACTTTAAGCTTCCTGAGGGCAGGGCCTTGTGCATAGGAGGAGATTTGCTCAAGCCTGTTTGTTGGGGCAGGATGCTGCTGAGGGAGCCTCCAGGGTCATGTGGCTGCCTGGCCCAGGTGAGGTCACAGGCAGAATCAGGGAAGGAGCAGTGGGGCTTTTCTGAAGTCGTGCACGCTATGAGATCTGGCAAAGCTGGAAGGAGACAATTTCCTGAGGGTCCTCCCAGCTTCAGTGACAGAACCCGGGGCTCCTGGCTCCCAGTCCAGAGTTTTCACATCATAACATACATCACATATGTTTAAACTTTAAAGCCTACAAAGGAGCCGGGACCTCTTTGGCTTGTGAAGGATGAAGAATTACTTTTTATAGGTCATAAGTCACAGATTTAAAGCAAGACAGGATCTTGAGGGCATCTGCTTCAACAGCCTCATTTGGCAGATCAGGTAACTGAGGCCCATAAAGTAATTTCCCCAAGGTCACAGGGAGGAAATGACACAGGATTTGAAGCCAGGTCCTCTGAATCTGGATCTAGCACTCTCTCCTTGGTGCTGCACTGTGTCTTGTGGAAGCTTCACTGGAGGGAGAAGAAATTCAAGGCAGATTTCACTCTGGGGCTGAGAAGGAAGGACACGGGACAAATCAGAGAGGGGTGATTACGCTCACCAGAAGAGAAAGGGTAAGGGGAGGACTGTGGCCCCTCAGCGGGGGGAGAGGGGAGATGCAGAAAGAACAGTGCCAAGAATGACAAGAAATGACTGAGAGAAAAGCAGGTCCAGGGGCTGGGCTGAACTCCCTCCTCACTGCTACCTCTCAAGGTCCAAAAGGGTGCAGGAGAGTCATGTGCTCTGGAAAGTTGCTGTTCAGTCGCATTGACTCTCCGTGAGTCCATTTGGGGTTTCTTCAGCTGAGATAATGGAGTGGTTTACCATATCTTTTTTCAGATTATTTTACAGATGAGGAAACTGGGGCAAACGGGGGTAAGTGACTTGCCCAGGGTCACACAGCTAATACATGTCTGAGGCGAGATTTGAACTCAGGTCCACTTGACTCCAGGGTCAACACTCTACTCACTGCACCACCCAGCTGGGAAGAGCACATGGGTAAGAAGAAAATGTGAATGTGCTGGAATGAGGGCAAGGCCCAGATGAGGGAGCCAAGCAGCAAGCTGCCTTCCTCAGGACTTAGCACTTTCAAAACCAGTAGAATGGAAACTCCTTGAGGGCAGGCACTGGTTTGTTTTCGTGCCTGGAACATAACAGGTGCTTAAGGAAAGCTTGCTGTTTGTTTGATTGGACTGTCTCCTTTTTTATCTTTATGTCATCAGCACAGTGCTTGGCACACTGTAAGAGCTTACTGAATGCTTGGTGGGCCTGACTAAATTGATGACTCTCCCAATTAAATCCAAGACTCTTTGTCTCCTTGAGGAATTCCAAAGTTGACTTCAGGAGGACAAAGGAGAGCCATTCTTGGACAGTGGTCTCAAACACAAACACTGAAAGCCCCAAACAAAGAGCTCTGTTTCCATAATAAAAGCCCTGGGAAGAAATGTGGGTCCAGTCCACTTAGGGGCTCAGAACCAGGACTTGGGGTTTATGAGCTGAACTGGAGATAATATTTCCCATTGAAAATCTGCCCATTGTAACCACTGAGCTTTGAGACAAAAGGAAAACAAATGGCTAAGGCAGGATTCCAATCTGAGTTCCAGTCACTGAGCCCGGAGGGAAATCTTTTTCCTTTTTTTTAAAGTTAAAATCTTCCCATTAGCACAGGATCTTTCAAACAGGCTTTTAAAGAAAACTGTTTGTATCCTACAAGTTCCTCTGGCCTGCCCTGCTGTGCTGATTCATGAATCTGAGTTTCCTCGAAGGAAATCTGCAGCCTGGACGCAGGGAAGGAAAGGACGTTTCCTGTCCTTCCAGGAGCTGTGATACCACTAGTGTGGGCACCCCTTCCCTTCTCACTTGGCAGTTAAAAAAAGGCAACAAACATAAAATTATCCCCCCCGAGGCCAACCTATACTTAGCCTCTCCAGCCCCTGGACAACAGACTTACAGCCTATTCCCTGACAGTGTCTATTTGGAATCCAATCCCAGACTATCAAAGTAAAACTCCACCAGCTCGGCAATCTCAGCTCCTCAGGTGGCCACTTCCTTGGGCCACTCCCATCCATGGAGGACAACACAGAGAGCTTTGCTGACAACTTAAGAAACCGATTCCACTACAATCAGGATAAACGTGTCTGCTTATCAACCGGAAGACATACAAGTCATGTTCTGAGCACTGTAGGGCTGCTAGCTGGGGCTGGCTTACAGATAGTGATCACTGTCTTCTACCTGGAATCTCACTGGGAGCTTTCTCCTTCTGGAATTCTCCTTGCCCATTAACCCATCACAAACATCCATCAAATGCCTATTATGTGCCCCGTACTATATTGGGGATACAAAGAATTCTGTCAATCTTTAGTCTTCAATCTGATCCATTACAATCTATTTAATTCCATAAACACTAAGTTTCCACTCAATGTGTGAGTCCACCCTTAGTTCTCCTGGGATCCTAGGGTCTTATTTTCATCTTGTGATCAGCCCATCTTCATTTATAATCCTATACTGGGATTAAAAACAATCTCATATAAAACTAGCCTTTGGGATGTGATGTTTCCATTTTAAATACATCAAGGACCTGAGACTTCATCAGTGTAGCTAGTCCATGCACTGACCCAGGTGGCCACCATGCCATTGTCGTAGGTCGTTGTGTTCCCCAAAGTTGACACTTGTCGGCTAACCTGAATTTAGTGAAGTTGGTACCTGGATGATAGACATTGTATGTAAGGTGGATTTTAGTGTGTGTCAGGAGGATTTTGTTATTCTTTCTTTTTTTTTTTT